>OY728132.1:863951949-864551949 GCA_963277665.1 Viscum album | reverse complement strand
CATTATTATACCCGTCCAAATAATAATGTATTGAATAACAATTAGACCACGACGTGGAGACGGTAAGCCGTACGTATGCATGTATGGTGACATGTCATTCAAAAGATGGATAAACTAATGATTATGGTTGTAAAATATTTCCAAAAACATCAAAGTATATAGAAGGTACTAGAGATATTATTTTATAATGGAAATAACAATGAAAGAGGAAGTGGAAGAAGAAATGTACATGAATGAGGTGATGAAATATTTACCTTTTCTTGGGGTTATTTCTTTTGATTTGATCAAAAGGGCACCATACGATGGCTTTCTGAATAAAGTAAGGACTCTAGGATAAAGGGAGGATTGTGAAGAGGGTATTAGGGTAGGGTTTGGCCGATCCAAATGGCTTTGATGGTTCGAATTAGAGAGAAGGTGGGTGCCCTTTTTTAAGAGGGGTGAGGGGCACTTTTGGAAAAGCTATAATTATTATTTTATTTAAAAAAACATTCCGTTTTAAATGGCTCCAAAATTTATTATTTAATAGATAAGGTGGTTATGGGTTGAAAACCACTCAACCAATAGGTTGTATATAGGTCTGGGTCACTATATTGACCTTATCTATTAGATTTAACTCTTAGTTAAATAGTTTGACATTTACCATGTCTCTTTGTATAGTTTTATTATATGTTTAATAAACAAACAATATAATTCCAAGAAAACTATAAGTGGTTAATTAATATCATACATATCATTATATAAGTTTTTTGGACGATCCTTAGATTTTTATGAAAATAATATCAATTTATAATATTATATTTGTTTTAAAAACTCTTTTTTGTCAAATTTGACACTATTTGGTATTTTGTTTTTTCTAAATTCATAACCACATTATTAATTTGAAAAAAATTAATCTTACCAAACCTAACATGTCATATTAGCCTAAAAAATTAGTTTAATTCATAAAAAGTCTAAAATTACATTTATTTGGATATTTATAATATCAAATATTTTAATATTTCATTAATTATGTAATTACTGCATCATCATTGTGTCATAAATAAATTAAATTATATAATGTCTAAAAAATATAAATAAAATACCATTATATAGTAATTTTAATTCTTTTTCTAATGAATATTTATAATAAAATTTATATTATGTATATCCCTCTATTAAAAATTTTATAGTTATTAAACTATGAATTTAACACTTTAAACTCTTCTTTGAATTAAATAATAACAAATGACCTAATCAAATCCCAGTATACCTAATGGATTATATTTTATTAATAAGGTTGTTTTTGGTCAAAATATAACTTATCCAATACAATTAGGACTTGTGTTATGGTAATAATAATATCATATTTACCATTAATTACCCTATTAACTTTTAACCGTGGTAAATAAAAATCAAAAGAAACTATTCAAAAAACATTAATTTTACCTTATTGAACCAAATTTTACTTACTGATATCAACCGTGTCTCTTATATTTTTGAAATTAAATTCACATAATTGGTAAAATTAAGTTTTATTCAAATTTGTGAATGATCATAGGAGGTGGGTAAAAGAGGGTTAAAAAGTTCAATAAACTTTTTATATATCTAAAATTATTATAAACTGAATCCAATTAATTAAATTGAAATTATATTGGTTTTATGTATCAATTTTAAACTAAAATAAATTTAAATAAAATACATAATTATTTAAATAAAAATTTGGTTTTGAACTATAACTCAGTGCTTTTCAGAATTCATAAAAAATTGAATGTTTTCCGAAGAATTCCAAAAATTTACCATAAGCTAATTCCGATAATAGGAATCGAAAAATTAAGGCCATTTTTAAAAATAAAATTTATAAAATTTCAAAAAGGTGGATATTACTATTCATAACAGCTAGTTTGATTGGTCTCGGTGTGTTAGAATCTAGAAGTTTCCTACAATGCAAGCTATTACATTATTCAAAGGGAAACATACCATTGAAGCTTGGGGTGTTACACTAATTCCAATTAATTATTCATATGAATGTGGATAAACATAATCATTATGTTTACATTCATATGGAAACTAATATATGAAATGTAAATAACTTTCCCCAAACATTAACCATAAACACTAATCATTCAGAGTAATTGGTGAATGGTTTTAAGATAGCACATACAGATTCAAAATAATCATAAAAAATTAAATGAAATATGGTATATCATATCATAAAATATTAATCCCAATAATATATAATAATCATCAAGAGTGTTGAAATAGATGAAGATACTCTTACAAAATTATCGAATAATTTTGATATAAATACTCTTTTACATTGAAAAGAAGAGTTCCATTGAAAAAATAATTTTATTAAACCAAAAGTAAATTGAGATAATATTTTCATAAAATAATTATTGACTTTATAATTATAATGGATTCCAAAAAAAAATTTATAATGTTCCCATGAAAATATTTAATAATTTTAGAAATTTCATTGAATCGTGCTTGTATTAAGAGAAATTGTTTTGAAATATCATTTTAAAACATATAAATCCCTATTAATGAAAGTATTAATATAGTTTTTACGCATATATAAAACATTATCACATAATATAAGAGAATTAAATATGAATTAATAATAATTTAATTGAGATAAGTAGAGAATAAGAGTAACCCGAATGAAAATAAATGTTCGTGTTGAAAACCCTTACCTTATGTCCGAATTTTCTACTCATAACCTTATGGTCCTGGAATAAAAAATAAAACACATTAATAAATTAACTTGAAACCTATTAGACATTCATTTATTTTATCATAGTTTTTTTATTTCATTTATATTCTTTTTGATAAGTTATAATATTCAATTCTATCATTCTAGGGTGTTCATTTTCTAGATTTTCAAAGCCGGGTCACTTGTTTTTAAGTAATCGAGTTCATATGGAATAGATGTAAATCCCCCTGATTTAATATAAAAATTATTTATAAACATCCATAGGTGATAATGGTCATTTATATCATTTTTTTAAATGTAATGAGGATGAATCATTAGATGGAATATTAATGACAATCACTTATATTATTTTAGCGGTATTTTGATTATTAGGAAATAGTTCTGTCATATTAATTAATATTATATACATATACATCTTATTGAAAGATAAATAGGTGATAATAAATATATTATAGCCTTGTTAGTACACAAAAAGGGTTTTATGGCTCGTATTTTAGGGTAAATTGAAGAAAGAAGCTTTGTCATCTATGGAGGTTGTAAATTGGCCCCTCATGAATGATGATTTCATTTATAAAATAAATGATAGAGAGAGTAAGCATATTGATGATGGTACTTACAATATATTGATATAAATATAATATGTTGATTATAGTAGTGTAATCATGGTAATTTAGAAAGAGGAGGTGAGGATAGGATATCAATAGAAAAGAAAATGTACTAAAATTGAATGAAATAGAATGTGAATTTACATCGTGAATCCACCTCCATGCGAATCTCTTTATGGGAAATGGTTTTGGATTTTTTGAAGGACCAATATCTCATATAAATTTTTAGTCACTAGGAAAGGGTATTTGAGATGAAATTGTAGAAAATTCAAGGCATATAAGAGTGAAGAAAAGAAGGAGTGTGGGGGTATAATGGAGGAGTGGAGGGTTTTCCCATTATTTTACTCATTATTTTATTATTTTTCCAATAACAACAAATTGTATTGATTATTGTGACCAAGAATAGTAATATGTTCATGTGATTTCTGACCATGTATGCTTATATCATCCATGATGCTAGTAATATTTAATTGAACTAAAAATTTATATATACTGTAAATTACTATATTTTACTATTTATCATAAATTTGAGTATTTCAGAAAAATCCATAAAAAAATCACCCGAACCATTTTTCTACATGTTGAATAAAAAAATGTACTCAATTTTTGGAAAATAATTTTCTAAATATTATTAATTTAATTTTTTATTAAAATCATAATTTCTTCAAAAAATAATAATTTTAAATCTATTTTTGTTTTATTATCTCCTTGAAAAATTAATCAATATATCAATATCTTATACACTCAGCACAAAAGAAAATAATAAGATTTTCTATTCATATTGGTCATATTACTATTCATATTACTATTCATAACGTTATGTTATTATTAAAAAAAATTATGTTTGTCTTATCACACTCTAAATATCTTACTGTACACAATCGTATGTGTCAGATTTTCGAAATTAAATTCATATAGGTGGGAAAATGATTTTTTTCTAGGTTATACCAAAGTGTTGTTTCTTAGAGACTTCATGTTTCATTCATTCAATATTAAATTTATGTGATAAATATTTGGGTGTTACACTATCCCCTCCGCTAAAAAATTTCTTCATCAAAATTTCCATAATGTTACCTCACAAAACGATTTCTTTAGTTCTTCATCATAAGCTCTTCAGGCCCCAGTGTTGCCTCTTCAATTTTGTGATTTTTACTGTGTATCATTAACTATCGAGTTCTTTGATTCCTCAACATTTGTTTTTTAGTGTCCACAATCACGATAGGGTCTTGAAATTCAAATAGGTTAGGTTTCAATTTTATACCTCAGAAGTGAGGACATGTGTTGGGTCTAGCATGTACTTTTTCTACAACGAGACATAGAAAACATTTTGTACATTAGACAGGCTTGGTGTCATAGCCAACCGATATGCAATATCTCCAATTCTCTCTAGAATTTCAAAAGGTCCTATGTACATAGGGATTAGATTCTCATTATTTCCAAATCATATAGCACCTTTCCATATAGATACATTTAAGAAAACACAAACTCACACATGAAACTCCAAATTCTTCCTTCTATTATCAGCATCGCTTTTTTCCTCTGATATGAACTTGAATAATATTTATTGTTTCTATTGTTTCCTCCATAAGATTCGGTCCCACTATCTTCCTTTCACCAAATTCATCCAAACAAGTTGGTGTACAAAATCTCTTTCTATAAAATGCTTCAAATAGACCCATTTGATTACTGGAATGGAAACTATTATTATAGAAAAAATAAAAAAAGGGAAAATACTGATCCCATATAACATGAAAGTCAAGCAAGCGGGATCTCAACATATTTTCTAATGTTTAGATTGTCTTTTCAGATTTCCAATCAGTTTGAGGATGGTATATAGTACCCAAAAAAAGCTTAGTATCTAAATATTTCTAAAAAATTATAGAATTAAGATGAAAATTGAGGATCATAATCATAAACTATTGATAGATGTGATCCATAAAGTCTTACAACAACAATAACAAAGATTTTTTCAAGATGCTCCATTGAAATATCCTCTCTTATAGTTAAGAAATGAGTAGATTCTATAAGTTGATCAATAATTACATATATTAAATCGTTCATTCTTGGAGTCTTGGGTAATATAGTGACATACTCCATTATGATTCCATCCCATTTCCTTGTAAGAATATGTATAGGTTGCATGAATCATCTAGGATGTTGTTTTTCGGCCTTCACTTGTTGACAGACTAAACATCATAAAACATAATCAGAAATATCCCTCTTCATGTTGTCCCACTAGAAATGTTCCTTCAAATATATATACATTTTAGTGCTACCATGGTTTATAGCGGAATTTTAGAAAAGGGAATCATAAAATAACTCCATTTTCATCTTGGGTATAGAGGGAACACATAGCCTCTTCCCAAATTTCAGAAATATATCTTCACATTTGAATTCATCCAACATCCCCTCATTCACAGCATTAATTTCCTTTTGTATGTTCCTTTCATCATTGTGAGTGATTTTAATTATTTATAATATAGTTGGTTGGGAATCCAAATGAAAAATTAGTGATGATTCACCTTATTTGATAATTATCATATCCATACCCACTATATCCATGTACAAAGGATACTTATCAATCCAGAACGTGTAGAGAACTCCATGATCCATCCTGCTCAATGCATCAACTACTTTATTTACTTTTTTTGGGTGGTAGTGTATGTCACAATAATAATCCTTTAGTAGTTAAATCCATCTCCTTTTCCTCAAATCGAGTTCTTTCTATGAGAATATATACTTCATACTCTTGTAATTTGTATATATCCCATATATTTCACCATAGAGATAGTGTGTTCATATTTTTAGAGCAATGATCACAGTAGCTAACTAAAAATCATGGGTAAGATAGTTTTTTCCGTTAATTTTTAACTTCCTTGATGCATAGATAATAACCCTATCATTCTTTTTAAAGATACAACCAATTACTTCATTTGATGAATCACTATAGATCAAGAACCCCTCATTCCCCAATGGTAGGGTTATGATCGGTGCATTCACTAATTAGTTCTTCAATTATTCAAAACAGTCCCCACATTCTTTTTTCCATATGAACAAAACCCCCTTACACATAATCTTTCTCATTGGGTTGGCTAAGCTAGTGTTGTTCTAAATAAAAGGCTGATAATAACCTACTAAAACAATAAATCTACATATCTCAGTTATGTTTGATGGATTATCCAATCCCTGAACAGCCTTTGTCTTCACATGATCAATGGATATTCCATCTTTATAGAGAATTTGGTGAAGAAAATAAACTTATTGATGCCAAAATTCACACATACTAAACTTCTGATATAATTCATTTCTCTAAAAAGTCATCAAAATAGTGCACAAATGATTTTCATGATATTTATAGCATTTGAAATATACCAATATTTCATTAATAAATACGACCAACTATACATGATGAAATTCTTCGGAAACTATATTCATAACATCCATGAATATAAAGGATCAGTTAGTCAATTAAAAAGGCATTATTGTAAACACTTAATGCACATACCTGGTTTGAAATACTGTTTTTGGAATGTATTCCTTCCTCACAAGAAACTGATGATATCCAGATCAAAGGTCAATCTTCGAAAAATATTTATATCTACGATGTTGATAAAATAAATCATTAAACCAAGTTTGGGGATACTTGTTCTTTATTTTCATAGAATAGTTCTCCTTGTAGTCATTGCACAACCTCATAGATCTATCATTCTTCTTAACGAAAAGAACATGGGATACCCAAGGAGAAAAACTAGGTGGAATAAATATTTTATAACTCAATTATTCTAGTTGTTTCTTTAGTTCCACTAACATCATAATGGCCATTCTATAAGGGGTCTTTGATCTGGGGATTGAATCAGAAATTATATTGATGAAAAACTCAAGTTCCCAATTTGGAAGGTGTCTAGGAAAACCATCTGAAAAGTTGTAAATATATTCTTTCACAATAGGTACATCCGTTGTCTAAATATTCATTTCCTCACCTATAGTGATTTCATTCCCTTTTCCCCAATAATTCAATTTAGTAGAGCTACTAGGGGTGGATATAGATGAGAATCAGATTATGGTGTTTCTTCCCTAATTATAATGTATTCCACATCATCCTCAAATATTTTAACCTCCTTCTTCTTGCAATAAATTTTCATAACATTATTCAAAAGGAAATCCATATCAAATATTATATCAAAGTCAGTCATGAATATGACAATAAAATTAGCTGATAAATCATGTTTCTATGTCATAATGGGGACTTCCTAACAAAACATTGTAATAATGATACATCCCTTATAAGTTGTTACTAACAACACCCTTGTTAAATAAAATTGAAAATATATAATTTTATTGGAAAACTAGGAAGATTTGATAGAATTTAATGATACATAATCGAATAATGAATTGAATATGTTTGAGGAAACAATCAATTTACCTTCCATCACAGTAATAAAAACATAAACCTCTATAGTTGTGACTATATAATCTAGGCCTTGCTTCTTGAAATTCATTGTGATATTTTTCCCTAACTCTTACGACATTCATGTGCATAATGACTCATATCCTTAAAATTTTATCATTTATCATTGGTAGATTCATTCATCCCCATACAATCCCAAGATAGGTGTATTTTTTCTCCACACTTATAATAGACTCCCATTCCCTTCAAGAAAGTGCTAGGGTATTTCTTCCCACAATTACTATATGAGGGAACGTTAAATATTCCCATCTTCTCTATTTCTTTATTTCCTTCTCCATAGTTTTTGACATCCCTATTCTTTTATTTTTTCCTTCTTATCTTGTTTTACATTATAGTAAAAATTCTTATAAAATTCATTTTCCATCTTGATATCACCTGAGTCTATATCATCATATGATGACAATCATTTAAAGACTAGTTCTATTCAAAGGAATGGTTTAAACCATAAAATAATCGATAAAACTTGCTCCTTGGATTGGGTATGTAGTCTATAGCATGTCATGATAACCTTTTGAAGTTAGCTTCATACATTGCAACATTTTTATCCTTCATCCACCTCAGATTCTAGAATCACATTTTAGTATCCTCTCATGCTTTGCAGGAAAAATATATTACTAGGAGTATTTCCTTAAAATCCTTCAATTCCATCTATTCTATTACTTCATCCTCCATTGTGTTTTGGATTAATGACCACCACTGATCTGTATCACCCAATAGATGATAAACAACCATTAAAACCTTTTCTCTTTTCTTCCATCCGAAAGAAGGAAATATCTTCTCAAGATAACTTATCCACTGCGTAGATACAAATGTGTTTGTAGTATCATTGAATGATGGAGGGTATTGTCACATAATGTGATCCAACATAGTTTCTCTATGTTGTGTATAGGGTTGATCTATAAGGGTAAGGTTATTGTTCATAACCTGAGTTAGTTTCCCCAGTATAGTTATAAATTTCTCATCACTAGTCGTAGCTCTAGAGCCAAAATCATTATCATACATCAGAGAGAAATCTCTACATGGGACACACACGTTTATGTGTTTTCCACTCTACTTACTAGGAACCATTTATAAATAATGGAATATGGTATATTAGGGTATTAATCATAATATAAAATCTCATGTTATAAAAATAATCATAATAAATTGAAATTCTATACATCGATAATCTCATAATCAAAAACATGGATTCATTGAGAAAAAATTGGCATTTAAATCCTTCATAATGGCTTGTAATGAAAATGGTAATTATCCTAAGAATATACCCCAGGATTTTCAAACCAGGTTCATAGTAAGGCTCATTGTTTTTTATCCTAATACCTTCGGTCAAGATCCAAACTCCTTGTCAGAGTTTTCACTCCAACGTACATATGTGCTCGAACCACGTCTACCTGAGGTATGTAGACTAGGATGTATATTTTTGAAATATCCAAAAAATATATTCCTTACCAAGATTATAGGATGTTTTTATATCTTTATCCTCAAGGAATATCTTATAATTTTTCACCCAAATCATTGTTGTCTGAATCAAGCTTCCATGTATTCTACTAAACTTCCTCCAATACCAACTATAAGGATATGGACCCAGTTGCCAAGATCTAGTTCCATATTTTAATACATTAGCATACAAATAAGGAATATTCATCCTAGAGGACTGAGTAGTTTATTATATATTGAAAAAATATACATACATATTTATAATATTAAAACATAAAATGAAATACATTATATATGTTTTGTTGGGAACATCCACAACTATAATTTTATCCTTTTAGGTTAATCAAAATTAAATTCTTCATGACCTAAGAAAATGAAACTAAGAAAGGGGTGAGCTCAAACACATAGAAAGGGTAATAAATAAATATTACAATATCATAAACATAAACATTGGGCATGGTGACTAACTAAAAACACATGGCTTTAAAAATAAAACTAAACAAATTATGACTGAAATAAAAGCTGAATAAATAATTCCATAGTAAAATATAATCATGGGTATTATACTACATGAATAACCACATGAAATATTAATAAAAGTTTCATAATAATCTAATGAATAATGTGGTATATCATAACCATACCGTTAAATACTTGTTCTAAGACCATAAATATCTATTTTGTCAAGTCCTTGTGCAAAGGCCAAAGATTATATCATGATAGATAACGATGCACCAAGAGGCTATAGTAGGCCCTGAAAGACACATAATAAGTGAAATTTATTCTTCATATGAATGGGGATAAATATAAATAACAAATACATTATTATTGAAACTAATATATTAAATGTAAATAACATTCCACGAACATTATGCATAATCACAAACCATTCAGAGTAAATTGTTGAATGGTTTTAAGATAGCACATCCATAGTAAAAATAAATGTAAACCATTAAATTAAATATGTTAAATTATATCCTAAAATATTAATCCCAATAGTACATAATAATCAATAATATTGTTGATATAGATGAAGATGCACTTATAAAATCATTGAGTAATTCATCAGATAAAGACTCTTTTTCATTGAAAAGAAGAGTTATTTTGGAAGAATATTTGTATAATAACATAAGTGAATTAAGATAGTATTTTCTTAATAAAATGAGATAAATTTTTAATTATAATTCTTTCCAGATATATATTATAGGGTTTCATTGATAATAGGTATGAATTTGAGTAATTCCCTCGAATCGGGCTTGTATTACATGAATTGTTTTTGAAAGATCCTTTCAAAACATATAACTCCCCATAAATGAAAGTAATATACTAGTTTATACACATATATAGAACATTATCACAGAAAAAATGAGCAGTAAATTTGAATAAATAAAAATTTAATTGATATAAGTAGAGAATAAGAGTAACCCAAATGAATATGGAGGTTCGTGTAGAAAACCCATACCTTATGTCTGAATGGTCCTCTCTTGACCTTATAGTCCGGTAATATGAAATTAGACTCATTAATAACTTATTTCGGAACCTATTAGACATTTAATTAGTTTAGAATAATTTTTAGTTAATTTATGTTTTTACTGATCTATTATAACATTTAATATTTCCATTCTAGAGTGTTCATTTTCTTGATTTTCATAATTGGTTCTGTTGTTTTCAAGTAATGGAGTTCATATCGAATAGATGTAAATATAAAAAATTGTATTTAGACATTATTTATGAACATACATTGTTTTTAATGGTCATTTATGTCATTTATTACATTGAATGAGGATGAATCATTAGATGAAATATTAATGACAATCACTTAGATTATTTTAGCTATATTTTTATTATTAAGAACTAGTTTTGACATATGATTTACTATTATGTAAATATACTGGTTATATAATGTAAAATAGGTTTTCGACATATATTATATCCTTTTTCAACCATAAAATTGTTTCATGGACTGAATTTAAGGGGAAATAGAAGAAAGAAACTTTGTCGTCAATGAAGGTTGTAAATTGGCACCTCACAAATGACGATTCCGTTTATAAAATAAAACTGAGAGAGTAAGGATATTTATGGTGGTTTTTACCTTAATATGATATAATTATAGTATAAAGATTATAATTTAGTTATCATGGTCATTTGGGTAGAGTAATTTAGGAGGGGATAATAATATAATGGAACTTGAAATGAAATTGAATGCAATAGAATCTAAATTTACCACTTGAATCCACCTCCTTGAGAATCTCTTTAAGGGAATGGGTCTTGGTGTATTGGAAATAAAAAATAGATCATATAAGTGGGGAAAGATTATGATAGGGTATTTTTGGAGAAACATTAGGATTTTCAAGGCATAGAATATTGAAGAGAAGAGTGAGTAAGCGGTGTATAGTGGCGGGGAGGAGGTTTTCCAATTTTTTTACTCATTATTTTATTATTTTTCCAAATAAAACCATTAGTATTGATTATTGTGATCACAAATTGTAATATATGAATTCTAGTTCTAACTAAGAGCTCATATATTAGCCATGATAATACGAATATTGAATTTTACTGATAATGTATATATCCGTAAATGGTCATATTTTACTAATCATAAAAAAATTTGATTATTTCAAAAAATCCCCAATGTTCCCCATAGAAATTTTTGAACATATAGAATACAAAAATGAACTCTATTTTTTGAAAATATTTATCTAAATATTATTAATTTATTTTCTAAATAAAATTTTAATTTATTGGAAAAATAATAATTTTAAATCTATATTTAGTTATATATCACCTTGAATATTTAATAAATACCACATTATCTTATAAACATAAGGGAAAAATAAAATGTCATTTACTATTCATAAGGATCATATTATATTCATACTACTATTCTTAAGGGTATGTTACTATTCACTAAAAACTATGTATGTCTTATCAGACTCTAAATATCTTACTCAATAAAACCATGTAAGTCGGTTTTTCGAAATTCAAATCATAGTGGTGGAAAAATTATATTTGTTTAGGTTATAAAAAATTGTTTTTTTGTAGACACTTAGTGTTTCATAAATTAATTTTTAAATTTTTGTTCTGATTCCTGGGGGGTTAATGTGTGTAAGGAATGTTTTAGGATTAGAACATCCAAAAATGGAAATGGCATGATGTGCGTGAAATATTTGAAAATGTCTGTCAAAGATGGGGTTGCACGAAATAATCTTGCGTACAAAATGTGATGCCAAATGGGGTTTTCCATGATCGAGGAGGATCTTGCATAGCACACCAAATCTTTTACACAGGGGTCAATGACGCCTATAAATAAGAGGTCACCCCCAACCCATAATCATTCAAAGAAACTCAACACATAGAATGAATTTGAGCTCTGAAGTATTTTTTGTATAGGTAGCAATGTGAAATATTCTGAGTTGCGTGCAAGCAAAGGATGTTGTGAGTAATATTTTAGTTTCACCTAAGATTGATATTTCATGCATGGGGTGCTTCCTGAAAAAATAGGAATCATGTGTGCAAGACATTATTGTTGACTCCAAGAAACAATAACAATTGTAAGAACGATTTGATAATTCATAGTATAACTTTGGTAAAGATGAATTCAATAGTAGATTAAAGTGGGTCCTCAATAGATCATTTACATATAGTAGAAGAATCATTCATTTGAGACAATGAAGGGACCTACAAGTCTATAAACAGTCAGTGGATCTTCTGAAGAAGCAGTGGGCACACCTCAGTTGAGAGTAAAGTGAGATTTATAATTTTGATTTTGTTGTATACAACTAGGGACAATCATTTCACTCCAAACATTTTATATATAAGTTTTCTTATAGTGGATTTGGGTCAACGTCACATCGGCTATGTAATATTCTTAGGCATATCCTAGGGGGTGAACAAACTAAAATTGTTGTGTGTTCTGCATTTTGTAAGATTTGTTTTTACTCTACAATAAGAAGGAGATAGTAGAGAGTTTTGTTTAAAAATTTATAATGATCAAAAGGGTAAATTGTTTTAGTCATTCATACCCTGATTCATACCCCTCTCAGGGTATCTATCCAAGTGGAATTAACAATTGGAATCCAATGGAAAGGTAAATATCAGTGTTTCTCTCTCAATTGAGGCCATCAATCACAAAGGGATACTGATCGTTGATGGGAATAATTTTGAACTATATAAGAATTGAATTCAAAACTACTTCTAATCAATGTTAATTGATGTGTTCATCATAACAATTCATGGAATCTTAGTCAAAATCAATAGTGTAGATTTCTCAATAACTGGAAGAAGTGAATTGGATGCTGAAACAGGGGGAGTCAATGTTGTATGGGATGGCATATCCAATACTATCAATATAAAGGTGATGTCATGTAAAACATCACAAGATATGTGGGAAAAGCTATTGAATGTTTATGAAGGAGATTCAATGGTGAGAGAGTAAAAATGAAGGTTTTGTGAAAAAAGTTTGAAGATCTAAGATTGAACCAAAATGAGTTTGTTGATTCATTATTGGAAGGAGTTAATTTAATAGAGGAAGAAACTCAAGGTCATGGAGAGTTCATTGAATATGTAAATATTTGGAAGTGTATATTGTGGAAACATCACCCTTGGTTCAATCCGAAAGTTTTAGTATTGGATGATAAAGGTCCAAAAGAGATGACACTCGATAACTTGCAAAGTATCCTTATAGCATATGATATGAGATATAATGATTTCGATGTAATGGAAATGGGGAAATC
Organism: Viscum album; assembly: GCA_963277665.1. Lineage (NCBI taxonomy): Eukaryota > Viridiplantae > Streptophyta > Magnoliopsida > Santalales > Viscaceae > Viscum > Viscum album. The sequence goes on along the minus strand of OY728132.1, from coordinate 864,538,014 downwards.
TAAAGAGGTGGAGTTCATGGTCATGAGGAATCTAAATATTAAATATTCTCAGGAAGAATAAGAGACAAACAAGGTGATGTCATTCTCTTTTAAAATCATCAAATAAGAAAAGGAATGTTCAATGGAAAACATCCACTTACTTTCTTTAGATGTGGAATGGTTGGCCATCTTGAACTAAGGTGCCCTAAGATGTTCCATGAAAATGATGTGGATGAAGTTGAAATCCATAGGAATATGTCTTCAGACTATGTGAAAATAAAATAAAAAATTTAAGAGAAATTTATTCAAGAAAAAGAATAATCTTTCACAATAATGTGACATTTCCGATTAATTGGAGGTTGAAAAGATTGAATACATAGGGAAATATAAATATGATAGTGAAAATGCTATGGTGACAGATTTCAATTGTACATAGGAAAATGAAAAAACCAATGTTGATGAATAAGAAGCTGAAGGAAGATTTGATATCGAGGCTAAATTAGAAGCAAATCTTGAGGAGAAAGATGTATGGATTTCCAAAAAGAAGAAATCCAACAATGTGGTTTTTGATGCCATATTCTAAATGAAGGAGTGGTATGAAGATAATTCTGAGTTGATGGATGAAATTGAGAATATCATGTCTTCATTTCTAGTCAACTCAAAAACAGTTACTAAGCACAAACTCAAGGATGAATAATAGAAACGTTTGATTTATGGTTTGATTAAAATAGTGAAAGATCAAATCAAATGCATAAAATAACTTGATTAAGAAGTCATCATCATGTGATGAAATGTTAATTTTCATGAAAAAATCATTACCCCCAATGTGGAATTGGAAATGTAGATTATTCAAAATACTGAAAATATGGATGTGGATCCTAGAGGTCTAGTAGAAAAATAACACAATAGTCAAATTTAATTGATAAAGATGATATGTGTATTTTTCAAAAACAAAAATCATTCATGGTTGATGTCAGACCACATTAACCCAATATGATATTGAATTTTGATTTGTGTATTAAATAGAATCAATAGATTCAAATAACCCTAGGGATAAGAAATGGTGTTGATGTGACATGGAAATAATTTACCTCACATCTAGTGTTATTACTGTGGAAACATGAAACACTGAAAAAATGATATTTCCATAGATAGTAGATATAAAAGGGCAAAATAACAATAGTGGAGGCCAGATAGAGGTTATTATAATAGAACATATTTTGAGTGACATTGTTTTTTTTGGATGATTTGGGAACATGGCTAGATATTGTACTACGACCATGAAGATGAATGTGCACAAGCAGAATCAAAGTGGATGCAACTAGAAAATCAAAGAATCAACATGTGATATTAAAATTCAAAAACAATTTTCATCCCATTAGGATAAATTTTGTTCATCATACTCCATGAATGATTAATATTTCTAATCTATACTGAGTATGAAGAAAAAAAATAGATCAAGAAGAAGATTGCTAATATGGTAGTTTTTGCAGAAATTACTCTTAAATTATTCAATCTCTTGTGTGTATAGATCCTTGATATAGGTCGCACATCTCATATAATACAAAATAAGGATCTCATTATAGGCATATTTTATGAAAAATAATGACTTTTCATGTTTGTAAATGATAAAGGCTGGAGATAATTGTCTTTGGTATGGTCAGTTTTGGGTGCAATGAAATGAGACGGGTTGAAGTCTTGGTTGTAGAAGATATCAGTCCCAACTAGCTTTATGTCAATCAACTATGTGACATAGGGAATTCTATAAGATTTAATAAAAATATGTGTGTCATCAAAGAAAGGGATAGTTTATTTTTTTTCATCGAAAAATAACAAATGGAATTATGCACTTAGTTAGTGGGAAAAAATATATGTTATTTTTATCCCAAGAGGATGAAAATATGTTGTGTCCTAAATTAATTACTCATATATGCCAAACATCCTTAGAAGATTCAGTAATGTATTATTCAATTAGATATCTCCCAAATCTATCTTGTTATCATACTAATAAAAGTGATTCATATAAAAAATGGAAGATAATCTGAAAGACGTACAAGGAAACAAAACAGAAGACAACAGGAGTGCTTGGTTGGGTGCATGGTGTAGTATGAAGACCTATCTAATCAAGACCCATTTATGTAAAGAGATAATAAAATCATGTTCATTTATGATTTTAGTAGAATGGCATGTTCATTTTTAATTTCCTATAAGATTGATGTGTTTAGTTGTATAAAATTAGTTCTGTAGGGAACAAGAAAGGATTCTTGGGTTGAAAATTTTGAGGTTTCATTTTGATGATGGTACGGAATTTAGAAACAATCAAGTTGAAATCTATATAAATAATCATGGGATAATGCATCGAGTTTCAATAGTGAGAACTACTCAAAATAATGGAGTGGTTGAATGATTAAATCATATCATTAACAACATTGACATAAAAATTCTTATTATGAGAGACCTAGAAGAGAATGTTTCAAAGGATGTAGTTTTGACATAGGTCTAAATTTTTAACAGGGCATTATTGTATCGTAAAAAGGAAACACTTCATATGAAATGTTTTATGAATAGAATCAAATGTTAAAATACTTTTGGATCTTTTAAAGTAATTCTATTATTCTAAATAAAGAGAATCACATGAAGTTCGATTCATGAAGAAATGAAGGGATATTCCTTGGCTTCTCCAGAAAAAGAAAATCATATAAATTCTTTAATAAGAGGCTAGGAATATTTGGTGAGAGGAATGATGTCACTGTAGTGAAAAATTAATAGAATATTCAATAACATAGTGAACATTTTGTTGATGAAAATTACAAGTAGGAAAGAATCACAGGGGTAGAAGAGGTATATGCTGATTCAGAAGAAGACACTGATAATGAGCAGGAGGAAATGAAATATGTTCCCACAAAGAAGCCAATGATTCGAGAAAAAATTAGCAGAAAAAATATCATTAGTGATCAGACTACACCTATTCAAACAAGAAGAATGAATTTATTACAGTAAGTATGTTTCTTATCATAGGTAGAGCCTAAATGTTTTGCTGATGATGTTGTAGAAGAAAACTGGTTTCAAGAAATTAATTAATAACAAGACTAGATTGAGAATAATTAGATGTGGGAAATTGGTTCAAGGCCATCATATAATAAGGACAAAAAAACAAAATTAGTCTTTCACAACAATGTGAATGAATAAAACACAGAGATTCGAAAAAAGCATGACTAGTGTTCGAAGGATACTACCAGGTAGAGGATATTGATGTTGGTGAGACATTTTCACATGTTTTCAGGATGGAAACAATCAGATTATTATTTTACATTGTAGTGAAAAGAATGTTCAAGGGATTCTATATGGATGTCGAATATACATTTTTGAATTGTTTTCCTAAAGAATAATTTTATATTTCGTAGCCAGATGGTTTTATCATTCATGAAGATGAGAATAGGGTTTGTCGGTTTAAAAATAGGATGTATGGGTTGAAACAATCCCCAAGAAAATGTTATTCAAGGATTGTTCAGTGTTTGAAAATATTGGCTTTGAACATGTTGGATTTTATTATAATATCTATTTCAATAATGAAAATAATCAAAGGATAATGGTTCTGGTTTATGTAGATGACATAATATATGGTGGATTAGATAAAGCTCAGTGCATACTCTTTTCAAAATTTCTGAAATGTGAGTATGAAATTACAAAGATTGGTGAGATGACAAATTTTTTTGGTTTACAGGTTAAATAAGGAATGAAACTTTCATTTCTCAGTCCAAATATGTGATGGAGGTTATACAAATTTTTGGTATAGAAAATTTTAAGGAGACGAAGACTCTAGTTGCTACTAGGATGAAATAATCAAAATATGATTATGGAAGGTAGTGAAAATCATATAATACAGTTAGATTATTGGATGTTTACTGTACCTGACAGTAAAAAGACCTGATATTGTTATCTCCACAGGCCAATAACCGTGATATCAAAGTAATACCTAGGAAATACACATGATTTTAGTGAAAATAATAATTTGGTATATCAATGGAACTATTGATTTTTTTTGATGTATAATAACAAATCCCAGATAGAGTTATTGGGATATATAGATGCATATTGGGATGGATCTGCCGATGATAGAAAATAATTGTCAAGAGGTACTTTCAATCTTGTAGGTTTGTGTATTTCATGGCTAAAAAATAATAAATATTTCATTTCATTTAGCATTGCAGAAGCATAGTATATTACAACCACTCATTCATGCACAATGTTATTATGGATGAAGCAACATATTGTTGATATGGTAGTTAAAGTGAAGTCTACGATCAGAATCTTGGGTGATAATTCAAGGACTGTCAATCATAGAAACAATTCCATACATCACTCAAGGAAAAAAGTACATTGAAATAAAATATCATTTTATCAAGGATATGGTGGAGAAAGGGTTTGTGACTTTGGAGTATGTGCCTACAGAGCTACAAGTTGTGGACATTCCTACAAAAGCCTTACCCATGGATGATTTTGAGAAGCATCAACTAGATCTGGGGGTCTAGTTGACTCCCTAAAATATAAAAAGTGTAGATGTAGTACCACCCCTCTCCCAAAGGTATGAAGTATTTTTCTCTAATTTACTGATATGTGTTCAATACTTTGTTGCATACCACAAAGAAGTGACGTTTGGGTTCATTGAAAAAGGGGAGAGAGAGTGACTTCTAAAGAGAGAGTTACTCCTAAAGGTGGAGAAATAGTGGCAAAAGAAGGAATAAAATGTCTATATCATGATATAGGGAGAAGCTGGGAGGTGTAGCATCTAGATAGTATGAGAATCAAGATAGGGGAGGAACATGGTGATAGTATGTGTTTCTTCGATGTTCAAAGTGATAATCCAAATCTTCCCATAGACAACACAAGGATTCGAGAATTGGAGAATGGGGATTTTTAAATCTGACGATGCTTGCAGTGATTGGTGAAAGAAGATATATCACAACAGTGGAGGTTCATGATAAAAGCAGTTTATTGGTATCATTCTAGTGTAAAAATATGGAGTAAAAAATGAGGGGATTCATTGATGAACTCTTCATTTACTCTTGTTTTTCATTGTGAGAATCACTCATGTGGTCTTAGAGTGTGTTTTTATTAAATACATGATCACTATGAGAATCACATGAGGAATATTATAGAAAAATATGGAAAGAGATTTAATGAGGTATTGAATTAATAAATATTTTTCAACAATCCGAAAGTGGGATATCGTTCGTAAAAAATATCTCGAGGAAGCATTGATGAATTTTTGGTTTGATTGTGTTTGTTGAAAAAATCGGGTTTGTTTGTTGATAAAGAGGGTCACCATGGTGTGTTTTCAAGTGATAGATTTATTTTTTACAACCTATGTGGAAATAGAACCACGATAATGTAATCTTCTATCTAGAGGTGGTACAAAAAGATTAGATATAAAGTGGTGTTGTTTTCCAGTGTTTTCCTAATTTTTTGGATTCAAAATCTAAAATAGGGGAAATATGTTTTTTGAAAAGGAAGTCGCACACAAGATTGAAGACGTTATGGAAACCTGTGCACAAGGCATGTTTTGGGATTCAAATGTCAAAAAATGTTAAACTAATTATGTGCCAAAAAATAATTGTATATGTGGACGAAATATGGAGTTCCAGAAAAGAATCCTGTGTACCCTATGCGACGTCAAATGGGGTTTTTCTTGCTCAAGGAAGATCTTGAATGGTACACCGAATACTCTATGTAGGGGTCGAATACACCTATAAATAAGAGGTAAACCCCCTCATTTGAATTATCTCAACACATAGAGATATTCTGAACTATAGATCATGTAATAATTTTGTGTAAAAAGAGTTGTGAAAACCATTTTGAGTTGCGTGCAAGATAAAGAAAGTTGTGCATAAAATTTGAGTTGCACTTAAGATGGAATTTTCATAGAAGAGGTGTTTCATAAAAAAAGAAGAATCTTGAACACCAGACATTAAATTTTCATGCAAGACACAGTAAGGGTTGCACATAAAATTTGAGGATTCATAGTATTACTACGGTAAAGTGGAATTCATCAGTGGATGAAAGTGGGACATCAATAGAGCATCTGAATATATTATAGGATGAATACATAGAGATAATTAAGGGAACTACATGTCTATAAACTATGAGTGGATTTTAGGAAGAAGTATTGAGCACACTTCTATTGAGAGCTAAATGATCTTTCAAATTGTGATTGGTTGTAAACTAGGAGGGACAGTGAGTTCACACCAACTTGGTGAACAACAGTACACTTATTATGAATTTGGTACATCGAAACATAACTAGTTTATGCTTCTTGGACATTGCCCAGTGAGGGTGAACCAAGTAAAATTTTTGTGTCCTCTGCAAGATTTAATATTTTTTCATACTCCGCAATGAGAATGAGAGAGAAGGGAGTTTTTTATAATAAAACTAGGTCAAAAGGCGTAATTGTTTTAATCTATCATACCTTGATTCACCCTCGCCCCTCAGGATATCTATTCTAGTGGACCTATCATTAAATAGTTTATAGACACTAATTTTAAATATTAAAACCAAATTATAAAATTAAAAAACTATGTGTCTTGGAAATTAAATTTAAGTGAAGAAAATGAAACTCACAAAAATACATCTTAAACCTTAACTATGACAACAATGTTTTTATTATTTAGCGTTCAATATGTTATTTATAAAATATCAATTGGTCCATTAGTGGACTATATTTAATATTTATAAAAATTGAAAATAACTTTATCAATGATAGTATTTTTATTAATTTTTAATCATTTAAGAAAGTATCATTTATAAAAAAAATTGATGTCTATTTTGACATTATATAATTAATTAAATTTAAAATAATAATAGGAAAATATTGAAATTCAAATATATTATGTTGACAATTTTTTATCATGATATATTATTCAAAAAAATAATGTAATACAGATATTCATTCAATTTACCTTTCTTTTAATATTATTAGATTCATTTATTCTATTAAAATTTTAAAAAATTAATCATACGTTGGCATTTGATAAGCATTTAATACCATTATTTCATCTCTAAAAATTAAATATAAATTATTATGATGAAAATTTTATTTATATTTCAAAATATTCTTAATAACCAAACCTATGTTGTGTCCTCGTATATAAAAATATTAAATAAAATTCAAGGAAGAAAGGTTCATTTATTGCCTTTCTCTTTTGATAAAATGTTATATCAGTCACATTCATTTAATAATACTTACAAAAACACATATATATTGATTATATGGACATATTATTTGATAAATTTTCATACAAGGATGTTTAGACTTGTTTAAAAGTTATTCGGATCCTTACGATTAAATTTTAACTACTAAGTAATCTTTTTTTTACTTTAATTATTGTAATAAATTTTAATTAAATTCACTAATCATCTTGTTGAAAAACAATGTTAGCCTTATTATAAATTATAATTAACAATTATTAAATATTTTTAATCCATTTTTTTGAATTATGATCACATAATGTACATAAATTAATTTATAATTAATCCACCTGTCATGATGAGAAAATGGGTTAAAAAGTTAAAAAGTTCAAATGTTGGAATTGTTTTTCTATCCTATTTCTATGTTAAATTGATTCAAATGACCTAAGATCAATTTAATGTCATAAAATTTATATAATAAGATTTGAAGACTAATTTGAAATACAATATACCACTATAAATTATTTGGAATAAATCATATTTTTCAATTAAAATCCATTAATTTTCATAATTCATCAAAACAAGATATTTCATAGAAAAATAGAAAAAAAATTAATGCTATGTAAATTTTTTATAAGAGAATTTAAAAAATTATTATTTTTTCAATGATAAAACTATAACAATATATAAAAATTTATTTAATACAAGTATTCTATTATAAGGTTGAAATGCTCTTTTTTAAAAATATACTAGTTTTAATGATTAAAATTGGGTACGTTATTATCTTAAGCCAATCAAAATGTGTGGATGAATTTAAAAACATTTTATTGATTATATTGCATCTTAATTTAATTAATATCATTATATACTAGTGAGTAATGTAATTTATTAAGATAAAACTACTTTGAAGGAATAAAAATTGGTTTCCCTAAAAACACAATCATTATAATAAATTGGTCTTTATTTTTAGTTTTAATTATTTAGTATGAAATTAATTATTTCTGTAACGCCCCAACCCTAGTTACCCAGAGTTGGTGCATTATTACATAACATTGGCATGATCACAAGAATGATCAAATCTCAAAAGACCGATTGGTTTAGTAGCCTTGGAAACACTAGATATATTCATAAGTTTTACATTACATAATAAAATGAAAAACTACTACAACAACATAATGTCTCCATAATCTACACTCATATCCCCACATAATATCCCTGCAGGTCATTCATAATTTACATCTTCACTTCTTGGGAAAAATAAAACATAGAAAAGGGGTGAGCTCAAATGCCCAGTAAGGATAACAATATAGCGGAAACTTTTATAGATAAGAATAAACATTTAAGGCAATGTATAACTAAAACAAAAGCCTTTCAAACTTGAACTTTCAACATGGTATGGCATAAATAAAATTAAATAATTCCATTTACTTATTCACATGGATATTCTACTAATCTAATAATCACATGCAAAATCAGTAACCACTTTCATAATGTTGGAATGCATAATGCCAGACTATCATAACCACATAGGCAACGCCTCGTTCCAAGACTACAAATAAGATTTTGTCAAAGCCTTTTTCCAAGACACTAGTTTGTCTCATGAGATCTACCGATGAATCGAGGAGCTATAGCGGGCTCCACCTGTCACATATTAAGTCCAATGCATTCCCATATGAAAAGGATTAAACATAACATAAACATTCGTATTAAAACTAGCATACGAAATGTCAATAATTTCACCATAAACTATGAATGGTATAAAAATAGCACATCCACAGTCAAACATATCACAAAACCTTCAATACAATATAGAAGTTTTGTATCATAATATATCAACTTCAAATAAGCGTAAAATCCATCAAAAGATGTTGACATAGATGAAATCAAAACACTTTTTAGAGAAATATCTCTTTATATTTTTGAAATCATTTTAGAGCCATAAAAAATAAAACATTTTCTTTGAAAATATTCTTATAAGCTTTTAAGGAAAGCTTTGAATATTTTATAACAGTGGAAAATAACCGCACCCGCCGTATAAGTAAAAAAACATTATTACCTTAATTCTGTCGAAAAGGTTAAAAAGGACCTTGTTTTGAAAATGACGGAAAGATTCCTCTTATAAAAAGTCAAACAAGGGTATAAATTACTTTAACCCATATTTTTGTAAATGATAAAATATTTTGAAATACATTTTGAAGAAACATGGATGTGGATGATAAAGAGATCCCAGTAGATTATTACGTATAAAAAACCTCGGATAATGAAGAGATTGTGAAATAACCCTTACCAATTTGGTAACTTATGAAACATACAACCGATGAAAGAGGTATCATACAATGAATATGTAAATACACATAAATTAAAGTGTATTACACAAAGAATATAATTATGGGCAGTACATACACCACACAAAAGTTGATGGTGGCAATATGGCATGAATCTCATGGGAATAAGGAGTGAGATGAAAACCCCTTACCTTGTACTTTTCCTTGGTTGGGGTAGGTTAACCTCATTTATAATGGTGAAATAATTGTTATTAAATTATACAAGAATCATATACATTAATAGATATCATATATGATCTTTTAATATTGATTTGATAATAATATCTTAGTATTATATTTGTTTCGGGTGTTAACTTACTTGTTTTCTCTTATATGTTTTGTTAGGCAAGACACGTTTCTAAAGGATAGGTTGTATATTATTCATATCCATAATGATATAATGTCCGTAAACATCATTTTTTGAATCATCAAATGATAATTATTTTGGAATGGATACGATGGAGAATGAATCTCATCGCGTTCGTGGAGACGGTAGTCCGTACGTACGCACGAGCGACAATATCATTCTTTTGATATTAAAATAATATATAAATGGATGGTATATCATATATACAGAATCATTAACATGTTATATTTATTATTTACATGAGTTACACATCATTATTATACCCATCCAAATGATATTATATTAAATAACAATTACACCACGACGTGGAGACGGTAAGCCGTACGTACGCACGTATGGTGACATGTTATTCAAAGGGTGGATAGAATACTGAATATGGTTGTACCATATTTATAATAACATCACAGTATATATATGATACTGGAGTTATTATTTTAGAATGGTGACAACAAAGGAAGAAGAAGTGGAAGAAGAAATGAACTTGGAAAAGGTTGGTGAAATCATTACCTCTTCTTCGGGTTCTTCCTTTTTATTAGATCAAAAGGGCTCCATAGGTTGTCTTTACGATCAAACTAAGGCCTCTAGGTTGTAGTGAGGGAAGTTGGGAGAGTATTTGGACAGAGTTTTGCCGAAAAAAAAAGGCTTTGATGGTGTGACGAAATGAGAAGGAGGTGTGCCCTTTTTATAAGAGGGGTGAGGGGAACCTTTGGAAAAGCTAGAGATATTAGTTTATAATAAATTCATATTCGGTTTCCAATGGCTAAAAAGATTATTATTTAAATTTTAAGGTGGGGATAGGTCGAAAACAACTCAAACAATAGAATTTATACAGGTTTGGATACTTATATTAACCTTATCTTTAAGTATTAACTCTAAATTAATTAGTTTCACTTTTACAATGTCTCTTTGTATTTTTATATAATATGGTTAATAAACTTAATATATACATCCAAGAGACCCCCAAGTGGTCCATTAATGATGAACCTATCAAGATATAAGTCTCTTGTCCGAACCTAAGATTTTTAGGAATTTAATATCAATTAATAATATAATATTTGTTTTAAGAACTCTTTTATGTCAATTTTGACTCTATTCAATAGTTGATTTTTGTGAAACTCATAACAGATTGATTACTTCGGAAAAAGTCAATTAAATCAATCCTAATATATCATATTATCCTATAAAATTATTTTAACTCATTAAAAGTTTCATATTATATTTATTTGGGTATTTATAATATCAATTATTTTAATTTTTCACTATTATAGTAATTACTACTTTATCATTGTGTCATAAATAAATTACATTATTTAATGTCTAAAAATTATAAAGAAAATATCATTAGGTAGGAAATAGTTTTATCTTTCTAATTAATATTTATAATCTAAAATCCAACATATATAACCCTATATAAAAATTGTTTTACTAAAAGATATATACTTGTGTCATTTGTGTATTCATTTTAACTTAATAAAAAAAAGTGTCCCTATCACCTACAAGTGGCACCATGGGGTCCCAAAATCGACCCAAGATGCCTATGGTCTAACATGTATCAAATAATAAGTCTAGGAAACGTTTTAGGGTAATTTAGTATTATTATAATATTATTTTTTAACCCTTATTTACCAGATTTACCCTTAACCATGGTAAATAAAATATTTACCACAATAATTATTCAAAATGTATAAAAATAAAAGTTACTTATTTACACAATTTGGACATCTTGATTCCAAATATGGAATCAATTTTTCTAAATTCAAAACACAGAAGTGGCAGAAATTAATTTAAAATTAATTCCCGTTGTCAAAATAAAAAGCGTCTTTTTAAGAGATAATAACTATCAAAAGATTGACACTTGTTTATGTTCAGTTTAATTGTAAAATTATGTCCAATTACCAACATTATATTAAATGGTAAAAATATATTCTAAATATACTTTAAAAACACTGAAATTCATAATTTATCACTATTAATTATTTTGATTAAAAAAGTTGTTATTAATTAAAATTTAGTAATTTTCACTATTCATCAAAATATGAAAGTTATCCGAAAAGTACCGAAATTTCACCTTAGGCTAAATTCGATATTCCAAATCTAAAAATTAAATCCATTTTTAAATGTAAAATATATATTATTTAAAAAAGTAGTTATTACTATTCATAACGGCTAGTTTGATTGGTTATGGTGTGTTAGAACTCGGTGTTGCGTACAACACACGCTATCACATTATTCAAAGAGAAGCGTACCGTAGAAGCTTGGGGTGTTACATTCTCCCCTCCTACAAATAATTTCGTCCTCGAAATTTCTAGAATACTACCGCATGAAAAGACTCGGGTGGTTCTTCAGCATAAGTTCCTCGGGTTCCCACGTTGCCTCTTTCATCTTATGGTTTCTCCACAAAACTTTTACCAGACGCGTCGTCCGGTTTCTCAGTACTTGTTCTCTCGTATCAAGAATCTTGACGGGCTCTTCGCAACAATACAGATTGGGTTCCAATTCTAATTCCTCATAGGTGAGTACATGCTTTGGGTCATGTATGTATTTCCTCAACAGAGATACGTGGAACACATCGTGAACTTTGGGGAGACTTGGCGGCATTGCCAATCGGTAAGTTACAGCCCCAATTCGTTCTAGAATTTCGAAAGGTCCGATGTACATGGGACTCAATTTACCTTTCTTACCAAAACGTATGACTCCCTTCCATGGAGATACCTTCATGAAAACATGATCACCGACTTGAAATTCCAAATCCTTCCTTCGATTATCGGCATAGCTCTTCTTCCCACTTTGAGCTGCTTTGATGTTATTTTGGATTACCATCACCTTTTCCACCGTTTCCTCCACCAGTTCTGGGCCTACAAGTTTTCTTTCACCAACGACATCCCAACAGGTTGGTGTATGAAATCTCTTTCCATATAACGCTTCATATGGTACCATCTGAATACTTGAATGGAAGCTATTGTTATAGGAAAATTCTACCAGAGGTAAATATTGATCCCACATACCCTGAAAGTCAAGTGAGCAAGATCTCAACATGTCTTCTAAGGTCTGAATAGTCCGTTCTGATTGTCCGTCTGTCTGAGGGTGGTAAGCAGTGCTCAAATGATGTTCAGTATCCAGGGATTTCTGAAGACTTTTCCAAAATCTTGAAGTAAAACAGGGATCACGATCAGAAACAATCGATAGGGGTACTCCATGAAGTCTCACAACTTCATTAATATATAGTCTTGCTAGACGTTACAGGGGTAGATCTTCTCTTATATCAAGAAAATGTGCTGACATGGTAAGATGATCAACAATAACCCATATTTCAGCATTCCATCTAGGAGTCTTTGGTAGCCCCATGAAAAAATCCATCATAATATTGTCCCATTTCCACTCCGGTATGGGAAGAGGTTGCATGACTCCTCCAGGCTGTTGCCTTCCAGCTTTCACTTGTTTACAAACCATACATCATGACACAAAATCAGCAATCTCCCTCTTCATGTTGTCCCACCAAAAATGTTCCTTCAAATCTCTATACATTTTGGTGCTCCCAGGGTGTATAGAGAAATTGGAACTATGAGAATCATCCAACAATTCCCTTTTTAGATCAGGTATACCAGGAGCACAATGTCTCTTCCTGAATTTCAATATTCTATCTTCATACACAAAGACTCTCAATCTCCCATCATTCACATCTTTAATCTTCTTTTGTAATTCTTCATCATCGGTCTGAGAACTCTTAATCATTTCTAGTAAAGAAGGTTTGGAAACCATTTGAAAAAGCAATGATTTTTCACCTTCCCTAGTTATTCCCATGTCCATCTTTATTAGATCCATGAAAATTGGATCGCTTTCAATTCTCATCATGCTCAAAACTCCATGGTCTTTTCTACTCAAAGCTTCTTCCACCTTGTTTGCTTTCCACGGGTGGTAGTGTTTCGTGCAATCATAATCCTTGAGTAATTCAAGCCATCTCCTTTGCCACATGTTGAGTTCTTTTTGTGAGAAAATATACTTCAAACTCTTTTGATCAGTATAAATCTCACATTTTTCACCATAGAGGTATTGCCTCCATATCTTCAAAGCAAAGATCACAGCTGCTAACTCGAGATCATGAGTAGGATAGTTTTGTTCATTAATTTTCAACTGTCGTGATGCATAGGCAATAACTCCATCATTCTGCATAAGGACACAGCCAAGTACTTTCTTTGATGCATCACTATAAATAACAAACCCATCATTCCCCGATGGTAGAGTCAATATAGAAGCATTGACTAATCTTCTCTTCAGTTCTTCGAAAAATTCTTCACACTCTTTTGTCCAAACAAATTTAACCCCTTTACGTGTGAGATTTGTTAATTGGTTAGCCAACCAGGCAAAATTCTGGATGAAACGTCGATAATAACCTGCCAAACCAATAAAACTACGTACCTCATTTATACTCGTAGGTGCTGGCCAATCTTGGATTGCCTTGGTCTTAGAAGGATCAACGGAGATTCCATCTTTAGAGACAATATGGCCAAGAAAAGAAATCTCCTGAAGCCAGAATTCACACTTGCTAAACTTCCCATATAATTAATGCCTCCTCAGAGTATTCAAGATAATGCGCAAGTGATTTTCATGATCTTCATAGGTTTTGGAGTATACTAAGATATCATCAATAAATACCACCAAAAATTCATCGAGATACTCCTTGAAAACTCTATTCATCAGATCCATGAATACAGAGGGTGCATTAGTCAATCCAAACGGCATTACGGTAAACTCGTAATGACCGTACCTGGTTCGAAATGCTGTCTTCGGAATGTCTTCCTTCTTCACAAACAACTGATGGTATCCAGATCGAAGGTAAATCTTCGAAAAGTATTGATCTCCATGTAGTTGGTCAAATAAATCATCAATACGAGGTAGGGGATACTTGTTCTTTATCGTTATAGCATTGATCTCCCTGTAGTCGATACATAACCTCACAGATCCATCTTTATTTTTAACAAAAAGAACAGGGGCTCCCCATGGAGAAACACTAGGGCGAATAAATCCCTTATTAATCAATTCATCTAGTTGTTTCATTAGTTCAACTAATTCTATAGTGGCCATTCTATAAGGGGTCTTCGATATAGGCCTTGATCCATGAATCAAATCAATGGAAAACTCAACTTCCCGTTCTGGAGGATGTCCAGGTAAATCTTCTGGAAATACATCTACAAATTCTTTCACAACAGGTAAATCCTCTATTTGAACATTCCTTTCCTCACCCATAGTTATTTCATTCTCTTCCTCCCCAATAATTTAATTAAGTTGAGCTATTGGGGGTGGATCTAAATAAGAATTAGGTGGTGACGATTCTTCTCTAAAGATAATGTGTTCCTTATCATTATCATCATGAATCGTAACCTCTTTATTCGTACAATAAATATTCGCATCATAGTCCGAAATCCAATCCATACCGAGGATTATATCAAACTCAATCTTAGGTATGAAGATGAGATCAGCAGATAAAGAACATTTATGTGCTCTAATGCGGACTGATTCACAAAACATTGTTGCAATGATACTTCCCTTAGGAGTTTTAACTGACAACTCCCTTATTAAATCAATTTGGAAATATCTAATTTTCTTAGAAAACTAGGAAGATATGAAACAATGAGATGATCCAGAATCAAACAATTCATTTTCTAAACTTGAGGAAACCATTAAATTACCTACCACCACGTCTTTCGGAGCTTCTACCTCAGCAGTAGTGATAGCATAAGCCTGGCCTTGATCCCTTGGCCTTTTCTGAGGTAAGTTCTCCTGACGCTTAGGGCATGCATTTGCAGAATGCCCCATCTCCCTGCAATTGTAGCACTGAACGTTGGTAGCTTCCTTCTTCCCCTTGAAATCACGAGCTTGGTGGCCTTTTTCACCACACTTGTAACAGACTCCCATTCCCTTCAAGAAAGTACCAGGATGTTTCTTCCAGCATTTACCACAAGATGGATATTCAAACATTCCCCTCTTCCCCTTATTTCCATTCCCAGATTGATCAGCAGGTCTCTTCTTCTCATTCTTTGCTTTAAAGTCATAATATTTAGAGAATTCCTTTTCGGTCTTGATAGCACATGAGACAATATCTTCGTACGACGAAAAGGATTGTGAGACTAATGCTCAATGAAGAAATGGTTTTAACCCATAAAATAAACGATCAATATTACTTCTTGGGTTACGTATATAATCTCCAGCATACCTCACTAACCTTGTAAAGTTAGCCTCATACTTTGTGACATTCTCATCCTCCTTTTGTCTCAGACTCATAAATTGCCTTTCCATGTCTGCTCGATGGTCTCCCGGAAAGTATTTTTCTAAAAACAGATCTTTGAACTCCCTCTATTCCATTTTTGATACTTCATCATCTTCCTTCATGTTTTGAATCAATGACCACCATTGATCATCATCTCCAGTGAGGTGGTAAACTGCCATGATAACTTTTTCTGTTTCACTGCTCCGCAGAGCCTGAAATATTTTCTCTAGGGAATTTATCCATTGATCAGCTACTAAGGGATTTGTACTCCCATTGAACGTTGGTGGTTGTTGCCTCATGAATAGATCTAACATTGATCCTCCACGTTGTGGATCAGGGTGCTCCATAAGGGTAAGGTTATTATTCATAACCAGAGTAAGTTGTCCCAGTATGGTGATTAGTTGATCGGCACCAGTTGCATCACCAGCCCCACTATAATTATCTTCAGAAGGAGGGAAATCCCTACATAGAGTTCGTGCATTGATACAGTTTCCATTTCTTCCACTAGGCGCCATTTCTAAACAATTGCATAAACTAGATCAGTTTATGAATCAAAATACATAATCCCATACTTATAAAACACTTAACATAAATGGAACTATTTATGGATATAATCCATAATCATAAAAATGTTTTCTTTGAGGAAGTATATACTCATAAACCCTTCATTATGATTTGTAATGAAAATGAGAGTAATCCTAAGCAAATCCCCCGGGAGTGTTGTAACCAAGAGTGCAGCAAGGCCCATTGTCATGCACCAGTTCCCGTTCGAGTCTAGCTCAAAGCGGTGTTTTTGGGTTTTACCCCTAGGTACATCTGTGCCAGAGCTGCCTCTACATGCTCGTATCCAGATAAGGATGTATTGCTCGGAAAACCCACAAAATCTCTACAATACCAAAATTCTAGAAAGTTCTTCTATACTAATCCTCAAAGTTCATCTTAGGTCTACGTGCTCTAATCAGAGATTATCTAAATATAGCTTCCAAGGATTGTACTAAACTTCCTCTGATACCAACTGTAACGCCCCGAACCTAGTTACCCAGAGTTGGTGCATTATTACATAACGTTGTCATGATCACAAGAAAGATCAAATCTCGAATGACCGATTGGTTTAGTAGCCTTGGAAACAATAGATATATTCATAAGTTTTATATTACATCATAAAATGAAAAACTACTAAAACAACATAATGTCTCCATAATACACATTCATATCCCCACATAATATCCCTGCAGGTCATTCATAATTTACTTCTTCACATCCTGGGAAAAATAGAACATAGAAAAGGGGTGAGCTCAAATGCCCAGTAAGGATAACAATACAGTGGAAACTATCATAAATAAGAATAAACATTTAAGGAAATGTATAACTAAAACCAACGACTTTCAGACTTTAACTTTCAACATGGTATGGGATAAATAAAATGAAATAATTCCATTTACTTATTCACATGGATATTCTACTAATCGAATAATCACATGAAAAATCAATAACCACTTTCATAATGTTGGAATGCATAATTCCAGACTATCATAACCACATAGCCAAGGCCTCGTGCCAAGAGTAAAAATAAGATTTTGTCAAGGCCTTGTGCCAAGACACTAGTTTGTCTCATGAGACCTACCGATGCATCGAGGAGCTATAGTGGGCTCCACCCGTCACATATTAAGTCCAATACATTCCCATATGAAAAGGTTTAAACATAACACAAACATTCGTATTAAAACTAGCACATGAAATGTCAATAATTTCACCATAAACTATGAATGGTATAAAAATAGAACATCCACCGTCAAACATATCACAAAACCATCAATACAATATAGAAGTTTTGTATCATAATAAATCAACTTCAAATAAGTGTAAAATCCATCAAACGATGTTGACATAGATGAAATCAAAACACTTTTTAGAGAAATATATCTTTCTATTTTTGAAATCATTTAAGAGACATATAAAATAAAACATTTTCTTTTAAAATATTCTTATAATCTTATAAGGAAAGATTTGAAGATTTTATAACGGCGGAAAATAACCGCACCCGCCGTATAAGTTAAAAAAACATTCTTACCTTAATTCTGTCGAAAAGGTTAAAAATGACCTTGTTTTGAAAATGACGGAATGATTCCTCTTATAAAAAGTCAAACAAGGGTATAAATGACTTTAACCCATATTTTTGTAAATGATAAAAATGTTTTGAAATACATTTTGAATAAACATGGATGTGGATGATAAAGAGATCCCAGTAGATTATTACCTATAAACAACCTCGAATAATGAAGAGATTGTGAAATAACTCTTACCAATTTGGTAACTTATGAAACATACAACCCATGAAAGAGGTATCATACAATGAATATGTAAATACACATAAAATATAGTTTATTACACAAAGAATATAATTATGGGCAGTACATACACCACACAAAAGTTGATGGTGGCAATATGGCATGAATCTCACGGGAATAAGGAGTGAGATGAAAACCCCTTACCTTGTACTTTTCCTTGGTTGTGGTTGGTTAACCTCCTGTATAATGGTGAAATTATTGTTATTAAATTACAAAAGAATCATATACATTAATATGATATCATATATGATCTTTTAATATTGATTTGATAATAATATCTTAGTATTATCGTTGTTTCGGGTGTTAACTTACTTGTTTTCTTTTATATGTTTTGTTACGTAAGACATGTTTCTAAAGGATAGGTTGTATATTATACATATCAAGAATGATATCAAGTCCTTAAACATCATGTTTTAAATCATCAAATGATAAATATATTTGAATGGACACGATGGAGAATGAATCCCATCGCGTTCGTGGAGACGGTAGTCCGTACGTACGCACGAGCGACAATATCATTCTTTTGATATTAAAATAATATATAAATGGATGGTATATCATATATACTGAATCATTAACATGTTATATTTATTATTTACATGAGTTACATATCATTATTATACCCATCCAAATTATATTATATTGAATAACAATTACACCACGATGTGGAGACGGTAAGCCGTACGTATGCACATATGGTGACATGTTATTCAAAGGGTGGATAGAATACTGAATATGGTTGTACCATATTTATAATAACATCACAGTATATATATGATACTGGAGTTATTATTTTAGAATGGTAACAACAAAGGAAGTAGAAGTGGAAGAAGAAATGAACTTGGAAAAGGGTGGTGAAATCATTACCTCTTCTTCGGGTTCTTCCTTTTGATTTAGTCAAAAGGGCACCTTAGGTTGGCATTCTGATCACACTAAGTCCTCTAGGTTGTATTGAGGGAAGTTGGGAGAGTATTGGGGTATAGTTTGGACGAACCAAAAGGCTTTGAAGGTGTAAATAAATGAGAAGGAGGTGTGCCCTTTTTATAAGAGGGGTGAGGGGCACCTTTGGAAAAGCTAGAGATATTAGTTTATAATAAATTCATATTCGGTTTCCAATGGAACAAAAGATGATTATTTAAATTTTAAGGTGGGTATTGGTCTAAAACAACTCAACCAATAGAATTTAGACAGGTTTGGGTACTTATATTAACCTTATCATTAAGTATTAACTCTAAATTAATTAGTTTCACTTTTACAATGTCTCTTTTTATTTTTATATAATATGGTTAATAAACATACTATATACATCCAAGAGACCCCCAAGTGGTCAATTAATGATGAAACTATCATGATATAAGTCTGTTGGCCGAACATTAGATTTTTATGAATTTAATATCAATTAATAATATAATATTTGTTTTAAGAACTATTTTATGTCAATTTTGACACTATTCAATAGTTGATTTTTGTGAAACTCATAACAGATTTATTAATTCTAAAAAAGTCAATTAATTCAATCCTAATATATCATATTATCCTATAAAATTAGTTTAATTCATTAAAAGTTTCATATTATATTTATTTGGGTATTTATAATATCAATTTTTTTAATTTATCGCTATTATAGTAATTACTACATCATCATTGTGTCATAAATAAATTAATTTATTTAATGTCTAAAAATTATAAATAAAATATCATTATGTAGGAAATCGTTTTATATTTCTAATGAATAATTATAATCTAAAATCCAACATATATAAACCTATGTAAAAAATGTTTTTCTAAAAGATATATACTTGTGTCATTTTTGTATTCATTTTAACTTAATAAAAAAAAGTGTCCCTATCACCTACAAGTGGCACCATGGGGTCCCAAAATCGACCCAAAGATGCATATGGTCGATCATGTATCATCCAATAAGGCTAGGACACTTTTTAGGGTAATTTAGTATTATTATAATATTATTTTTTAACCCTTATTTACCAGATTTACACTTAACCATGGTAAATAAAATATTTACCACAGTAATTATTCAAAATGTCTAAAAATAAAAGTTACCTATTTACACAATTTGGACATCCTAATTCCAAATATGGAATCAATTTTTCTAAATTCAAAAAACAGAAGTGGTAGAAATTAATTTAAAATTAATTCCCGCTGTCAAAATAAAATCGTGTTTTTAAGAGATAATAACTATCAAAAGATTGACACTTGTTTATGTTCGGTTTAATTGTAAAATTATGTCCAATGACCAAAATTATATTAAATGGTAAAAATATATTCTAAATATAATTTAAAACCACTCAAATTAATAATTTATCACTATTAATTATTTTGATTAAAAAAGTTGTTTTTAATTAAAATTTAGTAATTTTCACTATTCATCAAAATATGAAAGTTATCCGAAAAGTAACAAATTTCACCTTAGGCTAAATTCGATATTCCAAATCCATAAATGAAATCCATTTTGAAATATAAAATATATATTATTTCAAAAAGTAGGTATTACTATTCATAACGGCTAGTTTGATTGGTTATGGTGTGTTAAAACTCGGTGTTGCGTACAACACACGCTATCACATTATTCAAAGAGAAGCGTACCGTAGAAGCTTGGGGTGTTACAATTTCTATAAACATGAGTAAACTATAATTTCAAAATTTATAAAACATTATTCTGTTAAATTATTCCAATAGCTAGTTTGTCACTATTATACTAACTATTAATATTAATAGTATAGTATAGTTTTGTTGGGAGTGACATTTCTTGTGAAAATAATATATTGAAGAAACTAAATTTTAAATAAAATTAATGATAAAAATGTTGTTATATATAAAAAATATAAATTATGCATTTCTTGTAACACAATATATCAATGAATTTATGTTAATTTTAAATAATGTGTTTCTTAAAATATTCAGGGGTTGCATCCTACCCCCTAAAAGGGAATTTTGTACTCCAAATTCATCAAGTATATCAAATGATTAAATTATATAGAATTATTTAGTTGAAACCCACATCATAATAATTGAAATAATAAAAAAGAACCCATAAAATGGAATATTGGAAACTTAATTTTTATATAATGTTACACATAACTAGGATACCGACTACGGAGAACTTTGGTTGGAATGGTGGAAAAGCATAAATAGTTATAGATATTTATTGGGTTCACTGATCACAAACATTTGAATAATCAATTAAATGTTAAGTGCATCAAAAACATGGATATGTGATGACCAAAAAGACCATTGGGACATCAGAATTAAATTTACTAGGATAATACCATTGATTCTAGATCCCTTTACAGGAGATAAATAATCCTCGTAATATCTGGACCAAGAGAATGTGGAACTATAATTACATTTTGAGTTTAATTACATCAATTATTCAAGTTTAACCATAATATCACCCTTCTTTTACAAACAATTAGTATTTAAGAGGATTTTTTACTTCATGGATTACAAAAACACATTTTAGAGACCACATAACCATAAAAGTGATTGTCAAGTTTTCCCAACTTTCATTATACATTATCCAAAACAACCATGGTTATAATAATGTAATATAATTCCAAAATTAGTTATCCTTGATATGATAAATTAATCTTCAAAATTAAATAGTAATACCCCATGTTTAAACCATGTAATTCAATAAATTAATATCATTAAAATTCTTCTAGAAGGTCCTTTCGAAGTTCAAAACCTTGATATTATATAAATTTAATAATATATTCTTCTATGAGAAATCAATATGTATAATTAAAATAAAAATTCCATATTTATTTGAAATAAACATAATATTTACTTGTAAAAAATTCATGATGACATGGAAAATGTCTATGTCAATTTTAGTGTAAAAACCCTTATTGACCATCGTTCATGAGTTCTAGACCCACTGCCTTGCTAAATGTGAAAATTTTTCACCCAACATACGGGCTGTCCCACATTTTTCATTAATCCTTAAAACTAAATCCTCCCAAAATAAAATTAATTTTGTTCCTAGTGTTTAGAAAAACCAAAACAAAAAAAATCTACAAAAACAACATTGATAACATCAAAATTTTAATACATATAAAAACTCAACTAGGGTATCTTTAGATATTTAAATTAAGAATAACCATAAAATTATATTCCTATGATGGTATCCATAAATATCGGAAAAATCATATAAAAACATCCTAATCTCTGATGTTATCTATACTGACCATTGATATAAAAAATAGCAGCCCATGACCTACTATCCCTGATCCTTTATTGAAATCCATAAAATTACATTTCTAGATTTGATACTGATAAACGTGCTCCAAATTTTTCATCTAAATAAAAATATATAAAAAAAATCTTTGATCATATAAACCTGTAGGACCAGTTAGGTCTCAAGTTATTGAGAATTATGGAAAACTCTTACAAAAACAACTCATATCAACATTGAATCATAAACAACTTGTATATAATGTGGAACATCATCTCTTATTATACCTAGATTTTCTTATTTCAAATTATGTCATCTAAATCATCCTAAGGAAATCCATTACTGATAGAAATCATTAAACCTCATTTTTTATAACCTGAGGAAATGGAAACATAACATGGGATATCTAATATTCCTAATAAGGGTAAAAATAAGCATTAACAATTGACTTCAACCACTAAGCATAATAGTTCATAATGTTATGATTCCATAATAAAATTGAATGGCTGAATCATAATAATAACTCATACCCATCAACAATCGGGCCATAAAATTTTATAACATGGAAAAGGAAAGAGCCATCAAAATCAACAATCATGAGCCATGTGCTATGAATTTCGAACATTATAATAATTATAAATCAATATAATAGATAATTAAACCAAGAATGTAATTGGGAAATAATTTCCATTTCACACATTCCTTCACTCACACAAATTTAATAACTATATGGTGGATTTCCATACCCAATGCATATGAGGGATAACATAGACTATCATGTTTTTGGTCTATCATAGAACAACATTGAATTGGTATATCACATAAGCACCCGTCATTGCAATATCATTTAACCACCCATAAAATTTCGATTTGAAATTACATTACACAGAAAATATTTTGATTCATCATTAAATCATTGGAACAACCATTATCCCTTTTAAAACATGAATAACCCAAGGAAAAGAAATGGGTTACATAATAATCTCTTGGAAACAATCACAGTCCATCCAAATAATGAATGTGACTGGTATCAATGAATGATATCCTCAGTGAAGGAAAAGTAACATCACAGTAATATGATGTATGTAAATTTAAATTCCCTTACAAGTTCATTAAAAACAGTCATTAGAAAAATAATCTAAAATAATTGAAAAGTGTCCCATACCACCTTGAAACTTTTGAATAATAATCCCCATAAAGTAATAACATTAAATTAAACATGAAATATCATGAGAATAATTATATTCATTAAGTATCATGTTGAAGTAGATGTATATATGCCTCATTAAAAAAAATATGTGTGTATAACATAACATACATCTCAAAGAAGGTAAATTGTGAAAAATTCCATTACCGCTTTTGTAACATTGATTCTGTAGAACACCTGAATGAAATATCCGAAAATAGACATGTAATACCACCAAAATTTAAGGATAAAAATAATAAAATATATTAATGGTAATTTTATACATGAAACAATAAGAGTATGTGGGGGATATAGAATATGTCTCATAGAAATAAAAGTGAGACTAGAAATCCCCTTACAACTGTGGTGACATTTGAATTGGAAACACAAAAAGTTATAATTATCAAATGAAACATTTAAATACCATTAATATAAAAAAATATAATTATATAATATATCAAAATGGGTAGTATATACATCACAAAAAAATAAATGGTTAGTATGACATTTATCTCAAAAAGGTACGAAGTGAGATGAAAATCCCTTACATTGAGTCTGATTTGTTATTTTTGTCCTCTATCTTCAAGAATAATAAACATATATTAATAATTAAATTTTTAATAACCATTTAAAATAATATTGTTAATTTAATTTTACTTATAAAGAAGTTATATAAAATTAATTATTCCATAATTTTTAAATCGGATGTTTGGACCATATTCGTCTAATGTGTCAAAACTAACTTTGATAGGTTGGATATGGTCGATTAGGTCAATATTTGAAAATAAATAAAACAATATTATTAAAATAAATATCAAATTTATACTTAAATTATTATTATAAAATAATTATAGAAATATGGTTATGAAAAATGATCCAATGTTACAATCCCAGAGATGATTGTTGTACGTAGGTAAGAGTAACATTCCAAATTTTCAGTGATCATTACAAAAAGAAGGTAAGTAATGTTTAACTCTCCATTTTTATCTTTATATCATAAATAACTTATTATATATTTATACAAACTTATATATATCATTCTTATAATGTATTATTGAAAAAAAATAATATCATCGCTTCTAGGAGGTGGTAGTCTGCACGTCCATGAACAATGTTATCACTATTTCAATGTGTGAAATTGAAAGAAGAAAATGATATGTTATATATATATATATATAATAATATCATTAATATCCTAAATAATTCATTTTTATCATATTTTTTAAATAAACCCATTCTTAATTCAATAAAATTAAAGCATGAATGAATCATGTCTCTTTGATGATGTGGTAGTCCCCATGTCCAGAAATGATGGTATCATATTCCCATAAAATTTTAAGAATTAAGATATGTGTTATATAATAATTCCATAATAATAAATACATTTTAACTATATATATCAAATTTAAACTATAAATCCATCATTATTCTTGACTTTGAATTTTTTTAACTGAAAAAATGACATAAGTTTGTGAGGCAGTAGACTGTCGTACACACAAATGATGATTGTGTATCCCTTTAGATGGATGTGTGTGTGAGTGTTGGAAATGCCCTTATTGAAAAAATCATAGTTTTGTTCCAAAAAATATGGTTAATAAAATATCACACCACTCAAAATAAATTAATTTTTAAACACCTTATTCCTTAACTCTTAAGTTTTCGTATTCTTTCATTTTTGTTTTTCCTTATGGGAACTTGTTTCCTAACCTATTAAACACATCCATAATACTAAATTAAACTGAGACTTGTTATAAATTTAGACCCACTGATTTTTAATATTAAATTAAAATTATAAAATAATAATCCCATTTATGTTGTAAATCGAATTTAACATATGTGCATATAATGAGAAAGAATATTTCTCCAACCCAAATTGTTCCATAAATTTTATTATTATCTAGGATTGAATATGTTAATTATAAAAGTTAAAATTTTTCCATTAGTGCAAAATATTTTATTTTTATTTTCATTTAAAATTCATTATATGGAATAATTTTTTAGTAATTTATTATCATTTAATAAAATATAATTTATTATAAAACAACATTAATGTCAATTTTGACATTATATATTTAATTAAATTTAAAAAATATCAAGACAATAATTAAATTAAAATAAATTATTTTTATATCTTCTTATCAATATATATTCATCAAATAAAATAATGGAACCCAAAAATTCATTCTATTTACCATAATTTTCATATTTTTATTTTCATTTATATTATTTAATTAGTAACTAATTAATCCATGTGTTGAAGTTTCATAAACATTTAATGATGTTATATCATAAATAAAAATTAAATATAAATTATCATGATAAAAATAATTTTTCATTCATAATAAAATTTATAACAAATATATATATATATATTTTCACTATCGAAAACTCTTTATTGAAAATAAATGGAAGAATGGTTCATTCCTAAAATTTTTCTTTACATAACATATTATATGTGTATATTTCATTTAATAATTTTCTCAATATCCATATAAATCATTTATCTGGTCATATGGGTGTTTTACGATTCAATCCAAGTGGTTTTAGATGTGTTTATATGTCATTTTACTCCTTCTGATTAATGTTCAACCACTAATTAAACTATTTTTACCTTAATCGTTGTAAATGTTTTTAATTAGTTTCACTAATATTTTTAATCAAAAAAAAGTTTAAAATATTAAAAATTGTAAATTATTTTTATTCAAAATATGAAATAGATTTTATAAATTATAATGAAGTATGTGTAACAAATTTTTCTAAAGTTATTATCATAAATGGGATAAGAAATCTCGTTTAAAAAGTAAAAGGTTCAATTGTTTGAAATTTTGTTTTTCCAATTTCAATTTCAAATTGATTAAAATGACCTAAATTGAATTAAATTTTATAAAATTTATATTATTATACTTTATAAACATTTAATAATATAATTTCAAACAATAAATTTTTTATACGACAATGAAGTTTTTAGTTAAAATTCATTATTTTTCATTATTCATCAAAATATGGAACTTCTTCGAAATATAAAAAAAATCACCCAAAATATTTTTTGTTTATTTTGATTTACAAATTATATATTTTCTAAAATAAAATTTTCACAATTTTCAAAATATAGTTTTAAAACTACTCATCTATTATAAGGTGGTAAAACTTCTTTTAGAAATATAAAACTTTTTATAGTTAACATTGCATTTATTATTACCTTAAGCCTATCTAAAATATGGGATGAATTTAAAAACATTTTTTAAAATATATTACATATAAATTTAATTAATACTGTTATAAAATATTTAATTATTTAATTTATTAAGATAAAACTTCTTATAAGTAAAAAAAATCATTTCATAAAAACGCATTCTCTATATTCAATGGAAATTTATGTTCACTTCAAATTTAACTGTAACCAATGAATTAATTTTATAAAAATTTCTAAATAAAAATTTCATAATTTAATTAATATCATTCATCCCCATCATTCCAATGGAGAAGTGAAAACTCTATTATTAAGTATTAATGTTAATAGTATATTGTTTTTAGATAAGACATAGCTTTTCATGTAACACAAGTTGTCGAAGAATCTCAATGGTATGTGAAACACAATAATGAAATGATGATACATATTATGAAATATATATAGTGAATTTTTTGGAACATAATCCATCAAATATTTTTAATTAAATTGAAAGAATATATTTCATTAAATCTTCGGATTTTACACAGTGACTTTAGAAAGGATCATGCATCATTCTTCTCTGTGTCTATTTTTTAATGGATATACAATATGATAGGTTATAAATACATATAAGATAATAAAATATTTAATTATTTAATTTGAATTATTCAATATTCTAGGTTTAATTGTCTAATTTCTTTTCTTCTTGCAAGTATTGCTCCAGGTCAACGTCCTCATCATGTTTTCATTAAAGATGATCAATAGGATGTTCCATAAGATCACTATATATTAGAGGTATATGACCAAGAAATAAGAAGAATAAAACTCTGATATTTTTACAGGTAGATTGTACTGAAGTATTAATGATATATTGCAAGTTTTCCCTAGAATATTTGTTGGAAAAGGTTAAGAAAACATTCGTTTTGATTTAAAATTTGATGTAGCACTAGGACACATTAGTCATGATGCTACTAGAGGGAGTTGAAATGAAATTGTGGGTCTCATTCCTCAGAGAAAGTGATGAGTTGGTGGTCACATGGTAGAAGTTCAAAGACAAGTTCCAATCATAGTTACTTTTTTGACAGTAATGGAGGAATTTTTTCAAGAGATTATTACCCTTTAATAGCTGAGTTCTAGCATACGATATTTGGAATTTGTTTTAGGACCCTTGTACGCTGTGATTCAGACCTATTCCTAGATGTGGGTGTAATGTAAATGAATTTTTAAAAGTATTTGAGACTAGATATCATTACTGAAAACAATATATCTACCAATTCATCATAACCATTATTATTGGATGGAAAATCATTATCGTATTCTATAATAATGGTTCTCCAAAAAATTGGTAGTATATTCTAGGGTACATAACTATTCAATTGATTCCTAACAAATTATATGTATAGGGAACCAGGATATATAGTTCACCAAACATTCCATGGAACCAAGGGTATATCTCTATACAAACAGTTTGTAAAACTATTGGTATATGCTTCCTTTACTCTAGTTGTACAATATAAAACAGTTCCATCAATCAATTTGTACAGATTTATATAAAAAGTTTTAAAACCCATTGGTATAAGTTCCCCTAACTTTTTAACCAGTAGACCACCTCATTGGTGTAGAACTTTAAAACCTAATTTCACCTAAATAAAAAATAACATTGACACCCAAACCATTGTTATCTAATATTAAAAATTATGAACAAACAGTAAATAAATTCTAACAGTGAAAACCCACAATTAAAAAATCAATTATATTTATTCATATCAAATAATTAAACATCATGTATCATAAATATTAGTCAAATGTGGAAAGTATCAATCTATATTTCATCAAATTCAACATCTTCACTATTACCATTGACATCGTCATCATCATCATCATTACCATCATCCTCACCATCATCAAAGGAATCATCCTCATCATCATCAACACCATCGCCATCACTAGGAATATTTTCATCCCAACCACCACTACGACCTACATCAACTTCACCTGTTGAATCATATAATGATATCAATTTTGACAATAATGTATCAAAAATTATTGTTCCATCTAGTGAATGTGATAGACTTTCTGTTGTTAAAACATTTATAACTTTCTAAATTTCCATTTAATTCTATTAATAGTCCCACATGATTGATTTTTTGGACTTTTTGTCCTCTATATGAGCCCCTTATGCCTCTGTATGGTCTGTTTCCAATTTTTTTCTACCATAACTAGAACAAATAATGTTTTAATATCTTGTGGGGATAATAATATTCCTTGGTAGAAAATGTTCTCCCCCAAGGATATCATCCCCTATTACATGGTAAAAATTATAATTTCTTCCACATAATTGAGCTTCCAACCCATAATGGTTATCTAAAGAACACAGTATAAAATATAAATGCACTTTTTAGTTACATAATAGATATTAAAATTTTCAATAGATAATGTCAAACAGAAAATATGTTGTTGTGTCTTTTATTTTTCCATGATCACGTATTTCTTTTTTTAGTAAATAGAAACATCTTTTCTCAAAGAATGTGTCCTTCAGTACCCAATACCACCCTCTACAATAAGAATTAATTTAGAAAACAATTATTCATTAATAATATATTTTTTTGACAACAATTAAGAGACTATAGAAAATTAACTTTATGTGGATGTGGATAATAATTAAATGAAATATATGGAAATGATAAAATACTGAAATTTATTTGTGAAAAAAATACTCTAATGTATGATGTTATGTGTAAGATATAATCAATTTGTTATTAAGTTGAAAAACTTTTAAAATAATGTGTGCAATTTAGAAAAAAACTATGGTATTCAGTGAAATATCATTCATACATATTGGGGTTTTTATCCAAAAAATCTAGTTAATCCTACTCATAATAATATTACAAATATTTAAATTTTCACATAAAATTCTATTTTTAAAAAGAGTTGGTTAAATATAGGTATTACATCAGAATGAATAATCATCTAGGACATAAATATAATATGGGGTTATGTCAGGCCGGATTACAAACCCATGTAAGTTGAAAAATGGTGAAGATAATACCACATGATATCAATAAACATTTTTTGATAAAAATTATACGAATATGTGAGATAAATTATCATAGGATATTAATTGTGTTCTAGAATCATTAGGTGCAATGTGATTGTATTGAATCCCTGTTACAACACATTGAGTGGGAAAGGTATATATGAATGTTGTCTCCCAACCCTTATGTGAGTTTCAAAAGAAATTGGTAGTGGGAGAGAGCTATTCTTTTATAGTTTTAATTATTTACTAAAAATAATCACATAATACATGAATGTTGTGTTGGAATCTCATCTAACGTTCCAAATTTAAATTATAAAATAATAACAATAGGGTATATAAATGATTTCATGATGAGTGATGAGCTTGTAAAAACATGCAAAAATATTAATTAGAATTATGTAACATCCTGACCCAAAATCCACTAAGCTGGTGCTCCAATATGGTTTTCCACAAGGCCTTAAGTGTGGCTCCCCATACACCAAAGTCTACTGAAAAGTAGCAATGGACTAGGCAGTGATAGTGGGAAGAATATTCCCTCATATCAGAGTAAAAAAAAGTCAAAATAGACAAGTATCATATTCAAGGGAATGAAAATAGAGTGCGGATGAAATATACAACTGAAATAGAACATGTTGTAATAGAAAAATATTGTAAAAGCCCTAAAAACAATGTAATATAATACAACATTGGTCACCCACTGGGCCAAAAATATAGATACAAGTATTAATGAAACTGAACGTAAATGAACAGGTCTCTACATAGGCTAAACTCCCTATTATGGATTCAACGTCGAAGATAGAATCTCAATCTGATTCTCCTTTTAAAATTTATCACTGAATGAACTTGTGTGAATTATTTAATATTTAATTTAATAATATTTAATATTAATTATTCTCCTAAAATTAAAATAGCTCTTATTTTTTCAAAACTATTTTCCTAGGGTAAAAATCCTATTTCTGAACCAATAGAGTGGATAGAAAAATTATTTAAGGTCAACTAGTAGGAAAAAGACCATTTTACCCATTCATGAGCATCCAACAAAAACCCGATTTTTTCTCATAAAACAGTCATAAAAGAGAACAGGCATTTATAAATTCCCCACATCAATCCTTCCCATCCATGAGAAGCCTATGGAAAGGACAAGCAGCCATGCTGCCAACCCGAGTGTCTATACAACGAAGCTACAAAGACTATCCAACGACCATCATTAATGTGTTAAAAATTTCCTTCTACATAGAATACAATTAACTATAACCTATATAGTACTCCCCACCATTAGAATACCCCTAACTTATTCTTTAGTGAAAACTACGAGTTCAAAATCTCAAAGTAAACACTATTGTTTAACCAGAATGATCAAAAAGAATCTCGAATGGCCAGTGGATCACTCCCCACCATGTGTATTTCCTTACACCTCTCATAGAGATAAACCACAACATGTTCCTTCCTCAAATGGGAAGTACAGTAATAATTAAAAATGGGCTTGGACATGTGCTAAATCTCTCTAAACATTCTCAAGATGAATCAAGATAACACATGATCATCTCTAATAGGAGTACACTAAGATTATACAAAATCTGTGTCTAGCTCCATTCGAGCCACACTCACCATCCTATAAAACCCTGATCTGGAATCATCGAATGATAAAACATGTTATAATAATCCATTTATTCCATGATTTCATCTCTTCCATAGAGGGACATTCCAGCACAACTTCTAGAATCCAAGTCCACAGAATGTCTGGAAACATCAGTCCTCGACTAGAACCTAGCCACTCACCAATTTAGATTCAAATGATACCACATAAAAACATCTTGTATCTTTATAACCTGACACACATACATGATGTCATTATAGCATGGAGAATCTACCAATGCTCTGAATACATTTGAAAAATCAGAAACACTAGTTGGCCAAGACAAGCTCACAAATAGTCCTACCCATCGAAGCCAGTCTCGAAAAGTAAGCACCTGAGGTGCCTTGATCAAAATCTAAAGGAATCAACATTCCAATATTGAAAAATTTTATTAATTATCATTCCCATATCATAAAATTATTGTAAACAATGATTGCCAACAAAAAGGAATCTGAAAACATGATCCAACCTCTCATGTAGTTTTCCCTAGAATGAAAGAGATGTCTCCTAACAAGGGTTTGAGTCTAAACGAAGTGTCTCTAGGTATTCCACCAAGACATAGAAAAAAAGACTCACAATTAGGTCACATGGTCTAACCACCAAGCCCAAAAGATCCAAAAATCTGAGAAGCATGTAATATCACACTAAACAACAAGGGTCAAAGATGAAAAAAACAGCCTACGAGGGGCCGAATTATCTCTGAGAATACTTATAAAGACATTCTCTTTGGACGTCACAACCAAAATAGAAGAGAAAATCTGAACTGACACTCATCGGGTATCTGTATATCGAAATACCCCAAGGATGTCAAGTTCACAAGAAAATATGTCATATCTATCGACAACGTACTCTGGGATACGACTAGAAAACCACATACTTGAGAAACAACACCCAACTATGGGTTAAAAAGAAAGGCATTACATGATACATAGACAAACAAGGGTCAAAACATAATAGGTGCATGAGGACTGAGTCGTCATCCTCTCAAAAAAAAACACCTCAACATAGATCCACAAATAATTCAATAAGAGTAAAAATTTTGTGTAAGAAAACCCAAAGGACTCAGTCATCATTAAAAACACACACTAGGAGGCCTATTTTCTGTGAATCCTACATTCGTAGTATGATGCATGAGACGCCTCTTTCTTTTTTCATCAAAGAGTCAAAATCCATATCTGGACTCTTACCAATAGAAATGATCCATAGATCTATAGTAAATCAAAACACCCACACAACATGTTCATCGCTCAAGGCGAAAATCATATACAACTATAAAATTGCCAAATTAGAACAATAATCCCAGACACTGAAAAATATGACTTCTTACTAAAAAAAGTGTTTTCAATTCCCCATTTTGATATCCATTATACGTTCTAAAACATTCCTAATAATCTTTTCTACCATATCATGAATTGTAAAGTCTCAGAAAATAAAACTCATAGGATACCACATTGTAATGTATTGACCCAGATGCCACTAAACCGGTGCTCTGAGCTGGTTCACCACAAGGCCTCAAGCGCACCTCCACGTATATGAGAGGCTATTTACAAGTAGTGAGGGACTATGAGGCTATAGTTGGCACACTATTACCTCACATAAGAGTAAGAAAACAGAGGAAATAGCTTAGTGTCATACCCAATGGAAAGTAAACAGGGTGAGAAAGAAATAATCAACTGTAATTAAACAAGATAGAATAGTAAAATGTTGTAAATTCCTGAACAGATATGTATTACAATACAACATTAGTCACCCAGTGGGCCAACCATATAGATATAAGTAGAAAATAAACTGAATTAAAAAGTATAGGGATCAACTACAAACTCTGATCCAACTCACATAACTGATCTCCAATCATTAATAGATTGCACCAGCCTAATCAATATAAGTACTCGAGCAACTCTGCTCAATTAAGAGACACTGTTCCATAGCCCTATCCATCATGAAACTCATGCTCAATAAAAAAACATATGGTCTACACATACATAGAGGTGTGCGTGTATGGGTGACAAATAATCTCAGTAGGCCACCCCGACAAGCAATGTATAACTGTGCATGTAAAATGTATGAAAAAGAAATGTGCTTAAATTAGCTGAAACACAACCAAAAAGGAAGATAAAACCAATTTGAACCCTTAGTGGAATCTAGGGTCTAAGATCACTTTCAACTTGGTAGGTGGAACCATGGATGTTCATATATTCATACATGTACATGTATATTCCCATAACTGTATATATATACATTAATATTAATATTCATGAGTATGAGAATAAAACCACAAGAAACTACCTCAGTAGTTGATCATTGGGTCCATAATCCCGATCAAATGGACATTATGTTCATGGGAATTGTGTTGGACGTAATTCCACTCATGCAGTGTATTATAATGTTTATCTTTGGGTTCATAATTCCATTGAAATGTACATGCTTCGACCAATGTTGGAATTATATCTATGAAAAACCTAAATCACCATTGGGGGATCCTCTTCCAACACCTAGGATCACTCATACTGGCCTCCAATCACAAAACATGGATATCATATACAGATGGACAATCCTGTAAGGAAGGATACCATATACCAATAGTCAATCTTGTAATATGGATACCATATATCGATGGTCAATCTTATAAAAATGATATTTTATACCGACGGTCAATCATAACTAATCTGTATGAGAATAATCATTCTGATCATACACTGAGGAGAGCGTTACCATCCCCACCTATAATGAAAGATTCTTAGAAGCACATTTGGGAGACTCGTAAATGGTTACTAAGTTAGTCACCATGCTACTAAGTACGAGAATCCAGTCCAATGTCGCATACCCACGTCTCAGTCCATAGGTGGTAACGACATTTAAAACTCAAATGACCCCTTAAGGGCATACCCTTAGGTGATCTATAAAAATAGAACTCTCAGATAATCCACCATTCTACACTCCTGGAGTATTATAACTGATCAAAAGTGAAAAATAATTTCGATCAAATGTTGAGGAATGTGTAATAATCCCCACCACATGGGAGTACATAATCTACCACGAGTCTTGAGTTGTCATATTATAATAAAGAGTGAAATCTATGGTGAACCATAATGTTATACCCTAGGAGTCTTATATCTAATTATGAAGAGTGAAATCATTCCATTCCAAGTTCTAGGAGAGCATAATCATCCCCCTCTTATAAAATCATGTAAATATCACCATTCAGATACCCAGAAACGCTTCTGGTCATCCCAAAAATATATATATATCCCAATATATAAAATTAGTCTCAACAACCATCTTCGAGGTAGTACCTCTGGGTATACAGTAAATATCATATATAAAATTACTCAGAATCCAGATACCAGGAAAGAACATCTGGAATCCCAATAATAAAAATAGTCCCAAGAATATCATATAGGCATCCCAAAAGAAAGGAAGATGCCATGCGTCGGGCTCAACATCCACTAACCAGTAAGTACCTCTGTTGAACATCATAACATCAATAATAAACATCTAAAACATTACAATTAGTTAGGGTGGACCGAATGCCCAAAGCATCACAATAGTCAAATCCCAATGGGATTACTTGTTCATCATGGGTTTTATGTGAAACCCAAACACCATCTCTACCCAAACCTGATGTAAAACATAGGGTCGATAAAACCATAGACACCCATTGGGTCCCTCATGTCAAACACTAAGGAGGCATCCTACTTAGGATCATCGAGGTAAACATGAATGAATGCATCATACATGAGATATTTAGTGAAAATAAATGGAGGAATCCTATATGGGATTCTTGAATGAATAAAAAAGTCATCCTATAATAGTTATACTATATGTGGAAAATATGAGAGGGAGAGATCCTATAAGGGACTCCCAAGGTCAGCACAAAAGTAAAGGCATACCTCAGTGGATCCTTAGAAGATTCAAGTATCACAACCTCATGGGCTTTATGGGAACATTTCACAAGGAGAACATTATCAAAATCATAGGAAACGAGAGATATCCCACAGCTCATCTCAGATCAAATGTCTCTACTAGGTTGGTACGAACACCCAACTTATCATTCATGCCATGTTTCACTATTAGGTGACAACTGAACTCGATGACTGGAGGAAGAACCTCTATATATAGATTGAATCATCCCAAACACCATTTATATTACCTCTAAATGTTAATACGACTCAACCATTATGATCTACATGGGAAAATGCTTAAAATGGACTACTGACATGCGCAATTCTGAATTCCAGGGCACAAAATACCCCAAAAATCTAAGATGAAAAATGTATATGCTGTGTAGTTTAGGGTACATTGTGATTGATACTATACATTCCACAAATTTGTAATTATACACATCTATGACATCATAGGGTCTGCTTGTGTAAATGTACATGTGTGTACTTTAGTGTACATAGGTTGTATTGTTTAAAAACAAAAAACTCATGTTAGTTTTCACACGGACGGTCATACGACAACGTACCACCACTCTGTGTGTACTCAAACTATAGAGTGTGTACTTAAGAAAACATATTATTCCCCAAATGTGATGAAAATATTGAATTTTCCCTTAGAACACACCCCTTATAACTAAGCTTTCTTATGAGAAAACCCTCAGATCGTCTGAAACATGCATTTTCTCCAAAGAAACAACAGATCCAGACATAGGAGGCCACAATCAAGAATAAACAAGATTTAAAATCTTAAAAAAATGTTTAAAGGTGATATATAAAGAAAAAATCAACTTTCTTACCTTTGGGCATAAACCTCTATAGCTTATTTTGATTTCACCTTCCACAGTTCCCATACACCAACTCTGCACGTCGAGGGATTTGAAATGTTACAACCCTTCCGTTACCTCCCATAATATTTTTCCATCTCTCAATTCTACCTTAGTACATGGTGAAGGATTAGTAGCACAAGGAGCATGCACAAGGAGGAAAGAAGGAAGAGAAAAGAAAGAAAAGAAAAGAAAAATAAATGGAAGATAAAGGGGTCAAACCTGACCCTAGTGACCGAATTAGGTTTAGGCCATGCCTAGGCTAAACATCCCATTCCAGACTCAATAGTGGAGTCAAAATCTGAATCCAATGCTGAATTTAAAATTTATCATCCAAAACACTATGTGAATAATTTAATATTAAATATTAAATATTCAGATAAAATTATCTGAGATCGACGGGTAGGAGAAAAAGACTATTTTACCCCTCACTGTCATCCAAACTCAAAAATTCATATTTCTGCTCAAAAAAGTATTTTGGAAAAGGCACGTGACCATATTTATGAATTCCATAAATGTACTCTAATTGTTTTTACACATGTTCATGTAATGACTTGGGTATGATGTGTACATTATTGGTTCAACATTCTATCTACTCTCATCATTATCAAAATTTCCTATAAATTAGATGATCATATATAGTGAAATTGTTAGTAGTTAATCATTCAATGGACTAGATCATCTTAATTCATTATAATCGTTTTGAATTATAGTTAATACCCTTTAATGATAATAATCCCATTATAATCATTTGAGGTTCGACATCAAATCTAATAGATATTAATAAGGCCATTATTTATTATATTAACATTATATATATGAAAGAACTATAGAATGATCTTATTCAGTTGGAAATAAAGTAGATAATTTGAGAGAGTAAACCAGTTCATTAAAATATATTTGGAAAATATCATGCCCTTTATTTGGTGTTGGTTTGAATTCTATACAATTTTGGTGTAATCACTAAAGAGATGATGTAATAGTAAATATGATTATATAACATTTATGAAGCTAATGCATTATTCAATGAAAACCTAGATATGGATCGTTGAAAATAATTATAAATGAAAAAAGAAAAAATAAAACTATTATTCATTTAATGAAAACAAGCCACGTAAAAAATAATTCATTCACAACCACATTTGTGATCCCATGGAACATAATGGAAGATTAAATAAAGAATACACACTCTAAATAATCCAATCTTTGAATATATTGAACCACATAAAATATAGTTTCGTTTTGGGTATAGTTAGATTGATATTCTAATGATCTTCTCATTTGGTATCAATATAATCACATTATTTTACATGAACAAATTAAGATAGTTTTCATGATGTTTTGGATTTTATAAATTATGACACCTTATCAAATAAAATCCCAATCAAGGGATGAAACCCAATACATTATAGTAGTTTTCCAACCGCTTCCATGTTGGTTCAACATATGAGACAAACTTTTATAAGAATTACCCAACCTGGATTCAAGTTCTTATCATGCAACATAGGATATATATTCTATTTATGGGTACATTTAAAATCCCACAACCCAATTCTCAACACCCAAAAAAATTCCAATGTATTTATCATAAAAACCAAACTTATATAGATAATTGTATCATCCCTCATCCTGTAGATTTATTCCTAATCTAACTCAAATTGTTTCATTTACTCATGTGAATTTCCTCATTATTGGAGGACGTGGATAACTGGAATGGGACACACAAAATAAGTGGAAAATATTTTCCATCTAAACAAAAAAAGATTCTATGTACGAGTAAATGAACACTTTATAAATGTAATAGAACTTTTTATCATGGTTTTAAATGTATAATGAAATAAAATAACTTTCTAAAAATAGGAATTGAAATAAAAATATATGGTATATCAAATAAAAAATGCATCATGTTTGACACCATGACCTAGGAACGACCATGAGCCTGTTTCTCCTCATCCCTAACCCTAAAAAATGAAAATTGACAGTTATCCACTATAAATGTCAAACCTTTTATTTAACAACATAAAATCAAACAAAAATTATGTTTACATTAATTTACATACACATGGGTGAGTAAAAGACCCATCAAGATAATATTTAGACTCTAAAAACATCCAAGAATAAGTATTTCAAGAGACCAAGTAATCAACCGTGATAATAAAATATTTTAAGAATCAATTAGTAATTAAAAATCTTTTGGAAATTCTTGTCTGGTTCAAGAAAGAATAAAAATTCAATATATTACACTAATAATCCAATCTAAACTATTTCATTTGAATAATCCATGTCCCAAAGGAAATAATTTATTCTCTTTGGCAAATAAAAATTAGTGTTCTTTATCCAAGGTCCAATCACAAAGTTAATGCATTCAAATATTAACTAGGAAAATAGTGTTGAATGTTTTTCTACTATCATATGGAATCTCTATTTCATGTTTTGTATCATTCCAAAATTAATTATGTTTCCTGTTCACTTTCCATAAGGAGAATATATTTTATGTTCATCTATAATTATATCTATCTTCCTCATTCAAGGGGAACCTCCGCTCAGATATTTTTTATTCTGACACATCTAGAAATAGCTACAATGCCTGTGACACATATCCCCATGTTGTGAAACCTAGATATTTCACGTATAGTTTCTAAGACACCCGCCCCCATGGTGTTTAATATAGATATTTTAAATTATTTATTTCTAAATTAGTTTAACAAGAATGTATTATAATCAAACCAACATCACAATATCCATCATAGAGGTCTTCTAATTGTTCTCTCTACACAGGTACCTGATACATCCATATCTAGGTTCCATGTTCACCAAAATGAACCACATCTGGATCTACCATATAAAATTAAAACAATAAATTTATATTAATAATAACCAATGAACCCTCAGAAATCCATATTGAAATAATGTTTTCAAAACAATAGTTGAAGTCTACAATTATTTATCAAATTCATTAGTTTTCTAAAAAATATGATATTTCATTGAATAATTTTTCTGCATTCAATCGAAAAGAATTTATAGCATAAGAATAAATCATATGAACTATGTAGGTTACATATTCAATTGTGATTTATAATCCACATATATATTTATACAATCTATTAATGATTCTTAAATTTTTACTGTAAATATTCCACATCTAATCATTAAGTCTCTCACTTCCCTATCTTGGGAAACCAAAATTTTCAAATTAATTACCAGAATTGGTGGCAGTCACAAGATCCTTTCTATGACTCTATGCCAAAGGAATGAATGGTAATGAATTTAAAATGTCAAATATGAGAAAAACGATTATATAAAGATCAAATAATAACCTGACACTAAAAATCATCCAAATGTGTGTTTGTAGTCTCCCAAATTAATCCTTAGGTTTTCCCAAGGTATAAGGAGTTAACAGGGAATGGAATAAGTCAAGATAGTGGTTATGAATCAATTTTTTATATCCTGAAATTTTAAAGAATCGTTATATTTTTCTTGATATTTACGGGCTATGAT
Source organism: Viscum album (assembly GCA_963277665.1). NCBI lineage: Eukaryota > Viridiplantae > Streptophyta > Magnoliopsida > Santalales > Viscaceae > Viscum > Viscum album. The sequence continues at coordinate 864,498,060 of OY728132.1, read as the reverse complement.
TTTATAGAGAGACTCTTATTAAGAGGAAATAAATGAGGAAAATAATTGGTCTGATATGCGGGAAAGTGGTTAGTAGTTTTTTATGTCCACGACTAATGAAGATTAAAAATATAAATCATTTAAAATTTTATGAAAACCTTCAGGACTATGTTTTCATGGGGCACATATGTTATTAAATAGACTTCAAGTTTGGTAGTAAAAGGATTCATTGGTTGAGGGATTTCAAAGAATGAATTAGATTGATAAAAATTACATTTTAAAGGAAATGAGTGAAGATTATTTATATAATTAAAGGATGGTTACAAGTAAAACAATGATTACTTCATTAAAAGTGATGATGGTCCTGAACCCAACTAGGTATATTCGTAATCTAAAATAGATCGTTATTATAATAACTAAACTCAATATTAATCCATATTATTGAGTCAAATGATCAAAAAACACTCTATTCTATTTTTTTAATCGATATATTGTATTTTTTATAAAGTCACATGTTCATCAATATAGTTTTTATGATAATTTCAAATTAATATATAGATATTACAATTAGTTAAATTTTAATCTCAGAACACATTTAAATGGAATAATTATAAATTTGTTTCAATGAAAAATTCATTCTTCCACTCAATATTAGTCTGCACTAATGTTTGAAGGTTTTTTATAGTATCCATATTTTATTATTTATTTATGATGGTTCCAAAATAATATTCTATAATAAAAAATTGATTATTAATGTAAATCATTGTAATTTTCATTAGAAAACTTATAATATTATTAATATTATAAATTTTTTACCCTTCCAATACGAAATATTTTCCCAAATATGTGAAATTGGACACTGAGGTCCTTTTTAACCTTTTCATTGGAATTAAGGTAAGAAGGACTTTTTTACTTATACGGCGGGTGCAGCTATTTTCTGCCGTTATAAAATCGTCGAAGCTTCTCTTACTAGCTTATAATAATATTTTCAATGTAAATGTTATATATTATAATTATGTGAGTTTAAAATGATTTCAAAAAAAGAGATATTTCTCTCAAATAGTTTTGATTTCATCTATTACAACATCCTTAGATGGATTTTAAGCTTATTTGAAGTTGATTGATTATGATACAAAACTTCCATATTTTATTGAATGTTTTTTGATATGTTTGACTATGGATGTGTTATTTTTATACCATCCATTGTTTATTGAGTAAGTATTGACATTTCATATTCTAGTTTTAATATGAATGTTTATGTTATGTTCAATCCTTTTCATATGGGAATGCATTGGACTTATTATATGACGGGTGGAGCCTTCTATAGATCTTCGAGGCATCAGTAGGTCTCATGAGACAAACTAGTGTCTTGGAAAAAGGCCTTGATAAAATATTATTTGTAGTTTTGGCATGTGGCCTTGGTTATGTGGTTATGATATTCTGGAATTAAGAATTTCATCATTAAAAAAGTGGTTATTGACATTTCATGGGATTATACGACTTTTAGAATATCCATGTGAATATGTAAATGGAATTATTTCATTTTATCATTTCCATATTATGCTGAAGTTCAAGTTTAAAAGTCTTTTCGTTTAGTTATACATTGCCTTAAATGTTTATGCTTATTTATGAACGTTTCTTCTATATTTTTATCCTTAATGTGCATCTAAGCTCACAAATTTCTATGTTATATTTTTTCCAGGATGTGAAGAAGTATTTTAGGAATGACCTGTAGGGATTGTATGAAAGGATATTTGTGTGGACTATGGAGACTATGTTGTTGTAGTTTTAATTTTCTGATGTACTGTAAACATTATGACTGCATCTAGTGATTCAAAGACTTCTAAAATAATCGGTCTTTAGAGACATGATCTTTTGTTATCATTCCAATTTTATGTAATTATGCACTGACTTTGGGTAACTGGGGACTGGACGTTACAGTTGGTATCAGAGGAAGTTTAGTACAAACCATTCGAGCTAGATTTTGATAAACTCTGAATAGAGCACATAAACCTAAGATGGACTTTGAGGATTAGTATAGAATAGCTTCCTAGAATTTTTTTATTGTAGATATATTGTGAGTTTTCCGAGCAATAAATACCTATCTAGATACGAGAAGGTAGAGGTGGCTCTGGCAGAGATGCTCCTAGGGGTAAAACCCAAAAACAGTGATTCAAGCTTGACTTGAAAGGGAACTGGTGCACAACAGTGGGCCTTGCTGCACTCTTGGTTACGACAGTCCTGGTGGATATGATTATGATAATTCTCATTTTCTTTATAAATCATTATGAAGTGTTTATAAGTATACACATCCTCAAAAAAACATTTTTATGATTATGGATTATCTCCATAAATAGTTCAATTTATGTTAAGTGTTTTACATGTTTGGATTTATGTATTTCAATTCATAAAGTAATCTAGTGTATGCCATTGTTTATAAATTTCTCCTAGTGGAAGTAATGGAAACTGTATTAATGAAAACACTCCATGTAGGGATTTACCTCCTGCTCATGATAATTATAGTGGAGTTAGTGATGCAACTGGTGCTGATCAGCTAATCACCATACAGGGACAACTCACGCAGGTTATGAATAATAACCATACCCGTATGGAGCACCATGATCTATAGCGTGGAGGATAAATGTTAGATCACGTCATGAGGCTACAACCACCAACATTCAATGGGAGTAAAAATCCATTAGTAGCAGAGAAATGGATAAGTTCCATAGAAAAAATTTTCTAGGCTTTGGGGAGTAGTGAAAGGGAGAACGTTATCCTGGCAGCTTATCGCCTCCCTGGAGATGCTGATCAATGGTGGTCATTAATTCAAAACACAAAGGACGATAACAAAGTATCAAGTATGGAATGGATGGAGTTTAGAGGGATTTTCATTGATAAATACATTCCTCATGACGATCGAGCAGATATGGAATGGAAATTTTTTAGTCTGAGACAAAAGGAGGATGAGAATGTCGCAAAGTATGAGGCTAACTTTAAAAGGTTAGATACTTATGATAGAGATTATATACGTAACAAAAGAAGTAATATTGATCATTTCTTTGATGGTCTAAAACCATTTCTTTGTCGATCATTAGTGTCACAATCATTCTCGTCGTACGAAGATATTGTCTCATGTGCTATCAAGACAGAAAAATAATTCTCTATGTCTTATGAATTTAATGCAAAGAAAGAGAAGAATAGATCTACTAATCACTCTGAGAATGGAAAGAAGGGGAATAAGGGAAAATTTGAATATCCATCCTGCAGTAAATGTGGGAAGAAACACCCTGGTACTTTCTTGAAGGGAATGGGAGTCTGTTACAAGTGTGGTGAAAAAGGCCACCAAGCTCTTGATTGCAAGGGGATGAATGAAGCTATCAATGTTCAATGATACAACTACAGAGATATGGGACATTATGCAAATTAATATCCTAAGCGTCAGGGGAATATACCTCGGAAATGTCCAAGGGATCAAGGCCAAGCTTATGCTATCACTACTGCTGAGGTAGAAGCTCTGAAGGACGTGGTGGTAGATAATTTAATGGTTTCCTAAAGTTTATCCAATGATTTATTTGATTTTGGATCATTTCATTATTTCATATGTTCCCAGTTTCCTGAGAAAATTGGATATTTCAAATTTTATTTAACAAGGGAGTTGACAATTAAAACATTTCAGTGAAGTATCATTGCTACAATGTTCTGTGGATCTGTTCCCATGAGGGCATATAAATGTTCTTTATCTGCTGGTCTCATCGTTATACCCATGACTGAATTTGATATAATCCTCGGTATGGATTTTCATTCAGTCCATTGTGCAAAAATTTATTGTAAGAAGAAGGAGGTAACAATTTTTTTTGATGTTGATAAAGAACACCTTATATTTAGATTAGAATCGTCACCACATAATTGTTATTTAGATCCACCCCATTAGCTCTACTAAATCCAATTATTGGGGAGGAATAGAATGAAATGATTGTGGGTAAGGAAATGAATGTTCACATAGAGGATGTACCTATTGTGAAATAATATATAGATGTGTTTATGGAAGATTTTCCTAGACATCCTACATAATGAGAAATTGAGTTTTCCATTGAGTTAATTCATGGTTCAAGGCCTATATCGAAGACCCCTTAGAGAATGTCCAATGTTGAATTAGTTGAACTAAAGAAAGAACTAGAGGAATTGAGTAATAAGGGATTTATTCACCCTAGTGTTTCTCCATGAGGATCCCTTTTCCTTTTTGTTAAGAAGAAAGATGGATCTATGAGGTTATGTATCAACTATAGGGATATCAATGCTATAACAATAAAGAAAATGTATCCCCTACCACACATAGTTGATTTATTTGACCAACTACACAGAGATCAATACATTTCAAAGATTTACCTTCTATCTGGATACCATCAGCTGTGTGTGAAGAAGGATGAAATTCTGAAGACACAATTTCGAACCAGGTATGAGCATTACGAGTTTACAATAATTCCTTTTGGGCTGACTAATGAACCCTCTGTGTTCATGGATCTAATGAAAACTGTTTTCAAGGAATATCTAGATGATTTTGTGGTGGTATATATTGATTATATCTTGGTATATTCCAAAAGCTACAAAGATCATGAAAATCACTTGTGCATTATCATGAAGGCTCTGAGAAGACATGAATTATAATGGCAGTTTAGCATGTGTGAATTTTGGCTTCAGCAGTTATATTTTCTTGGCCATATTTTCTCTAAAGATGGAATCTCTGTTGATCCTTCTAAGACCAAAGCAATCCAAGAATGTCCTGCACTAACGAGTATAACTGAGGTACACAGTTTTATTGGTTTAGCAGGTTATTATCGACGTTTCGTGCAGAATTTTTGCAGATTGGCTAACCCATTAACGAAGCTCACATGTAAAGAGGTTAAATTTGTGTGGAAAAAAGTGTGTGAAGAATGTTGTATAGAACTGAAGAGAATATTATTCAATTCTCCTATTTTGACTCTACGATCGGGGAATTGTGGGTTGGTTATTTATAGTGATTAATTGAAGAAAGTACTTGGTTGTGTTCTTATGAAAAATGATAGGGTTATTGCCTATGCATTATGGCAGAAAAAAATTCATGACCAAATCCATCCTACTCATGATCTTGAGTTAGCTGCTGTAATGTCTACTTTGAATATATGGAGACATTATCACTATGGTGAAAAATGTGAGATTTATACTGTTTTCAAGAGTTTGAAGAACATTTTCTCACAGAAAGAACTCAACACGAGGCAAAGGTGATGGCTTGAACTACTCAACGATTATGATTGAACGATACACTACCACCCGGGGAAGGAAAATAAGGTTGTAGATGCATTGATCATAAAAGATCATAGTGTTTTGAACAATATGAGAATTGAAAGTGATCCAATTTTCGTGGATCTAGTGAAGATGGACATGGGAATTACAATGGAAGGTGAAACTTCAATGCTTTTTCAAATGGTTTCCAAACCATCTTTACTATAAAGGATTAAGAGTTCTCAAACCAATGATGAAGAATTTAATATGATGATTAAAGATGTTAGTGATGGGAGATTGACTGACATTGTGTATGAAGATGGAATTTTGAAATTCGGGAAGAGACTTTGTGTTCTTGATATACCTGATCTAAAAAGGGAATTATTGGATGATGCACATATTTCCAACCTCTCTATGCACCATGGGAGCACAAAAATCTATAGATATTTGAAGGAACATTTTTGGTTGGACAACATGAAGAGGGAGATTGCTGATTTTGTGTCAATATGTATGGTTTGTCAACAAGTGAAAGTCGGAAGCCAACAGCCTGGAGGAGTCATGAAGCCTCTTCCCATACCTCAGTGGAAATGGGATAATATCACGATGGACATTGTCATTGGACTATCAGAGACTCCTTGAAGGAACGATGCAATATGGGTCATTGTTGATCGTCTTACCAAGACAGCACATTTTCTTGCTATAAGAGAAGATATACCACTTGAATTTCAAGCAAGAAAATATATTAATGAAGTTGTGAGACTTCATGGAGTACCCCAATCGATTGATTCTGATCGAGATCCCCTTTTTACTTCAAGATTTTGGAAAAGTCTTTAGAATTCCATTGATACTGAAGTTTGTTTAAGCACTTCCTACCACCCCCAAACCAATGGACAATCAGAAGGAACTATTCAAACCCTATAAAACATATTGAGATCATTCTCACTTGACTTTTAGGGTATGTGGGATCAATATTTACCTCTAGTAGAATTTTTCTATAAAGATAGCTTCTATTCAATTATTCAGATGGCACCATATTAAGCATTATATAGAAATAGATTTCGCACACCAACCTGTTGGGATAACGTTGGTGAAAGAAAACATGTAGGCCCCGAACTGGTGGAGGAAACGATAGAAAAGGTGAAGGTAATCCAAAACCACATCAAAGAAGCTCAAAGTAGGTAGAAGAGCTATGCTGATAACCGAAATAAGGATTTGGAATTTAAGATAGAAGATCATGTTTCCGTGAAGGTATCTCCATGGAAGGGAGTTATACGTTTCGGTAAGAAAGGTATATTGATTCCCAGGTTCATCGGACCATTCTAAATTCTAGAAGAAATTGGGGTGTAACATAATGTTTGGAAATTCCGCCAAGTCTCTCCAAAGTTCATGATTTGTTCCATGTATCACTAATGAGAAAATACATGCCTGACCCAACGCATGTACTCACTTACAAGGAATTATAACTAGAGCCCGTTCTGTATTATTATGAAGAGCCTGTCAGGATTCTTGAAACAAGAGAACCAATGCTGAGAAACCAGACGACTCGTCTGGTAAATGTTCTATGGAGAAACCATAAGATGGAAGAGACAACATGAGAACCCGAGGAACATATGATGAAGAACCACCCAAGTCATTTCATGAGGGAGTATTCTATAAATTTTGAGGATGAAATAATTTGAATGTGGGGAGAATATAACACCACAATCCTCCACGGTATGCTTCTTTTTGAAAATTACAGTAGTGTGTGTTGTACGCAACATCGAGTTCTAACACACACCACAACCAATAAAACAAACCGTTATGAATAGTGATACCCACTTTTTAAAATGTTATAAATTTAGTCATTCAATATGGACTTCATTTTTGGATTTGAAATATCGAATTTAGCTTAAGGTGAATATTTGTAATTTTTCTGAAAACATTCAATTTTTGATAAATAATGAAAAAACACAGAGTAATAGTTTAAAACCAAATTTTAATTTCAATAATTATTTATTTAATTTAAATTTAATTAAGGTCATAATAGATACATAATACCTATATATGTTCAATTTAATTCATTGGTTTTAGTTTAGAATAATTTTAGATATATAAAAATTTTATTGAAATATTCACTGTCTTTTTCCCACCTTTTAGGAGAATTTGGAAATTCACAATAAACATAATTTTACTGCTTCTATGAGTGGAATTTCTAAAATACAAGAGACACAGTTAATATCATGGAGTAAAATTTTGTTCAATGAGTTGAAAATAATTTTGGTAAATAGTAAGTTTTTACTTTTATTTACCACGGTTAAAAGTAAATAGGGTCATTAGGGGTAAAAAAGATATTAATATTACCCTAAAACATGCCCTAATTAAATTGGACAATTGTATCCCGACCAAAAACAGCCTTAGGAATAAAATATTATCATTTAGGCCCACTTGGATTAGATTTGGACATTAATTATTATTTAATTCAATGAAGAGTTAAAAGAGTTAAAATAAAATTTTAATTACTAAAACAATTTTTATATAGGGTTGTACAAAAGATAAATTAGATTGTAAATATTAATTATAAATCTAAAAATATTTCCTACATAATGGTATTTTATTTATAATTTTAAGACATTAAATAATTTAATTTATTTATGACACAATGGTGATTCATTAATTACATAATTAATGAAATATTAAAATAATTGATATTATAAATATGAAAATAAATGTAATTTAATACTTTTTATGAATTACACTAATTTCTAGTTTACTATGACATATTATTATTAGTTATATAAATTTTTTTCAACGTAATAATTCTATTATGAATTTATCAAAAACAAAATACCCAATAATGTCAAAATTGACATAAAAGAGTTTTTAATGAAAATATTATATTATTAATTCATATTATATTAAAAAAAATATAAGGTTCGTCCAAATTAATTATATCATGATAGGTGTATCATTAATGGAACACTTGAGAGTCACTTGGATGTTTATATTATGTTTATCAACTATATAATATAAAAATACATAGTGACTTTGTAAATGTCAAACTAATTAACTAAGAGTTAAAACTAAAATATAAGGTTAATATAATGACCGAAACCTGTCTAAAACCTATTGGTTGAAAAACTTTAAACCCATCACCAACTTATACATTTAATAAAACACTTTTGAGAAATCAGAAACCGAATATTAATTTATAATAAAATAATATTTCTAGCTTTTCCAAAGGTGCCCCTCCCAACTCTTATAAAAGGGCACTCCCCCTTCTCAGTAATTCACACATTAAAAGCCTTATGGCTCGGCCATCCCTGGCACAAATACTCTCTCAACTTCCTTCACTTCAACCTAGAGGCCTTATTTTGATCAAAAATCCAACCTAGGGATCCCTTTTGATCAAATAAAAAGGAAGAACCCGAAGAAGAGGTAATGTTTTCAACACCCACTTTCAAGTTCCTTTCTTCTTCAACTTCTTCTTTCTTTGTTATTCCCATTATAAAACAATAAAGTCCAGTATATTATATATACTATGATGTAATTATAAATATGGTACAACCATATTCAGTATTCTATCTGTCCTTTGAATTTCATGTCATTATTAGTGCGTATGTACGGCTTATAGTCTCCACGTCGTGGTGTAATTGTCATTCAAACCAATAATATTTGGATGGGTATGATATTGATGTGTAATTGATGTAAATAGTAAATATAAAATTATAATTATTCTATATATATGATATAACATCAAATTATATATTATTTTAATATCAAAATAATGATATTGTCGTTCGAGAGTACGTCTGGACTACCGTCTCCACGAACACGATGATATTCCTTCCCCATCGTATCCATTCAAGTATAATTCTCATTTTATGATTAAAAATAATGTTCAAGGACATTATATAATTCTGGATATTAATAATATACAACTTATACACAACAAACAGAGCTTATGTAACAAAACATATTAAAGAAAAGAAGTAAGTTAACACCCGACATGACAATAATACTAAGATATTATTAAAAGAAATGTTAAAAGATCCTATATGATATCATAATTATGTATATGGTTCTTGTATAATTTAATAAAAATGTTTTAAATATTATAAAGGAGGTTAACATACCATAGACTAAAGAAATGTACAAGTTAAGGGTTTATTTCACAAACACTTCATTATCCGAGGTTGTTTGTACATAATTATCTACAAGGACCTCTTTATCATCCACATCAATGTTTTTTAAAAATTTATTTCAAATAATTATTAATATTTTAAAGACTATGGGATAAATTTATTTATTCCCTTGTTGACTTTTTATAAGAATTTTATAACAGAATCTTACTGTTGTTTTCCAAACAAGGTCCTTTTTTAACCTTTTCGCCAGAATTAAGGTAAGAATGTCTTTCTTAACTTATATGGCGGGTGGAGCTATTTTCCGCCATTATAAAATCGTTGAATCTTCCCTTAATTTCATATAAGAATATTTTCAAAGTAAAGGTTTTATTTTATAATTATGTGACTTTTAAATGATTTCAATAAAAGTGATATTTCTCCCAAATATTTTTGATTTCATCTATGTCAACATCCTTTGATAGATTTTAAGCTTATTTTATGTTGATTTATTATGATACAAAACTTCCATATTTTATTGAAGGTTTTGTCATATGTTTGACTGTGGATGTGTTATTTTTATACCATCCATGGTTTATGAAGAAAGTGTTGACATTTCGTATACTAGTTTTAACACGAAGGATTATGTTATGTTCAAACATTTTCATATATGAATGCATTGGACATATTATGTGACTGGTGGAGCCCACAATATCTCCTCGATTCATCAGTAGATCTCATGAGAAAAAGTAGTGTCTTGGCACAAGGCCTTGAAAATATCTTATTTTTAGTCTTGGCATGTGGCATTGGCTATGTGGTTATGATAGTCTGGCATTATGCATTCCATCATTATGAAAGTGGTTATTGACATTTCATGTGATTATTCGACTCGTAGAACATCTATGTGAATAAGTAAATTGAATTATATCATTTTATCTTTTCCATATTATGATTATGTTAATGTTTAAAAGGATTTTTTTCTTATACATTGCCTTAAATGATTATTCTTATTAAATAATGATCCCTCTATATTGTTATCCTTACTGAGCATCTGAGCTCACCCCTTTCTATGTTTTATTTTTCCTTGGATGTGAAGAAGTATTTTACGAATGACCTACATGGATAGTATGAGGGGATATTACTGTGGACTATGGAGACTATGTTGTTGTAGTTTTCATTTTATGATGTAATGTAAACTTTATGAATGTATCTAGTGATTCTAAGGATGCTAAACTAACCAGTATTTTGAGACTTGATCTTTTGTGATCATGCGAATTTTATGTAATAATGCACTATCTCTGGGTTCTGGGGACAATGTAACAACATAATAATTCATATAAATAAAATATTACTAAAATAAATCAAATTAACTTTATTGCCTATATTTACACCAAATAATTATTCTTTTCTTTATCTTCACGGTGTCTCGAGGGGAGTGGCCTGATGTCATAGCATTTGGAAAAAGTTACCAAATAAACTCATACATTCTCACTCTTATTTTCCAAAAAAAAATAGTAATCCTCATTGTATTCAACTATCAGATGTGTGTTGAGAATCCACACCAAACACAAGAATGTGATCCCATTTTCCCTAGTTGCTTATCCAACCCTAAATGAAAGAAATATTATATCAATACTTTTTAAAATGAAAATAAAATATGTTCAACAAAATTTACTTGGGTTATATAAATATTACTAATCTCAGATGATTAGTGGATACTATTGGATATTTGGGATTAGAATAATCATCAACCTATATTGCTTTAGTGAGGTGCAATGACTGCTCATGAGGCTCTAATTGTGTTTGGGTAGAATTCAAAGGAGAATAAATGTTTATCTTTTGGAATAATAGACTAGAATGAAAAAATGTTGGCCTATACATTTGTGAGTAATTATTATACAAATGGGGAGTAGGATCCATCATCAGATAAGGTAATTAATGAAGATGAGGATTATATGTAAATGGTATGGAATGTATAAGAATCCTAAATATTATGTGTGACTTTAATAAAATTGTGGGATACGAAAGTTTCATAGATCGATTATTTGATGAAGGGACCTAGTGTGATCAGGTGTGGTGAGTGGTGAAAGTAACTCTAGTACCACCCCAATCATAACATTTAGTTGGGCACTACATATACTAAGTTCATATAAGAATTATTGTCCCATGGGTGGTGGATCTAGATTAAAATGTAAAAACAATTTAATCACATGACATTATGTTTTATTTATATATTTATATTTGAAATAAAATACTAAAAACATGCACCAGATATGGAATTATCATATCTCTTATGGGTCTATTATTATCTGACAACCACTTCTTTCATACCACTTCAATGTTTTTTATTTCCTTTAATAGAAACAACTAGGAATTTAATTATAAATTAATAACTAATTTATAATCCAATCAATACGGGTGATGTAATATGACCTAATTAAGTAATACCAATTTTGAAACCAAATAAATTATGCATAAAGAGATAATAAAATCATGTTATATTTAGTGGGAATAATATTATAACATAAAAGGCATTTCATAGAAAAATCAACATGTAAAAATTTACATGTCTATAATGGGTATGTTATAATTTCATTTTTCTATTTTCTATTTGAACTAATTAAGTATTGTTAGGTCATTTGGTTCATATTTTGGGTTACGTCATTTTCCATTTTTCTTGTTAGGTCATTGTTTCATTCGTTTTGATATTCATTCATATAATTTCAATGTGTTTTGGTTCAATTCATATTTTTTATTATTATAATGATGTTTTTAGTATTTTTTTAAGGTACCAATACAGTTCAATAAAATGATATAAAATGAAAATAAATGAAAAATAAAAAAATTATATATTGTAAATTCACATGAAGTTCTTTCTGGATATAAAATATTTATAATAAATATTAAATCAATTTCAATAGTACCAACCTGAACAACCAAAAATGATCAAAACTAAAAAAAACTATTAACGTAGATATATGATTCTATATATTTTCCACTATAAATTTATAATCACAATCACCTCTTAAAATTTATCTATTATAGTATTGATAATTGATAAATTGATTTGAGCAGTGGGGGTTGTGATGGTGTCATGTTAATCCACACCATCATAAAAAATATCTATTGGGATTACTCCACTAATGAATCCAAATTTTGTTATATGATGATATTTCAAATAAAAAACATATTTCATCATTGATTCCAATATATATATGTGTGGATGTTTAGTAAAATGTTTTTATGTCATATCAATAACTCGAAATACATAATTGTCATTAATTTATTCATGCATCATCATCCAATTAGACCACATCAATTTCATTATCATAACTCCCCCATAAGATTAATAATTAAATATTATTATTTTCTAAATGAAACCATCGTAATACACATTTTCAAATTGAGGTCTAATATTTGATGCACTGGAAAAATATTCTATTCTTTCAGATAATATAACACCATCATGTTTTGTTCTCATATTCAGTACCTATTCAGGGATTGTAAATCTATAACCATTGATCATAGTTGAATTTCATTCAAAAACCAAATAATTTGAACCAAAATCCAAAACTCTTGTTTACTCAAAGATATAGTTAATAGAAAAATTCAACACTATAAAAAATTAATATTTTAATTAATTATACATTTTTATGATTATTCCTTACATCAATACCCCAGCCTTATATATTAACCAATATGAAAAAAATGATAAATAATGTCCCTCTCTTTAACATAGATTATGATCATTGATATATATTTATAATTTTTATATATTACTTGTTGAAGAAAAAGAAACAGTTTACCTTATATATACAATTACATGGGATTTGTTAACATACACCAGTTAAATTTACATACATAATGTACTCATTAAAAAGAACACAGTTAAACAAAATTTTGTGTTGTACCATCTCCCACTATTCAAATAATATTGTAGTTAATGGATATTATCTAATAATTCCCTCTATTTTCGAAAGTGATGGAAAACCTATTTCAATTTTCTCATACCACTCATCTTCATTTCTAATTGGTCTGTTCTGTATCATTGAAACATCATAGAAATATATTGAATTAAAATCTATATATTATTAATCGTAGTACCCTTTCATTAATGAACCTTAACGGTGATTCTTATTTCAGACATAATACTTCAATGTGTACATATATCTTCTAGTAGGATATATCCAACTAAAAGAAACATGTCCTCTAAAAAGTATTTCAGTTGGAAGATTAATAGTTCGATGCCAAATGCATGTGAAAAATTATGGACTAATCATTTTCTCTATCTCAAAAAATATTAATGGTGCAACTTCCAAAAAAGAATGGAAACACTCTTTTTAAAACATATTATTACAATGATCTCTATAAAAATGGTATAGGGGAATAACATCAACCCTTACACTTTTTTGGAAAGTAGATGATAGATTTATATTGGAATGAACTCATGTAGAATGATGTGATAATAATGAGTATTCAAATATTTCTGACTATACTATCTTTTTTTGTCATATTTTGATATATTACTTGAATAATTATCAAGAAAATTGATTGTCTATAGAATATTCCAAATTTTATTTTTTTATAAAGGATTCGTCGCATAACAATCACATGGAACATTCTATTTATTTTCACTAATACAAACAATATGCACATATGCTCTGATACCCTAATCCCCAAATTCACACTATGTTCACAAGTAATGTTTTTTAATTCCCTTAAAAATTAATAAATTTGAAAACAAAATCTAACATATATTGTTTTCAATGTTTATTACATCTAATCATTGTCGTATCAAATTTTTTGACCAACAAAGAAACTCAAAGAAGATTCTTTTCTTCAACCTATTATAATTAGAATTAGTGGAAACATTATTATTCTTTCGATATTTCACTTGACCATTCTCAAATAAAAAATTGGCATATTACTATTCATTAAGCACATCTATTCTATGCATACACTGGTGTGTATTTTCAATCACCATGGTATTGTAAAAATATCAACAATTATAACTATATGGAAGATTCATTGGATTGAATAAATTATTTCCCATAAAATCATAACTACAAAAATATTTAATTCATCTAGATCATGTATTCCTCACACTAACCGAATGTGAATGTTTTCCCAATTTTTTAAATCCAATCATCATTGCATAAGCATGAAAATAATTTATGATCCATATAGAAAAACACCATATAAAATATTTCATTCGAACAAGAATCATATGTGTCCACACCAACATTCCAAGAATGCTTAAAATCAATTATTAATGCTTGTATATATACAACTATATCATTTCATGGATCACAAGGTCCATATATGAGCATCCAAATGAATGTATGTTTTTTTAAAATACATACATAGAAAAATATTATAAATGTGTATGAAAACCAACCATGTGTTGCATGATGTAAGAATCTATGTTACAAGATTAAAACCACCAATTGATAGATAAAAACTCACATTATGCATGTCCTTTGACAAATTAAAATATAATGCATCAAATATCACACATGCTAATTCATATGCAGGATAAAAAATCTCAACATTATAATTCTCAATATCAATATCTTTAAATCACATATTTATTGATATTTCATCATGAATTACAATATTTTTCAGTACTAGAATCAATTTAAAGTTCTAAATTACTTTATGTGGCCCAAGATATGGTTTTCTATCTCTATGTCTGTTCCATTGAAATATTTCATATCTTATACAATCAATTATTCAAGTGGATTCTTACTAGAATAATAAAAATAATCTTTCAAGAAAGCATGATTGTTTATAAAATCCTTGTTTCTCAACTATATTACATGTCGTATAATGGTTTGAGTAAATATTGCACCATTTGGATGTGTATCCTTCAAGAAGGTAATAATATTATAAATTAAAGTATGATAAATCTTACATATAGTTTTCCCATGAATTAGTCTGATGAAAAATTCCGTATTTTTCATTTCACAAAATTGAAATTATACTAGAGTCATGGATGAATCATTCATGTCTTTCCCCATATAAACATTATCATTTTCATGAAATCCATTATGTGTTTTCTGATTAATGACTTCTTACATTGTAGTACTTTATCTCTTATGATGCCCAATAAATGGAAATGGGTCATCTGATAAATGAACCATTTAGTTCCTCTCATTCTGATCATGAATATTTTGAGGTGTAATTTTCTCCATATTATGATAAAAAAACATATTAGTTTGTTTTAAAACCATATTTAGTATATGGTGGAAAACATATTCATCAATTATTTAAGGTCTTCTGACAAAATTATAACATCGGAAGTGTATAATACCTCCATCTAAAGCATCATTAAATGAAAAATTCTAAAGATTTCTCTATCATTTTTTGAAATCTACTTGATATTTGACTTGTTTCATACATACACCTTCTATTTATTCTATAAAAAATGTTATATTTAATGTCATAAAATAAATTAATTATTATTAAATATAAATTGAAAATATATTTATGTTAATGAGAATTAATTAATTCATATTAAGCCAAAAATAACACACCAATATATATGTGAATTATAATATAAAAGAAAGAAATACATTTTTTATTAAAAAATACAATGTCAATAAAAACATGATAATGAATAACATTATATGAATGGGTTGATCGATTTTTTTTTTCTAGACCTAAGTTTTTATTATAGGATAACCAAGCATGTTCTAATGTATTGTTGATCTACATCATGGGTCTTGAAACAGTAATAAACTAGCCAATCTATTTTATAGAAAACAAGAACAACTAATAATAAGATTTTAATTAATTTTAAACGGCCAACTCAATTGTATAATTTCACATGAAATTTGTGTAGTTCAACTCACTAGTGCACTATTTTCCATCTTTTCAATTTTTGAATCAAGGATAATTTTTTTGATTGTTTGAAATTTTGATTTTATCAAAATTCACTAGTAAGTGAAATGGTGAAAATAAAAAATATTTAGTGAAATTATTTTTTAAGCAAGTAAAATCAGGTTTCATATATCAAAAACTGGTAATTATAGCGAGCAACCCATCTCCAATGAAGTCCCCTGTAGGAATTGAGCTATAAAAATAATCCGAAAAAGAACTAAAATTAAATATATTGTAGTAGTTCCTGTAGATTAGAATAAAAATAAAGAGATTTAACATACATATTATTAATGAACTCTCCTTTAATAGATGTATAGAGAACCCTTGTTTCAAAAGGAAATAAGAAAAAAAATTCTCAAATCAAAGTAGATGTCACTAAAAATTTAAACCCATCCCAAAATGTTGAACCACCCCACAGAGTGAGAAACCATATTAAATTAAAAAAACATACCCACCCTCATCATTTATATGTCAACCATGAAAATACACTCCCACAAAAATACAAATATCATCTTTAAAATTAAATAAATAGTTACATATAACCTTGAAAACACAAATTTTATATTGGATAACCAGAAAATAACATATAATAAAAATTTAATTATTATAATCCATGAGTACTAGTAGTAAACCATATTCATTAAATCTAGAATAATATTACAATACAAAATATAGGTACTGTTTTATACTTGTTAAAAAATAAAAATGATTCTCAGATTGAGATATGAAAAAAAATTTACAATGAAATAATATTAATAATATAAACTAAATAATAAAGATAAGAATATATCGTCATGTATAAGGAAGAAAATAGAATGTACTCATAGGGTTGAATATAGATGGGAGTTGGATCTGAGGTGGGAGAGGCAACGCTGTGGGGATTTTTGAAGAATTCTATACGAATAGATTCAAAATCATTGGTATGGATCATTTATGACAAAAGTTGACTAAAACCATTGGTATAGAATTAATTTTCAAAGTCTATACCAGTAGTTATATATAATTATTGGTATAGATTTCTCTATATGATATTTTTAATGAATCCATTAGTACATATTTCTTAATTACTACTCTATAACAATGGTTTACTAAAATCGTAGGTATAGCCTTAACCAGAACTAGTTATACAAATTATTATTATAATGTCTTGTAATAGAGGGACATATACCATCTATTTTAAAAAACAATTGGTATAGGTCTGTTGGTATAAGCCCCTTTTCCACAATTGGATACAGCACCAGGTCACATCATTGGTGCTGAAGACATATCTGAAGGTGATGTTGAGGGAAAATTTTCTTAAGAAGATGCTACAAAAAATCATATTTTCATGAGAGTGGATTCGTTAGGATTTCTCATCAAAAGGGTTATTGTCTGAGCTTCTAAATTTCCTGTATATAAGGGATTTCAATCATCTATGGGAAGGTCCCAGAACATAAAATATCCTTTTTTGGGGGGTAAAGGACATTACAACATACTATAAGGGTTCATATGAATGATTTTATTATAGAGGCATGGGTCATCATTGGTTATAGTTCCGACCATTATGAGATGTTAGCAGACGAAAAGTGTTCCACTTCAGGTTCCTCCATTCAAGAAAATCTATCTAAGAAAATAACATCATGTTTTTCTAGATTAGGATCAATATATAGGAGATGGAGTAGAAAGTGGGTAGTCTCGAGATGATCCTCCTCCTTTCAACGAAGATAATGTTCTTGTAGATTGTCATTGGTAAGGTCTAAGAGGTCATGGAGTTGATCATGATCCGGTTCATGTTCTTACATTTCCATCTCCATGTGTGACAGATATCATATGAATACCCCTTTTCTTTTTTACATAGGTTCATTATTTGTTTGATTCATTATATATGAACTACTTCATTTCACTTATACTCATTCATTCTTTGGGAATTCCGTAAGGGAGTCTTCCAATGCCCTTAGCATTTACTATGCTAGTTAAGGGTCAATCTATCTTTTAGGAAGTATGTAGACACTATGAGATAATCTGGGGTAGGACCACTATTTAGGATAAATCCATGTTTACATATACAACGCAAAAAAATCTCACTCAACATATATGGTTGTGTTCTATGATGGATATCGTGGAAAACATTACGAGGAAGGTTCTATTGAATGATGATGGTGGTGAGTTGTCAGTTCTCATTGGTGATAGAGACCCTCTGATGGGAAAAAAATTTATTTTATCCTTTTAATCATTGTTATTTGAACTAATGTTATGTTATTTGAACGTTTAGTCAATGTTGTTTCCCAAGGTGTTAGAATAATACCGTAATGTATTTTTAGAGATGGTTATATAATTACCCCCTCAATGTGAGACCAAGATCGGGATCGAACTAGAACAAGGATTGTCTCTAATCTAAATTTCTCCTTATATGATGGAACATTTTAATTTTTTAGAGCTTCAAGTAGAGTTCAATGAAATTTTTCGACACAATTTTGTTCAAGCATGTTTGTAACCTTTCGGTGCACCAGTTATATTCATAAAAAATAATGATGGGATTTTATAGATTCATATCAATTATCATCACTTTAACCAAGTGATATTAATGAATCACTCTCCTATTCTATTGATTGATGGTATATTTGATTAGATGGAGAGATAAAGTTGGTTTCAAAAGGTCAATTTATTGTCTGGATATCATCAAAATGCTTTTAATGGACGTGAAAATTATTAAAACATATTTTTTTTCTCATTATAAGAATTATGATTACATTGTGATGTCATTAAGTGTGATGAACACTCCAACTATGTCCATGGGTTTGATGAATGTGGTGTCCAGATATTTCTTGTATAATATTTTAGTGGTATTCATCAACGACATCCTGGTGTACATGTTATTGAGGAGGATGTAGAAAATTTTTACACTGTTTTGGGAGTTCATCATCATGAGTACTTATTTAATAAGTCTATGGAGTTTAAAATTTTGGATCATGAAGTTCACTTCATGGGGCATGTCATGTCCCATTTGGTAGTAGATATGGATCAATCAATGAAATTGGTATTTTTTTCATGGGAAACCCCTTATCAATAACAAAGGGGAATAGTTTTCATGGTCTTGTAGTCAATTATATGAGTTTTAGGGAGTTTATCTAGGGTTGTAACTCTCTGACAGCTTTGAGTAGGAATGATTAATAATCCTTATTGACTGACTTGTGTTAGAAATATTTCACATACCTAAAATATAATTTTCACAATGATCTATTTCACTATTTACAAGGAGAGAATGTTTTATGAAATTTATTCTATAATTCTTTTCACACAGCCTTGGGATGTGTTCTATTGTAGCGAAGATCAGTGGTTTCTAATTTGTATCTTATATTACATAACCATGAGTGAATCTTTACCACTAGTGATCATGAGTTATTGAAAAAGGATTTTTTTAATAAATTTATGCTGACTTTAGCTCATCGTTGAGTTTTTTTGGGTTTTAGTGCTCACAAAAACCTAATGTATTTCTTCTACCAGTGTGACTGGAACTTGTGACAGTGATAGTGGATGGAAGTCTTACTGGATTGAAAATTTGAGATTTCATACATTCTAGGAATGGGAAATGTTGTAACTGATGTGCTGAGCAGGATGTATCATAGTGATTTCTTGTATGTATCTACTAATTCTATTTGTATGATTGATGAATCCTCAGTGATGCATTTGTTTATGTGAGAGGTTGGGGGAAGAGGTTTTTCTTTTCTAATGATAGTATTGTTGTCATTGGATCAACATGTGTAGGAGTCCCAAGTATGGGATTCTGAAGTGGTTCTTCAGAGAGACAGAGTTATTTTTATAAATTCTCTCAATGGATGGTTTGAGGATGAAAAAAATCATGTATTTTTTAAGTATGTTATTTAATCCACCTGATGATATGTGAGATAGTTAAAAACATTTTTCAAAACTCTCCCTTTTTGGTACATACAGGAATGAAAAAGACATAACATGTTCTGAGAGGTCTATGTGGAGGATTTTATAAAGCGCACAATTGTAGAGTTTGTTTCAAAATGTTTGGAATGTCAGAAGATGAATTCTCAAAACTATGTTACTAGTGGTTTGTTCTATTAATTTTATGTTCCAAAGTGGATGTGGGAAGACCTATGGATAGAATTAGTTACCAATTCAACTCGAGTTCAGGGAGGCTCAGATGTTATATGGGTGACATTGGATCATTTAAAAAAATCATCCCACATCATATAGATCAATGAGCTGTGATCTATGGAAGATTGGTCAAGGAAATACATGGAGGAGGTAGTGACACTCCACAAAGTCTCAAGGATGATCATATCTAATCATGATCTTCATTTTATCTACATTGTATGAAGAGTTCTACACCATGATTCTGGCACTCATTTATTCCTTATCTGTACATTTCAACCACATATTGATAGTAAAATAGAGGATATCATCCATAAATGTTGTGTTCATGAGTCTTAGATTTTGGAGGTTTGTGGATGAGGGCCCGACCTTTTTTACATTGTGCATTCCCTAATTGTTCTCACTCATCCTATTTTATAGAACCATTTAATGATTTGTACAACCATCTCTTTTTATTATTATTGTACTGGACTCGGGCTGAGGATCCATCAATTATTATGTCATAACTATAGATAAATTTGATATAGAGGGTTTAGGTTATGTGTTAGAGGATAAAAGATGTGCATGATCATTAAAAATTCATTGTTGATCCAAGGAGGAGACATATGATGTTTGATATGAGAGATCATGTGTTCTTGAATGTGACTCCTCATCATAGGTTGTAATGTTTTGGTCACAAGATTATGATATCTCCTCACATTGTTGGACCTTTTGATATATTGTCTTGCATTGGAGACATGGAATATCATATAGAACATCCCCTACAAATGATTTAGATACAAAAAGTTTTTTCACATGTCTTTGATACATCATTATCTTTATGAGGACTCCCATATCATTTATTGGGGTGAGATCGATGATGACAATAATGAGACCTTTGAGGATAGAACTTTAGAGATCCATGCATACCATGAGAATGAGTTTAATGGACACGATATTCCCTTTGTTTGTGTCTATTGGTGGCATAGTGGAATATAAGTTTAAACATTAGAATGTGGGTAGAAGGTACATTATTAGTATCCCAATATCATTGATATATATTCAATTTTAATTTTGTTTATTTTGTGAGTGTATATAGTTTTTAGGATAATAAAGTGAGTTTTTGTTTTTTCTTATTGTAGAATTTCACTTGTTTGAGGGTAATCTCCACTGGCAGAGTGTTTGGGATGTAGTTTTTTTATTTTTTTGGTTTCAAAATTATTTCATTGTTGATGTGGTTGATGTCATATGAGAGAAAGATTATTAGGAGGTGTCGCAGTGGCATGTAATTTGGATGACCATATTAACATGCATTCCTTTTGGTTTGGTTATGAATTCTTGAGGATGATATTATATTGAGAGGTATCTAGTATAATGTCCTAAATTATCGTAGATCATCCACTTTAGATTTTTTGGTTTTGATGGAACATGGATGAGTTTCTGGTATTTTTAGATAGTTTTTTAAATATGGTGGAGGATCTGGTAAAAAAATGACATTGTGGTGGCTTGGTGAGGGTGGCTATGTCATAAGCCTTGATTTTGCTGAGTGGAAAAGAATGTTGAGTCATAGGAGATCTGGTGGATGGAATATGAAGCTACTTCCATTATAGTAAAAAAATCATGTTCAGTTGTTGTTGTGTAAACCTCATCCTGATGGTTATACTATGACATTGAACATCAGGCTAAAAAATTACAGTATTTAGAAGATACATCCAAAATTGGGGAAGCTACATAGTGGGTAGTTAAATTTTGATTAATCCCTTTTTTGGAATGAGGATTACCACAATGTGGTGGTAGAAGTTATGACTTGGCCCCAAAATCCTATTCAATAGGATCTATCCTAGTTCCTTAATGGGGATTTTGACTGATTGGGCCAATGGTGTGGTCTCACTGACTGCACCATATAATGCCATGTGTTAGGAGGTACTACTTCATGGTCCATGGGGTTGTGATGTGGTCTTTAGTTTTTCAATTACTCTATAAATACATAAAATACATGAACACAACCATTTTCTACTTTTTCCTCTCTAAATCCTAGTGATAAACTGTGTTTTTTGAGTCCCCATGAAACTCCATTCCACATGGATTGATGACCTATTTCCATTATCATTCCTATGTGATCTCAAGTATGTTCTACATCCATGTTCTAGTGGGTTATCTTATTTTGATCTTTTTCCTATCATGTTCCACTTACCATTCTTTATAATTTCATCTCTACTAGTTGAATGGTGTTTCTTATTTCATTTTCCATTGTTTATGTGCCTTGAAATCATAAGATATCACAATTCATCAAAGTAGAGGAGATCAAAAATCTATATTGTTTGTCTTTTCTTGTCTAAATAATGTTGTCACTTTCATGATTTGGGATACATTTCTTCTCTTATTTACTTATGTGTAATCATATTGTCAGAATGTATTATCCATTCAGTTCAAAATGGAATTAACCTAATTAAATTTTAATTATCTTGATAATAAATTGTATTGTGATCACATGTTGTTGCATCTTCCACAATGTTAATATTTTTCCTCTGGTATTTCATGATAATGTTCTTTCTATTCTATGAATTTTTTATCATGTTTCTATGCATGGTTAAGATATTTTATTCCATGGGAGAATATTATAGATTATAAAGGTTAAATATTTAATTGGCCGGATAAAGGATTAAATAAGAGGAATGTTAAATAATTCCATTATTTCATGTAATTTGATGACAATAAAATTTATGCAATGTTTAGGATTAATTTAATACATTCATCCATGTGTTTATATAATTGATAAACATTATTAAGAATGTCAATTCATGTTGAAATAAATAATAATAAACATGTTAAATTGGAATCGTACCTCTCTATGGTGTTCAAACTATATTTACTGCGAAGATCATACTTTATCATTTGATTGCCTGTTATAGCTAATGAATTAGGTTTCCCATAGTAAGAACATAATAATAATGAATTAGTTAGTTAATGATGTAATAAGAACTAGATGTTTGGAAAAGGTAATTAATTGGGTCTGATATTAACTTCTTTTTTATAAAGGCTAAATACCTTTTGTTGGGAGCCTAAGAGTTTTTTTATGTGAATGATGAATTCCTTATTTTAGGACATAGTTTCCTAGTTCATAATTATTCATATATTTAATCCTTTTCATGTTACCAGATATGAGATTATGATGTAAAATTATCTTGATATGTGATCCTTAGTTAGATGAGACTAATATGGCTAATTTCATATGAGGTAGTGTGGCCCAGATGCTGTGATAGGAGTTGACACTTGTGATGGTGATATGCGTCAGGATATGCTTCTGGTTGTCTGTTTGGAAACATGATATGATAGAATGGGTAAAATACTGGCTTACCCATTATTTTGATTTAGATATGTTACCTCTTATGATTGAGTATATTTAATGGTTAAAAGACCATGTTTTTTGTTTTATCAACAATCCGTTACACGCTACTTTATGAAGCTGGATGTGCTTGGTTTCATCATTTCTTCTGGTGGTATCATGTGATGATATTTCATGATTTTCTAGATTATATATTGATAATAATGTTTATTAAATGACCTAACCCATAGGGTTACTGATAACGGAATGTGAATGTTTAAAATATGTTAATCTTTAGAAACCATGGACTCAAATTTGGTTATACATATAAGGAATGGACATGGATTGATAATTTAATGAATGTAAACATGGGTTTATTATGATGGACAATTAATGGATAATTAATTAATTAAAGGGAGTTTATATGATAAAAATGAAATAAGTAAAATAATGCATCTCTTTAAATTCTTGTGTGCATATATGATATATAGTCTCTATCAGTGATAGTGAAGTGTCTGAGTGACAATAGTTTCAACATATCCAAGGGTAAGGTTATTCTTATAGTTTGGTTTTTAGCTGTATTGTATCATATATAATCTATTATTTCATATGCTACCACACCTGGTTTGGTTAGGGTGACTAACACCTATTTGATTCTAAGAGGGTTCTTTCCCAATATTTGGGTGGTCAGATAAACGTTTGACAACTCCTCGGTCCCAACTCTTTCCACATGGTAGTTACAATTGATGTTATGCATGATGTATAGTTTAACCTTTTATGTTTGTAAATGTTTGTATTGGATTCTGGTTATTTCCCACACATGTATCTCAATATATAGAATCTAAAGGATTATTATATGTATGACTTGTATGTGTTGTGATGGCTATAGGTTTCCTACTCTATGTATGATTTCTGATGGTTTTAAGAATAATTCACAACATATGATACCCAAAATACAAGTTTTGGATGCCACTGGAAAGTACATGGTTAATATAAAATATGTGATATGGGATGATCTGTGGATGTGATGATGTGATGCATGAGGTGCTTAATTGTGATTCAATATCCCATTTATCTATGAGCTAACTTACATTTGGGGATAGTTGTTTCAAGAAATGAAACATTGGAGAAGGGAAGAAAACCGGTGTGCATGGGGTATAGAGTTAACTTTTTTTGTATTTTAATACATGATTACTCATATGAAATAATTTGTCAGAGACATCCTTGGATTGGCTGGGAACATAGAATACCTATTAAGGGGATGAGTTATTTCCACCTATTGTATATTGGTCTTTTTTATTCTTTATTTATCTTTTTAATGAGAGGTGGTATGGAGGAACATACTGAGTAAATTATTATTCCCATATAACACATATATATAAATATAATTTTTTCAGGTTGATGGGAGTGGGTTGCAAATTAGCCTAAGTATTACTAGCTCAGGGTCTGTAGGTTCTATTTTGGTTTTCTGGTCAATTTCATTTTAACTTCTTTTAGTACATTCTATAAAATGGGGGTTCCCTAGACCCAGAATATGATGTACATTGTTTTCCATCTCATGTATAAAGTTTTTTATATAAATGTTTTTATCTTACTAGAATGGTTTTGATGCACCTGTGTTGACAATAAAAATAGTGATGTCCAAAGATTAAATGTCTAATAAAAGGGTTACAATCATTATTAGGCTATAATGAGGACCTAGAGATACTATGACATTAATATTAAATTAATTTCCTATTATCCAGACATATTATACTAATAGGACATGAAATATGTGTGACTAGTAGGTGTTGGGGGATTATAAGCATTGAGACTTCCTATCATGTTGTTCTCA
This sequence comes from Viscum album, assembly GCA_963277665.1. NCBI lineage: Eukaryota > Viridiplantae > Streptophyta > Magnoliopsida > Santalales > Viscaceae > Viscum > Viscum album. The sequence goes on along the minus strand of OY728132.1, from coordinate 864,472,604 downwards.
CTTGTTGATCTCTATTAATTGAAACCATGATGACAACCCCACAAATAGAAAAACCATATGTTTCACATGTATTAAATTGTTCTTAACTAAGAACATGTGTATTGGTATTTATACTTGATATCATTAGAAATGTATACTATTTGACCATGTACTTTTATGCATGGATAAAAACATGATAATGAATTAATGGTGATGTAGTTTGTGTTGGGTGTGTCATTGATTGATAAAATTGGTTGAATGATCAATATAGAATGTCTCTATTACATGTTTAGAAAGGGATAACTCTTTCAGTTTGATTAGGAGGTTTGTTCATTCATAAATTCGTGGATATGTTAGTTAAAAGATAAATTCTTTTATAGAGATAAAAAAATATTAAATAATGAAAGTATGATGACACAACTGTGTGTCATACATTATAATATATCATATGTTAAAGAGATTATATTATAAAATGCTTGTTCATATGTTGTTTTTCATAAATATGAATATTCCATACTTCCTTAGGTTCCTTGATGGGATTCTAGAAATCATTCTTGGTCAGCCAATACTATTCACTACTACTAAGATAAAGACCTAAAGTTCTACACCAAATAGTGCATTCTAGAATCTTCCCTATTTAGGTGAATCAGTATAAAGGAATGGTGGGCCCCACCATAGGGTTTGAGAGATTTCCACCTGTTATCGATCACTAATAAATAAATAATCTCATTTTTATTCACATAAATAATAATTGGGTTGAATTTATTTATTTAAAGTATTTACCTGTTTTAATTAAACAAAAAGATAAATATCATATGACTGAATATTATTTCTATACTACATGATCATTTTATATTATTATGAATTATTGGTGGAGATAGTGAATCTAGTTTATAATTTAATATATCTAATATATATTATAGGTCTGTGATAAAATATAAATAATATGTATGACATAGTTAATTCATCGTAAGTAATTATTTATTCCCTATTTAGTGGATGTGAAATATACATTGTTTGGGAACCCTAAAAAGCTGTTTATACTTCCCTTGTATTAGGTGGATATCAATCCTTCACATGTGACTATTCATAAGTTTGAAATTGATGGTTTCTCACTCATCCTAAATACTATATAGACAATCCATAAATCTGAGAAAACGATCTGAGTATTCCTTCATGTATCGAAGGGGGGAGATCGTGGTGAATGTTGTGGAATCGAAGTGATCATCAGATCTATAATCTAGTTATTGGAATCAAACTAAAGGAATATATACAAATTTTAGAATTGTGTGTGGTTTATATAGAGGGGTTTGGCATCAGATCCTTCAAAAATTATCCACCAAAACCTTGCGATAGATGTGTGCGCTTTAAATCAGAATGAGTTACTCACTATTTTATTTTTTATCCTCTTATTAAACCATGACATATTGATGTACCAAATAGGTGATCAAATATTTAGATATGATTGTGTTTAACAATTAAAATGATGGGAATTTTAATATCCCCATCCAACTGTATTCTGTTACACACCCTATTACAAAAAATATACAATCAATGTGATTTCCTGAATATTCGGAGAGAGGAAACTTATTTTTATTTACATTTTATATAGAGGTTTATAAATTGGTTTGAACAAATCTAACATCACATTGATCTGATCAATGATGACCATTTTATGACCATAAAAAAATTTATTGATCGACACAATGCTTATTAGATAGTATATTTTCATATATATTATATTATATCACGAAAGTATTTCATATTTTTATAAAAATTTTATGCTTAATTTTTTTTCCGGTTACCCCATTCAATTCATCCCAAGAATTAGATGAAATCTAGCCACTGGAATTTCATCTAGCTAGTGAAACATATTTCCCAGCATTAATGGAAATTCTTAGTAAATCAAAATAACTACTTGAGGTGGGAATATTCACTTATGAAGCCATAAACAAAAATGATTCTTCTATTCAAAATAGTAGTTTTAGGATTTTAGAAAAAGTTGTAATATAATAATGTATAAAAGGGGTAAATAGGTAGAGTGTTTTACTCTAGGTTGTACACTCCAAACCTATCTCCACAATGTCTATATCTCATTCCCAATGTTCACCATGCCTCACTTAAATCAAGAGATCATGACCTTCATCCTTCCCACATTGGGCGAACCATTTAGCTGACCACCCTCTTTCCTCACTTTTCTCTCATGTGAATCCAAATAAGCCTCCATCCACTTCTTCAATCAATAATACTCCTCCTCCTATGAAAGTCGATCTCGTAATTCCACCATCTCATCTAGAATTTCACATGAGGTCCATGAGCCGCCACCCCCATCCTGTTTAGAAAGGTCTGTCAGATGCTACACCTGCCGAGGTCAGGCCTCCAGATTGCCACAGTGAGCTTGAAAAACTCTTTAGAATTGATGTAGACATCCAAATTATTGGATTCTAAAACCATGTAGACCAGGACCCCTTTGTTGTTTCCACCCAGATCTGGATCATGCTCGACCTCCAAACTGCAGACTTCCCTTGACCATCTTTAACAAGATTCAAGCCACATGATGATCCCATATCGACCAACATCTTCATGGAAGATCCCAGAAACCATTTTCCTCCCTCACACTTCTAGTGTCTGAGTATAATTTTCCAATTTATTTCCTCCCCATTCTAGTTGGAAACCTCCCTCGTCATGAGGTGCCTCCTGCCATACATTCCAGTGGTTCAACTAGACCAGATATTCCATAAAATGGGTTAGGGGGTCTGTTCATCCCAAAATGAGTCTGGTAAGGACTATCTATCCCTAAATACCCATTAACATGGACTTCATGGACCAAAAAGGTCCCATGAAGCTACTGGTCAGCCTACAATGTGTCCAGACTATCATGACCCAACGCACCAGGTTTTGACTTATGAATACCCCATGCCCTCTTCTAATTTCCTGGAAGCTAATGACTAGCACTAAGTAGGCATATCCCCTAAATGAGATTCATTGGACTATATTACCAACACAAAACATATATATATTAATTCCCAAACAATGATGAAATTTAATACTACTAAAAAATGCACACATAAATCATGGACCCCACAATAGAGTGTGATGATAATGTAATGAAAGAAAAAAATGAACCAAATAGAAGCCCAAAAAACCTATAAAGAGTATAACCCACTCTAAGGGAATGTAATACGGTCAAAAGAATCATCCTATAAAGGACCTAGGTCTTTCAAGTTCATGATACACTCCAACTACTCCTCGTCCTCCTACGACACTATCAACTATACCATATTCTACCTATGCCATGACACATGTGGGAAGATTCCATGTAGAAATGAGTATAACAATACAACGTAGTACACCCAAAAAACCCCAAACATAATGAATCTCATGTAGTCACCTTATTAAAAGATATAACAATCAATTTATAATTAATAGACCCAATTATACTCAATAAGGATACCACTCAAATTGGTGGTAACAACCAATTATTATCCATAAAATTATTCTAGATTCAATACTCATTATGGGAGAATTCAAACCACAAGCCATTTTATCATTAGAGACTCTCATTGAATATGTCTATTTCATTGGCCCCTACCCATGAAATTTCAATAGACATAGAAGACCCTGATACTCGGGTAGGGGGAATACCCAGAACATGAGGGTGACACCATAAATAAAATCTATATCAACCCGCTATATTGGAGAACCTATTATAATGATTCCTAAAACCCTAACGATATAGCCTACAATATGGTGAAAGAATTCCTTAAATAAGAAGGTTTCACTGATTCCATAAACCCCACTTATGGAATAAAAATTATATAAGGTCCCACTACAATATTAGGAAGGGACCCCACATACTCTATATGAAGCTCATCCACTAGATGGGGTCACAATATTTTCATGTGAAAGTAATTTTTTACTATACCCATGAGGGAATGGACCATGGGAATATACCTGACCATGATTGGTCTTGAAAAAGGAAATTGAAGGTCTAAAAATACACTTGAATGGGGTACATTGTGTATACTGGTGGTAAATGGTGTGTCTAGAAATATACAAGTTTTCTCTTCTGGTAAATCATCACAAGGAATGTCAATAATTAAATACATGGAATGTAGGAATAGTACAGGGCATGCAGAGATCACAAAACACCCTCCCTGAGTTTCATGTCCATGTTCATATACCCATAGGTATTCCCATGCACTAACCCATGTACACCTAGTGATTCTTCTATACACCGGGTTGTATCCATGTCGTAACAAATGGTGGGCCATTATCTATGTACTTATGGACATGTCTTTGTACTTTTAGAAGTTAACATATGTGTTCATGGAGGGGTAACATGGAATTTGGCCATTTAAAATGTAATGAGAAACCAAACAATGTATGTTGACCCTAGCACTTCATAGGGGCCCACATGGTGTATAACTTCAGATTACATGCTGTATAACCTGGTATTTTCTATATCTCTTGGCTTTCCATCAGTGATGTTATCCAAATATCCAAAACCAATGTACTTGTTAAAAATCATAGATTTGGGTTCAGCCATCCCATTTCATCACCTCTATCCGAGATTTTTCCCTCGATATTATCCTAAAATCATCTTTCAATCAGTTTTATGTCGCGCATCAAAACTATGTACACCATAAACCGTAAATCCATTCAGTTCAATCTCAAATCACTCACCACCATCATCTCAGCTCGATCATATAATGAATCCCAAACCACACCCACAGTATTGATACGTTGTTCCAAAGAACAGTCATGAAATGTTTGAATACTACATATTCATCAAACGATGGGCCAAAAATAAATACCCAAGATTAATGTGAGAAGAACATGGGATGAAATAAAAAAGCTAACAAACATGAGGAACAATCCTCATACATCATTCACTCAGCCATGATCTGTTGTCATAGAAAAGGACAATTGAATAAGAATAATCACCATGAACAAAATATAATTTCATAAATTCAAACCTATCGATGAAAAAACTATAAATTTTATTCATTTAATTGATCCATGTTTGTTAGGAATTAAGAAACATTATGAAAAACACAAAATCAAATATCCTAGACAGTGTTTGGGTCGATTGATGATGATGAAGGTTCTTTGTTTTGGTTTTTGACAATATTGATGAACTCTATTTTCTCAACGATCCAAGATATAGTCGCAATCTATCATATTTTTTAAAGAACTCTCTCCTCCAAGAAATACTATGTCTATATGGTTTAGTGCATAACCTTTATACAAATGTTAGGGATATATATTTAAATAGGAAGCATGTCACAACATCGAACAAAAGAAAATAATTCATTAAATTACATTATTTTATTAATTTCATTCATGAAAAAACATTCACACATATTCCCATGATTGTAATGATTATGTTGTTCCTATAGTTAATACCAATTTATTAAATAAATGGTCCCCATATATTTTTTATTCTAGAAACCATTTAGGATTCATTTTACATCTCTCTAAAAACTGTGTGAACTTTCTATTTAATATATTAAAATCAATTATTCTGGGAACACTGGGACCTAGAATCACACACCAAATTAGTGTCTAGTTTCAAGAATAATACATATAATATAAAAAAATAATACATATGAAATTAGTGTAATAACCCAGATTTTTTGAATGATTGTTGTCTTCTGAAAATGTATGTCGTATAATTTTATACTCAACAAAAATGTATATCCATAATATTTAAGTTGGTATAAATTAAAATTTAATCGTCGTGTTTTTACTACTATATGACTATTAGACAATATAATCATTGTAAAATTTTTAATAATTTTAACTATATAATTAGTGTTAATACATAGAAATGATAAAGAATAATTAATGATGAAATGAGAAATATTTCCCTCACCCAATAGATTCATTCCTTATGAAGCCAATTTGTCAGATCTTGGGAGGGAGGTAGTATCATTGTGGTTCTACCTTGTGTAATCTCAAACCGATCATTACCAAGTTAAGAAAGAATGATATTGCCTATGGTAGAAGTTAATGATAGTGGAAATTGCCTCTCTGGTGATGTTAGACAGGCCCCCATGAATCTATCACCATATCACACCTTACTCTTAGGCCGTATGAAGGGGTTGTAAGGGGTTATGTTTCAAGTTCTCTATCACATAATGTGTAGTAATATTTTTTAAATTCAATTTTTTCAATAATTTCCATTTTATTAATTGGTTTTCATAGTAAATTTAGATCAAAATTGATAAATTGGTTTTTTGGATAAAAATTTATAATTTGAAAAAAATATATGATAATTATAATAAACTATTTTGTCATGAATAAAGATTATCATAATGAAATAGTATTATTAAATTACTCATATTTAAAGATAAATTATAAACAACTTTTATTTTATTTTTCAATATTCAGACAATTTACTATGCGTTTTTTATATAAAATTATTTTTAATACATAAATATTATTATGTTTAAAATTTAATTGTATAATATTTAAAAAATTATAATTATAAAATATATATTATTTTTTTAATTATCACATCAAAATTTTATTAGAGTGAATTTATGAAAATTTTCTAAAATAATATTTTTAATAGAAAAAATACTAATTTAGTTTTTTCATATGAATAATGACACTATAATTATGTAAAATTGGTATATTAATTAATTAACCATAATAAAATACTTAAATATTTATTTCACTAAAATCATTTAATTTAGAAGATTTTATTAAATTATCATATATAAAATTAAATTTCAAATTTTAAAAATGGAATCTTTAACTTTAAAAATATTATATTGTGAAAAAGTTATTTTTCATTCCAAAAACAAGTAATATAAAATCATGTTTGATTGTGGATTGTAATTACATTAAATGTGTCCCAATTTTCCAATACCATGGTAAAATCTGATGGTAAATCCTATTGTTTTTTATTTTTCACAACATAGGTTTCCAAGGCCAATATTTGAAAATTAATATAAAAACCTCAACTTTTTCTATAAATACCCACAAATTTAAACAATTTTGATTCACTATAATTCCATAATCCAAGAATATAAAGTTTTTAACCCCCCCCCCCATAGAGTCCTCTCAAGGTTTCCTCATGCCACTATGTTCTTGATCCTCATGGTTTAAAAAGAACTCTTCAAAGTAAGTGAAAAATCGTTCTTTTCACTTCATTTCAAGAACATTTTATTGTTTATATCTTCTAAATGTTACAAAATATCACAATTTATTCCATTTTATTTGTTATATATAAAAAAATATGTTTTGTCAATGATATAAAAATTTTCGTTCTATTTTTCCCTTTTCTAATACCATGTTTTATAGTTATTTTTATGCTTATTTTAGTTCTGAAAATTTCTCCCTTCTCATGATGAAATTACATTTTAATTTCTTTTTCTAAATACCCAAACCAATTTATTTTCTATGGGTATTAAAAAATATGTAAAATTATATATTTTATTATAGGATTAACATACATAAAACCTTATTTATTTATTTTGGTTGAAAATGAAATAATAATATTTTCTTTAAGCACTTTTTTAAATGCAATTATTTTGATATGAAACCCATTTATTTTATTATCCACATGTTATTTTTGAAATTATTGATAATGATATATGTGGATCTCATTAATTAATATATATGGATGGTTATTTTTAATAGATCTCCAATGTAATGGGTAAATAATTCAATCTCTAAAGATTACATGTTTTACGATACCTTGGTCAAAAACAATTGTAATTTTTATGACACCTTGTTGAAAAAAATGGTGATATTCTCGTGAATGTCTAATTAAAAAGTTGTAGACACAATTACATGTGAATATTATTGTTCATATTTTTTTATTAATCTTTCTCATTCATTATCATTATTAATCATGTTCTCATTGAAATTCCACAAGATCACAAGTAGAATATTTAAATTTAATTCCCTTACATTTTCTTATGATATCCCATTCATTGATATATGTTTGTAGGTTATGATATGTAGAAAATTTACATAGGATATATCTACGAATAATAATTTAAATTTATCACGAATTTTGTTTATGTTTTTATGTATTATGTATGACTTTTCTACGATAATAAATAGTAAAATATCCTTTGTTTATACTATGTAATGAATAGTTTATGTAATAAAATTTGGGATTCCATAGTTGGTATCAAAGGTTAGGTTTCTTATTTTTGTAAATTAGGATTTGAAATCATTTTGAAGATCCTTCGGGAAAATTTTAAATATAGAAAAACATCCTAGTATTTTGGTATAGTATTATGTAAGTTGTTTCTACGAAAAGAAATCATTGTAGGGATATGAAGAAGTATATGTGGCTCTATAAAAAATGTGTTTAGGGGAAAAAATAAAAAACTCATTATGAGATAGTCTCTAATGTGAAATGATGCATGGAAACTTTCTTTGTTTCACACCTAGTCTGGCACTCCATAGATATATATTTTTTCTAATATTTATATTCTTATAAACCATAATTAATGATTTATAGATAATTTCATTGCTGTTAAAGAATAACATATTTATGCCTGATGTTTTTAGCTAAAAAAATTCTTTTAGAATTATAATATTATTAAATGAAACACATTTCTCACAATGAATTTATTCATTTCAAAATAGGAGTGAAATAGTAGGATCCTCGTAAATGGGGAGGAAAAAATACCATGCACTAATAGCCTTAATATGGATGCCAGAATGGAAAACTTCCTACGAATGATGAACCAACTAACTCATGATATGAACAATAATGTGAATCAATCTAAGATGAAGTATTCACCATTAAGGAATAAAAATTTCATTTAGTCCTTTATGAGTCAATGATAAACCTATTTTAGTTGATCCACCAACCAATTTATTTCTAAAAATTGCATAATATCTACAAAAAATTTTATATATCATTTAGAATAATAGAAAGTCACCATGTTTGTGTTCTTCTTAGAAGGACAAGATAATCAGTGTTGGAAAATGATTAAAAACCATGAACCAAAAAATTAAACAAAATTTATTATTTTGGAATTTTTTTACAGAACAATTTTCAAAAAAATAATTCTCCTCGTTCAATGTGAACGAGAATGGACAAGAAATTACTAGAGAAAATGTATATCGTAAAAGAATTTACAGGAATCTATAAGTTGAAATTTAAATTAAATTCTTTTTACATTTCTAGATATTGTATGGATCCTAATGGAATGGTTGATAGATTCTTCAGTATACTATGACCCCATATGTGGAAGAATTTATCCAATTTACACTATTATAGCTATGATGATATAGTTTTCAGTGCGGGGAATGTTGAACGGAAGTTTAGAGAAATGTAGTGGTCCCACAAATCTAATGAATAGAATAGATTAATAGATCCAATATTATGGAATAAATTTTATCACATAATGTGAGGAATGAAATGGAATCTTTCCACGTTCTATAAATTTTCGAATAAGTATCTAGCGAACTACTTGCTAGGGAGCGAAAAATGTTACAAATATAGAAGAGATGGCCATATAGCTCAGAATTTCCATCGTGAGCTGAAGCCACAACATCTCAACACTAAAGAAAAAAGTCAAGATGGTGTAGGACAGGAAAAAAGTCTATTACTATATGTTTGGATATTTTGGCGACTTTTTCTAACATTTTTCCAAATCAGAAGATATTTTAGAGAAATAACAATCAACCTCAACATAGGCCAAGTGATAATGTTTAGGATTTTTCTATAATTTCATATGAAGTTGAATCTCCAAATGTTGTGGTGGAAGCTACACTCATTTTTTTCTCAAATATAGAACGTTCATTTTTTTATCCAAGTTATATGCACTCATTTATTTCCTCCAACATTACACAGAATATAGAATCAATACCTAAAATACTAGATGTAATGATATCACTCAATACTCCGAGAGGGATTATTAGAGAATCAAAAATGTGTAAAATCACTAGTATTCAATCTAGGAAGCATAATAAAATTCAAAATATAGTATTCATTCCCATAATAGAATTCGACACTATACTAGGGATGGATAGATTCTCAATGAATAATACTATTATCCACTATAAATTCATGTAAATATCAGCAGTCTTGAATGGAAATACTATAGATGTTTTCAAAGAAGAGATATACTAATGTAATATTTGTCTAGAAGCACCCCTATATAATTCTTTATGGAGATGATCGATGAAGATAAAGTAGGAAATAAAAGTAAAAAAATTTAGAATATCCCCATAATTCAAAAATACATTAGCATATGAACTGAGGAGTTATCAAGAACTCACCCAAAATAAATGGAGAGTTATCCATTGAAATAATTCCTATATCGAATACAATATCAAGGTCACTATATATAATATAAAATGTGGAGTTTGTGGAATTGAAGAAAAACATCCAATATCATTTAAAGAAGGGGTTTATCTGAAAATTTGTGACCCCTTGGGGAGCACATATTCTCTTCAGGAATAAGAAATATGGAGCTATCTATATATTCATTGATTATAGATAACATAACGGGATAATATGGATGAATGAATACCCTCTTAAATGGATTGATGATTTATTTTACCAGCTTTGTGGGGAACAATTCTCCTCGAAGATTGATATTTGTTTTGGATATCATTAATTAAGGGAGAGGAAAGAAGATATTCCAAAGGATTTCTTGCATTCAAGATAGGGGCATTATGATTTTGTTTTTATTCCATTCACCTTGACAAATTCACCCTCTATATTTATAAATTTGATGAATATAATATTTAAGGACAACCTTGATAATTTTTTGGTAGTTTTTATAGATGAAATTTTAATAAATTTTATAAGTCACAAGGATCATGAAGATCATATAAGGGTTACATTGAAATCATTGAAGAAGGATAGGGTATTTTTGGAAGTTTTCTGTTTTCAATACTGATCAAGAAGGTGTACTAAAATCTTGAACAAGGAATTGTGTTCCATATATTCTGAAAATAATGTAGAATATAACAGATGATGATAATTGTTCAAAATTATACATACATCCTAGAAGCACTAAAATGTATAAGGAGATTTGTCATCATTATTGGAGGGATGAAATGAAAAGGGAGATTTTTGATGTAACCACATGGTGTCTGGTGTGTCCAAAAGTGAAGGTAGAGATAAAAATTTCCAAAGGGGTAATATAACCACCAACCATACGAACATAAAATAGTGTCACAAAAATTAGAAATTTTATCTATATATAGGATTATTTATCCCTTGAATAACTTGCAATGATATATGTAAAGGAAGTTGTGAGGTTGAATTGAGTTAAACATTCTATTGTTTATGATCATGGCCCATGGTTCACATAAATATTATGTTGAATTATAAAAAATTATATGAACACTTAATTGAATTTTTGTATAACATATCACCAAAAAACTAATGGCCAATACTAAAGTATTACTCAGACACTTCATGTCATATTGATAACATACTCAATATTATTTAATGGCTAGTGGGTTGAACATCTACCATTAGTTGAGTTCTTATAAAACAACAACTTATATTCAAATATTCAAATGTCAACCTATGAAGACTTATATGGAATGTGATGTTGTTCTCCAAAATATTGTGATTAATATGGTGATATATTTCTTCTTAAGAAAAATCTTCTGCATGATATGACAAAAAATGTTCATGCCATCCAACAATACATAAAGTCTACATAGAGTTGGTATAAGATATATAATAACAACCATAAAAGGTAAATCAAGTTTCATGATTAAGAAAATTTATTCTATCTAATTTAATATTGCAATATATTCATGTTGTTTGGGAAGAATGGGAAGCTTATCCCTGGGTACATTGGCCCCTATGAAATCATTGATCACATAGAAGCAGTGCCCTATCTGCATGCTCTTACACCAAATCTAGAAAAATTTGATGAAGTATTACATGTACCTCCCTTAATGAAGTTCATACCTTACCCATAACATGTACTGGATCCTAAAGTCATACAACTGAAACATGACATCTCTTTTTAGGAGCAGCTAGTGGAGATGTTGGAATATAGAGACAAGGTTCTATGAAACAAGTCTACCACCCAAATCAATGTGTTATAGAAGATCCATAAAGTTGAATGATCAATGTGGGAACCTTAGCAGACAATGAGATATGATTACGCATAACTTTTCTCAACTATGATAATGGACAGAAATTTTGGGGAAAATTTATGAAGGGAGAAAGAATGAAATTACCAAGACATTTTGAGTGATAATTGTTTCTTGAAAATGTGTGTTATATTATTTTGTACTCATTAAAACTATATCTATTAAATAAGGATGTGTATATAAGTGAAAATGGACCATCAATTTTTGACAATTAAATGACCATTGGTGAATTATTATTTTTGGTAAATATAACTATGAGAAACTATTGAATAATTTAAAAATTATAATTAGTGTTTATATTTTGAAATGATAAAGAATAATTAATGAAGATAAGAGAAATTATGTCCTAAAAATGTAGATAAATTACATGTGATGCGCATTTTTTTGATATTGGGAGTACGGTAGCATAACTGGGGATCTCCATTGACCAAGGACAAGCCTAGCTTCAACAATTGATGCTAAAATTAAATCACATATGGGAGAAGGTTATGTTAGTGGAAATTAAAACGCGGGCAATGTCATTTAAGATTCCCCATGAATCTATCGCCATATAACACCATACCCTTACATATTATTTGGGTGTTATAAGGTTTATGTTTTGATTCCTTAGTGAGATAAATTTTAATTCTATTTTATATATAATATTTTTCCATCAATTCCATTTTAAAAATTGTTATTCTTAATAAATTAAGATAGAATTTTATAAAATGATTTATTGGCAAATATTATAATTTTCAAAAAAATATTATTAATATAATAAAATAAGATAATATAAATAATGTTTAATTTCATAAAATAATATCACTCAAACACTAATACTAAACAAAAATTATATAATTCTTTTTTAAAAGTATTATAAATTTTATTATGCATTTTCAATCTACAATATTTTTTATAAATGATGAATCTTGTATTTAAATTTCAAAATTCTCATATTTAAAGAATTACTTTGTTAAAATAAATATCACATTTAAATTATCATGTATAAATTTTTTTTGGGTGAATTAATGATAATTTTATAAAATACTTTTTCCCGTGAATAATAAAAATATTGTTTGAGTTTTTCAGTATCTTTAATGACATCATGATTATGTCATATGATATAATTATTAATTAACTAAAATAAAAGGAAAAAATATTTTATTATATTGATATCAATTATTTTTATAGTTTTTAATCAATTTCCAAATACATAATTTAATTTTCAAATTTCAAAATGGAAACTTGTATTTTGAAAATGTTGTTTTGTGAAAATGATAATTTTTTGTGACAGAATATATAACATAAAATTATGGTCACCATATTTAGATTATTATAATGTAAGAGTTTCTCCAATAATCCAATAATATGGTAAAATATCTTGATAATGGGCATGGTGTTTCATTTTCCACAACCTAGGTTTCCAAGGCCTATATTTGAAAAATTAATAAACAAATCCTCCAATGTTTCTATAAATACCCACCAACTTCTCCATTTTCCTTCCCAAAAAATACACCATCCTGAATTTTATGGTATATTTATCTCCAAAGGTGTCATTTAAAAGTGTATTTAATATAACAAGGTCCCAATCCTCTTTAATTAGGAACAATTCTTGAAGGTATGTGAAATATGCTTCTTTTATATTCATTTCAAGAACCATTTTTTGATTATGTCATCTAAATTATATGAACACACTGACTTGTATTATTTTAATTCACTCTATTTATTATAAATATAATTTTTTAGTGAGATAACCATGTCCTATCTATTTTTATCCTTTTCTAAAATGATGATTTAAACCCGTTATGTGGTAAATTTTACATATCAAAATTTCCCTCTTCTCCAGAATAAATTTTCTTTTTTTAAATACCCAAATAATTTTTTTATAGGTTTATTAAAAAAGAGGTTGAAATTACTTATTTTATTCTGGGATTGACATAGATAAATACTTCTTTCTCTTTCCATGGTATAGAAATGACATAATAATCTTGTCTTAAATTTATTTTTAAAACGCCATGACTTTGATATGAAACACATTTATTTTATTCTCCATAGATTATTTATGAATGGTTATGTCATAATTAATGTGTAAAAAATTAATAAATACAGGTCAATATTTTTTCCTAATATTGATTCTACTCATTGGGTAAATAATTTAATAAATTTAGATAACATGTTTTACGAAACATTCATGAATAACTTTTGTAATTTTTTTGATTCCACGGTGAAAAACATGGTGTTATGTTTTTAAATGTATCATTTAATTGTTTTAGACACATTTCCATTTTATTATTAATTTTTTTATTGTTATTATTTTCCTATTTCTCATAGATTATTATTATGACTCATGTTCCGGTTGATATTCCCTAATATTTAAAGTAAAACGTTTCCCCTACTTTCCCTTAAATCGCCTTATGTTGAACCTCTCAATTGATGTATGTACCTAGTTTATGAAAGGTAGTAAAATTACTTATGATGATCCTTTGAAAAATAATTTCATGTGGATTATGATATTTATTTAATGTTTTCATGTTTTATGTACCTTTATTCCATGAAATAATCCTTTAAAAGATCCTATGTTTGTATAATTTGAATTAAATGTTTATGTAATAAAAGTTGAAAGTTCATGATAATATTAATTATAGTCTCCCTACATAATCAATATTAATTATGATAAAATAAAATAATACCAAAAAATATAAGGGTACTGGGCTCACATCTAGGTCTCCCAATATTAGGTGTTCTTCTAAATATTCGTATACTACCCCAAGGCACACATTGGGGAAATAAATCCCCTATAAAGTATCTCCTCTTGCGAATACTAGAACATTAATGCATACTCCTCAAAGTTAGTTTCATAATTTATGTCTATATTTCAACATTTGATAACATGAAATGATTCAATAACTTTCATCCTTCACAAAGACATGTGGAAAACATCATGTACTCAGTCCAGATTTTGCGGCAGCACTATGTGGTACACCGCTTCACCAAATCATTGTATTATCCTAAAATGTCCAATAAATCTATGAGATAACATGCTATTCTGGAGAAATATATACAATCCTTGCCAATATAAAACCCT
Organism: Viscum album; assembly: GCA_963277665.1. Lineage (NCBI taxonomy): Eukaryota > Viridiplantae > Streptophyta > Magnoliopsida > Santalales > Viscaceae > Viscum > Viscum album. The sequence goes on along the minus strand of OY728132.1, from coordinate 864,457,456 downwards.
TCGGAGAACATGTTCTCTATCATCAAAATCCATAGGTCTCCATCTTGAGTCTGCATAATAATTTTGATGGATTTGTGAACTCTTCATATCATATTGGATTATCATAACCTTCGTTGTTGTTTATCACATTAAATCTAGGCCCATGAGTGTTGACTCTCTTGGATTAGTCTAAAAATTTTGTAAACTACAAATTCACTCATAAAATTATTCAAATGGTTCCAAACCAATGGTTGAATGGTATATACTGTTGTTTGAAAATTCCACCATGGGTAGATGTTACTCCCATCTATGGAGAATGTCTAACATGAGAACTAACAACCTCTCCCCCAAGACCTAAATGGTTTTTTCTTTCCAGACATCTTTCTATGGGTGAAACACTTTGGTCAAGTGTAACTATGTCCCAAAGTCTAGGTAAAATCAACTCCATAACTGATATGTGAATCGAGCATGACAGTCAAATATGATTTTTGAGGGAACTCCATGAATCTGAAACATCTCCAGCACATAGAGGGTTCCCAGTACTTATACTAAAATCTACTCTCAAACAGTTATGAATTTAGAAGACATGGTGAGCCGGTATATAATTACCTAGAGTACATAATTTCTCCTTGAATTATATGGTAACCCCAACACAAAGTAGATTGATATCCCATAACACTTCCACTATGGAAACTTAAGGGTTATATCATAACCTATTAAAACCTTATGCTCGGCCTTCACCAGCTAACTAGCATGGCATCATGAGCTGTTGTCTAAAACTAAATTCATCTTATTTTTCCACCAAATCTATAATCAGAGGTCCTTGTACATCATTTCCACAACAATATCTATTTTAAACAGGGATGTATGGTACTATTATATCACCTATTCCCACAAAATAAAAGATACCATCTTCCACCATCTGAAAAGGATATCAACCTCCCCAACTTCAAAATATCGATCATGACTATGTCCAGTAGCTATCATAGTATATAAGGTCTCACAATAAATATCTCCGCACATAGCATCCCTCACATTCTGTAAATGTGGTGGGGTAATAACCTTCAATTGAATATATGTGGAACCATCCTTGTCCACTTAAGGTAACTAAAATGAGGTACCTTATCTTAGACCATGACCAACATATGAGAAAAAGATCTACTATTGAGAGTTCCTGCCACCATTTTCTCCTTTCAATGATTATAGAAAATATCCAATTAATAGTTCCTGAGAAACTCTATTCATCAACTCTATATAAAGTTTATACCCTTAAATTAAATGTTATACTTCAGACTTTTACGGGTATTAAAAATGATAAACCTCTCACCAATTAGGTACTATCCCAAAATATTTAGTATGAAGACTACCACTGCTAAATCAATATCATGGGTCACATATTTCTTCTCATTTGGTCTCAACTGATGTGAAAAATATGTAATAACTACCTTAATTTTCATCAGAACACAACCAAGTGTGGTCCCTGAAAGATCGTTGAACACTATGTACTCAATGCCCTCCTATATAAATTTAATGATGGGAGAAATCATCAACCTCTAACTCAGATACTAAAATCATATCTATCAATATTATATCCTTGCAATGAGATACCACTTCTAGGTCAAAGATGAAATGTTTGCTTCTACTCTAGAGAAATTGCGTACAATCCATTGATAGTACCCTGCCAACCCAAAAAAACTCCAAACCTTGGTAACACTCTTGGGTGGCTCCCAAGAAAGGACTATATCAACCTTCTCTGGTTCTACTACCTCTCCTTCCACTGAGATAATGTGTCCCATAAATTGGACCTCTCATATGTAAAACTAAAAAATATATATATTCCCATTAGTATGTTTCTCTCTAAACCTATCCAAGACAATCCTCAAGTGTCTCATCTTCTCCTCCTTGTTTGTCGAGTACACTATGATTTCCCCATTGAATGCCACCAAAAACTAGTCTACTAATGGATAAAATGTCATGTTTTATGAGTCTCATAAACACTTAAAGGGATTTTGTTATGTCAAAAAACATCAAAAAGTACTCATAATGATCGTAGAGACATCTGAATATCATTTTTTATATATCCACATCTTGTACTCACATCTGGAGATAACAAGATCTAAGGTCAATCTTCAATAACCATCACCCAATCCCTACTGATCAAAGAGTTCTTCAGTCCCTGGTAAGGGATATTTAATCTTTATTTTCATTTTATTCAGTATCCAATAGTCTAAACACAACCTCAATATTTGTTCCATATTCTTGGTGAACAAAAATGCGGATACCGAGGGGGACACTTTGGGTCTCATAAATCCTTTCTCCTACAATTCATCCAACTATAACCTTAGATCACGACACTCTCTAGGATTTTTATGATATTGTATTTGAGATATCATCGTCATCGTAGTATTAAATTCAATGTAGATGTTTAGCTCTTGGTGGGGTGGTAAATGTGAAATGTTCTCAAGAAAGATGTACTCATACTCAGCCACAACTATAGGAAACTAATATCCAAATAATCCACATTTCCAAGAATAGTTCTAGAAAACTGGTTAGTAATTAGCTACACCCTCTTATTCCATTGCTTTTCCTACTACACCAATGATTCTTTTCCAACCCCAAAGGAATACCTGACATCATCACTATGGATTCACCTCAACCTCCACTTAAAATATTCAATATGTGCATAAACTATGGATAGTCAGCCAATACATAGGATGTTGTTATAAGGCCTCACTGATGCTACAAGAAAGATCCCATACAAAAATCTCACCCCAAAACATGAGATCATACTATCAACAAAGGTATGAAATCACTAATTCGTCACCTTTTATAGTCTACAACCATAGGGGTTGAGGCAAAGGATCAAAAAGAATCTCTATGTCTCATACCAAAGAAGTGGAAATGAAAGAACCACTCACACTCATGACTATTGATAGTAAATATAAAATTAAAAATAAATAAAGTGTACCTTGATTCATACCTTGATTATTAGGTCCATAAAACACTAAAGCATGTACCTATCCTCACCCTTGACTGCCATCTCACAAATCATATCATAGATCATCTGGGGGTGGTAGTTGTAAGAGATCGATCATTTGATGACCTATAAAATCTATTTATGCACCTATGAATTGTCCTATAACCTACATACCACCCTACTCATATAGTTATCTATACCTTAGTAATCCCTCGACCAACTCTGGATCAGTTTTAGGATGGTTCAAATAATCCTCAGTGAGATATCCCCAATCGTTAAAGGGTGAAGCACCACTTCTACCATGGCTGATTTGAGTCATCTAGAAAGCCATGAATCATGAACCATATATCCATGGATCCCCTCCTGAAATATTTTTCATGCTTGGATTCTCATGACTTCCATTGGCTACCTACTGTCGAGGTATCAGCTCTTGGGTTCCCTCTACATGAACTCACTATTGGCACACACACTTGTAGGAATCTCTCCACCACCAAGCCTCGCTCAACCGCCCCAAAATTAGTTGGAATGAAAAGGGATAACCCTAATTCCATGCTATATTGGTCTAATCCCAACTCATGTGTTCATCTTATGAAGTAAATATCACATACCATAAACATAGAGTAACACAAGAGATTAGTAATCCTTGTTGAGTACTCTATCGTGGTCAAACTATCCTACTGCAGATGTAGAGCATCTTTTATGCACACTAAACAAAACATGTCAAGATATAACTCCCCCCTAATGAGGAACTTGATATTTGACCAGGATATATTGATTTATTATGTGATTATATCAATAAGCTCCATTATCTCCCATGAAATCCCTAATGATTACTCATTGTGAGGACTTCTATCAGATCTCCAGGCATCCTCAGAAGGTGGGAAAAAAGAGGTACTTCCTCTAGCTAGTGCTCAACCACCTGAAGACTAGATCACCCTAAAACTAGGGATTTCACAACTTCTATAACTCATGTAATGAATTCAACCTATATACATCCTCATCTGGTACAGATATGGCTTGCTGATGCTCACTGGTGGTGATATATCTGTTAAACAACCATGAGCTACTATCTCTGATAATGGCCCTAGTACCAATTAGTGACGAATAGAAATATCATCCTCATGATCATAGATTGGAATCCTTACTCTCTATGAGTGTGGGGGAATCCTAAAATAAAAAATATGTACCATGTCAACAGGAGTATAACTGACAAGCTAACTCATGAATTAAATGGACATCAAAACCCATTCCTATATAAAGTGTATACCAAAGTTTTCCATGAAACCAATATTTATAGGTACTGTGTTGAATATCTGATGATACATGTCTCAAAGTTTAGTTATGCCATCCTATAAGACAAAACTGGTATCCCTAGCCTAAATGATGATCATGAAACACAAAACATTGTTTCTGTAAACCAATCTCACAGACTTCAATCCTAAGGTATACCTAACACCTTTGATACCACTCTATCATGACCCAACCCACCGGGGTCTGACCCATGACTACCTCAAGCCTGCATCCAATAGTCCAAGCACAAAATAGTTGCATAGATTAGGCTTATCCGAAAACTAAATTTCATTTTTCTAAAGTATAAATACACACACAAATATCTACAATCCCACACATTGCTAAAATTTAAAACAACTAAAACTAATGCATGAATTCATCTAGGATCCCATAATAGTGTTTTTTTGTAATGTACTAAAACAAAAATTTGGGCCAAATACTATCCCAAAAATAAATTATAATGATTCCAACCTATTCTAAATAAGTGAAATATAGTAAAATGAAATATTCTAGAAAACAAATTTTTCTATCAATCTCAAGCTACACTCCATATGCATCACGTCCTCCTAGGATACCATTAAGAGGGTTCACTTTTACATGATATATGACATGTGCAGGAGTCTCCCATGCAAGGTTGAAAATAACAAAACCTATTAGCCCTCCCGAAAATCAAATAGCATGAACAAAAATGTATATTTAACTCGATGAATGATATAAAAGTCAATGTATATCAGAGACTCTGAGATTTACTCTACAAGGACACTACGCTAGCAGGCGGTCGTAACCAACTATCATCCATGAAATTCTATTTGAAGTAATGCTTGTTCTAGGAGATTACACTGAATGTTCCATGTTATCACTGGGGACTCTCATTGAATAGGTCTAGTTCATTTGGCCCCACCAATCAAATGTCACTTGTATCAAAATACCCTGATACTCTAATAGTGGGTCATGCCCAAAACCACTAGAGGACACCAGGAACCCAATATATATCAACCCTCTATGTAGGGGATTTTGTGATAATTAAGTGATCAACCTGACCAATATGGCCTTTTAGATTGATGATCAATTCCCTTATCAAGGAGGTCAAATCAATTCGACATACCCCACCTAGTTTATAATAGTGATAGCAGATCACACGTCTATTTCACTAAGGGACACTATGAACTATATATGTGACTCATCCTCTAGATAGTATATTAATCAATGATTTGGATGTAATACCATATTTTACCCTCAAGTGAATGTACCAAGGAAATGAAATCACCAAATACTATATTATAATATGTAAATGAAGGGTTTGGAATGCCCTTAAAGGGGGCGCATGGTTTGTACATTGGGTAAATGGTGTGTCTAACTATCCGCATATCTACCCATGTAGTAATGCCCCATGTGGAAATTAAATATCCTAATAAAAAGTTTCTAGGAATAGTACACAACATGTATATATCACCTAACACCCTACCCATGTCAGAAGTTTTTATCAGTGTTACCCTGGTTATGCCCTTATAGAAACCCGTGTACACCTAACCATGCTTGTGTACACCTGGGTGTGCCTTTTTCCGAGTACATGTTGTTCCACTGGCCATGTAATTTTGTCAGTGTCTATGTACTATTGGAATCACATATTTAGAAAAGCATATAGGGGATACATGTAATGTGACCATGTCACATGAATTATGATAATTAACTATGGGTGGAAACCGCATAACCACACAAGGGGTCCCACATGGTGTGGCATACCGGATTACATGTCGTGTAACTAGGTATATTAAAGATCCCACAACATCTACTTTGAATTTATCTCCAAATAATTGAATGAGATGTATTTTATAGAAATAAAAAGTTATGTGTCAGCCAACCCATGTCAATATTGATATCTGGGATATAGGCCCTCCATCTTCTTGGAAAACCATCAATTAATCTGTTCATTATCATGCATCAAAACTATGTAGATTCAGAAATGTAAATTCATTTTTCTCGACCTATGATCACTCAACACCATTGTAACACCTCAATCACACCATCAGTCAAGATCCACACCCACATTGTTTATCTGATGTTCCAAATAATGGTCACATAATAATCGAATACCAAGTATTTATCGAACCACTGGAGAAAAGGAAACTGATGTAATGATCGTGTGAAGAATGGGGAATGAAATCCAAAAAAAATTTGGGGAATGAATATCAAACTTTTTTCATTATGACAGAATTCATTGTTGTAGAAATGGAAAATAAAATAAGATTAATCCCCAAAAACAAAATAATATTTGATAAATTTAAATCTATTAACATTGCGTGTATTAATTCTACTCATTATATTGATTTGAGTTTTTTTAGATTAGAAATCTATATAGAAAAAAACAAAATCAAATATCCTAACTATAGTTTTTATTGATTGTTGATGATGAACAATTATGGGTTTCCATCATTGATTAGATCTATGAACTCCATTGGTGCAATGATCTGCAATATTGTCTCGATCCATAACCACTCTCCTAGAACTCTCTTTTCCAATATCTCCTTGGTCTCCATTGCTTAGCAGATATCCATAATAAAATCATAGTATCAAAATATTTTTAGAGGAATTAGGTAATTGCGTCGAAAAAAATAAAATAAAACATTTATTTTATTTATTTTATTAATTCAGCACATGAAAAAACATTTTCACAAAAACACCATGCTGATAAGGATTATATCATGCCTAGGGTAAAACTCACATCCTGAACTCAACGGTGCCATTATATTTATGATTTGATCCCCCATTAAGGAGTTATACCATTTTTTTAGAAAAAACTAGTGGAAAATATTACTTTATATGTTTATAAAATTTCATGCAACAATTTAGGGAACATTGGGCCTCGAAATCACATGTTGTCTTAGTGACTAGGGTTAAAAAATAATCCATATGATATCCCAAAATAATTCAAGAAAAATATGAGTCATAACAGGTGTGCAGTTTTTGGGTCCTAAGTTAAATTAATATAATAAAAATTTAATTTAATTTGTTTATATAATTTAAACATTTAATTAACTTAATGAAAAATATGTTTTGGTTTGAAATTAATTTTTTATTATTCAAAAAATATTAATTTAATTTTAGTATTCCACTCATTATGTAATAAATTTAATATTTGTAATTTAAATAAAATGAATTAATAGAAAAAAGAAAATAAATTATTTGAGTTTATTTAAAATTGTTATTTTTTTAAATACCCTGATATTTAAATTTATTACAATTTAATTTTTTATCACACATTTAATTATTATACTGAATTTTATAGTTCTAGTGACCTTACAAATGTATGTGTGTATTAATTACAATAATTTTTTATTACATGCATGCGATATATTTAATAAGTAAGTAATTAAATGATTGTCTCTGTATTATCATTTCTATTGGTATTTATAATTTTATGTGTGTCCAATTAATATGATGTGTATTACACCCTTATATCCCCTTTCATGTGTGTTTATATTAGTACATTAGATTATTGTGATTTAATATGCGTACACTGCTAATATAAGGTGGTACTCCAGATGAGAGCTTAATACAGTTGACTGGGGGAGAGAAGCAATATTAGTCAGGACTCAAATCAGGTATGTTACTCCTAGGTCATGATTGACCAGCTAAATTTAAAATGTATAAACCAATATTATATGTTGAATACTAGGTGTGAAGAGTTATCTACTTTATGAATTGTTTTTATTTTTTGAAACTGCATGTATATTATGAGATTATATAAAATAATAAACAAGAAAAATTCATAAACATGCAATATTTGTTTTTTTATTCATTTATGTTTAGTGTTGAGTGTAAGAAAATATATTAAAGTAATTTAAAAGAAATTTATTACAAAATTAAATAAATAATAATGTACCTCACATAAATGTGTATTCATAACATATTTTGTAGCTCAAATTTGAAAAGCACAATAGGGTGTTAGGGGTTCTTGTCTGCTAAAGAAAAGGGTATATCATACAACCTCATAGTTCTTATGAATTTAATTGGTTGAATTGACTATAGTAGGTATAAAATAAGTATTCAATGTAATCTAGATATCTATTTAGAGGAAAAAAATTTAGGGAATAAATTTTATGAATATGATAAGTTAAGACTTCACTCAACTATTAAAGTTATCGCATGTTAATGTAATTGGACTACCTAGAGCCTGCTTAGAAATGCTCTAAATAGTGTTGTAGGAAAATATTTTGGACTCTAAGGAGACGTTTCAAGGAACCTTTCCATTTGAATACTCAAAAGATAAATTATTATGAATTTAATTGTAATTCATAGTATGTTCTAATAAAATAGTTGGATACATTTAAATAATTAATAATTTATAAATCAAAAACGTCTAAATTGGTAATCAATATAATATACTATCTGCTAAATTTATAATTTGTAGATTAAAAATGGAAATTTCCAACAACAATAAAATATTATCACTATGGTCCATATTTGATAAATAACCAATTCATAATTTTTATAACATCCCAGAGTGGTACATGAATTTGCAAATCTTACTATACCCAGAAAGGAAGATTTCTATTTTAGAGCCCTAACATCCTACTAATACACTTTTGGAACAATAAATATTAATAAAAATAAATAGAAAAATTATTTATATGATTTAAAAGATATATAATATATCATGTTTTTATCTATGTCCTTTAAATTGAATAAAATGAATGAGAATGAAAATCCCTAAAATATTGTAACTCATCTTCATGAAATATGCAAGGGTAATATGTAATCAAAGGTATGAGATATCCCATTAATTGTATAGGTGTAGGATTGAAAAAGGGGATCATGAAGGACCTCATGTACTTAAGATGATCATGAAAATTGAAATACATGAATACCTTGTGTTAAAAAAGAACTAAGAACAATGGGATCAAGAAGGACCTCGTGTACTCAAGATGATCATGAAAATTCAATGACTTGAAGCCCTTGTGTTAAAAATGAAATAAGAACATGAAACGAGTCACATTATTTCCTCTTTAAAATGAATCTTATTAACATTCATTATTAACTACATCATGAATCTCATTTATATGATTCCAATGCATTGGGTAGCACTAAAAGTGGTGACACTCCCATGAGTACCACCTGTATGTTAGATCATGATGAAGATGGGAAATCTGTTGATCAAACCACTTATAGAGGAATGATTGGAAGTCTACTATACTTAACTTCTAGTCATCCTCATATTATGTTTAGTGCGTGTATGTGTGATCGTTTTCAAGAAAATCCTAAATAATCACATTTAAATGCTGTAAAAAGAATTTTCAAATACCACAAGCATACACCCAATCTAGGACTATTCTATAAGAAACAACAATCATTTGAACTAGTTATTTATTCTGATGCTGATTTTTCTGGTAGTAAGTTAGATAGAAAAAGTACCTCTAGAACATGTCACCTTTTAGGCAAGTCACTAGTATCATGGTGTAGTAGGAAACAAAATTTTGTTGCGTTATCTACTGCAGAAGCTGAATACATAGCTTCTTGAAGTTGTTGTGCACAAATGTTTTGGATGAAACGCACATTATTAGACTATAAATTTCAATTCAGACATGTCCTAATAAATTGTGACAACACAAGTGCTATTAATATTTCAAAAAATCATGTTTCACATTCTAGGAAAAAACATATTGATGTAAGACATCACATTTTGAGGGATCATTATCAAGAAGGTGATATCACTTTAGAATTCATTGGTACTGAATATCAACATGCTGATATATCCATTAAACCATTAAATTCTAAGAGATTATACTACATCATACATGAACTTTTCATGATCAATCACAAATAGATAGCCCTAAATGGATTTTTTAGTAATTATTTCATTCAATGCGAAAAATAACTAATGTGATCCCATGATTATATTAAATGATATCAAGAGGGGGTTTAATTTAGTTCCAATTAAAAATTTCTGTTAAAACTATTTCTATTAATATCCTCAATTTATAAAACAAGTTAAACTATAGTGAATTTGTAAAACTGTAAAGGTTCAATTAGGTTCTCAAAATATTGATTAGGTCTCAATTAATTTAATTCAAATAATAAATTTTCTTTTGAAACTAATCTAATGATTTAAAATAGTTACAAACACATGCTAGATTAACTATAAATGTAACTTTAAAATCATTGTGTATTTCAAAGCAACAGTAGCAGAATATAAATTAGATATTTTATACTTTAATCATATACTAAATTCCCCCACAGATATAACCAAGAGGTTTAGTCTCAAGACAAGAAATAGTCCTCTGAAAAAATTTATAAAAATTTAGTCCACACCCTAGATCGGGGTTATCAACAGTTTAGAAATTGTCGAGGTCCTAAGACCTCTACAACTGTTCTACGTGGGAAAACAAACAACATCCACAGGATGTCCTGGTCCTACTTGAACTCTACCACTATCCTCAGTGGGACATTATAAGGTGTAGAATGTTTGGAATGAGGATTTAGTATGCTCCAGTTTGGAATAGGAGACAGTTTGTGTGTAAAATAAATAGGGTACACACACTGCTCGAATGTATACCAAAGAATCAATAATAATAAGTATGAATGAGTTTAGAAAAGATCTAGTGATTGGAAGTGCAGCTATGGACTCGTTGAATTCAGCATAAATGCTTCTGAGTCCTTCTATGATTTTTCTATTGAAAAACAGTGTGTCGTGGTTCAGTTTGATGTCATTCATGAGTGAATACGTTCTCTTGATTCATCGTGTGTTCTTCAGTTGAGTTGGATTTCATGAATGAGACAATCCTTTCTTTGAATATCGTGCAATCTCTTCTTCATGGTCATGCTCAAGATTTGTGTTCTTTTCCGTACGGTGCACTCATGTTTATTTATCGCATACAAATGTTCTTCTAGCCCATGCTTATCTACTGTAGCTCAATCATCCTTATATTCCATGAGATCTGGCAATAGGAATGATTACTTTTTCATAGTTACATGGTGTGGTTTCTTGACAGACCACAAAATATCATTAAATATCATTTATTTCATTAATAACATCAAATATGACCATTAAGAATATTTAAATAATATTGACAAAAATATTATGAAATGGTGTCACAATAGTTATGCAAATGGTGTCTCCTTCACAGTATGCCTTTCAAAGTATGTCCTTCACGGTATGTCCTTAATGGTATGTACTTCACGGTATGTCCTTCACAGTATGTCATTCACAGTATGTCCCTCACAGTATGTCCTTCACGGTATGTTGTTCATGGTGTTTGTGTCACTGTGTGTCGCTCACGGTGTCTGTGTCACGGTGTGTCGCTCACAGTGTCTGCGTCACGGTGTGTCACTCACGGTGTCTGTATCCCGGTGTGTCTGAGTCACGGTGTCTGGATGACTGTGTCTGGCTAACTGTGTCATGGTGTCTCATTGGTCACAATGACTCATTGGTCATGGTGTCTAAGACTTAGGCTTCACAGTGTCTGCTTTAGTGTTTCTGTTCACGATGTCTGTTTCTTGCTCACAGTGTCTGACTTACTGTGTCAAGATTCATGGAATCTTGTACTTAGACAAATAACTGTGTTCAAACATAAACAGTAATATTCATAAAATTTATTTAATTTGTCCATTTTACAATATAATATAATTTATAACATTAATACACATGAGTAATAAGATATTTGAGATCTGTGATCAGTAATAATATTTGTAAATATAATGGAGATTTCTAAACAGTAAAGAGATTTTTAAACAGTAAAGAGATTTGTGATCATTAAAACATGATTAATAGATGACGAGTCCAACAAGATTCATCTTGTGATGTTCACAAATATTTAATCATTGGTACCAACATTGTGAGGTGTTTTTTAATCGTCAGTTAATGGTTGGGTGTTCAAACCTTAACCATATGGTCTATTTAATTTCAAAAATATGTGAAACATTACAATTTCACTAACGTAATTTATGCCTAAATTAATTAAACGATGAATTGAATTATTTCATATAATGTTTTTGTATTCGATGCTTATTGAACAATATTATGGCTATCATTAGAGTAAGATAACCCTTTATTATAAATTATTTGACTAATTTACAACTGTGTGTTTAGCAGGACATGAGTTTTTGGTGATTTGTTGATATAGATTCACTTTTTGTTGGATTGATTATTGAAATAATGGGAATGTTATTTATTTATGACCAAATGATAAATGAAATGTATAATTTAAATTTAAGAGGTAATTTTAATTATTATCAATTGATCATTATCATGTGATACTATGATATCTCTGAAATAATGCATATATACCATGACTGGAATTGATATATGTGGTAATGCTTATATATTAGTCATGGACCAAATATATAATGAAATGATTATATAACAGGCTTGGACCTGATTCATGTTGAAATTATTATATAGTAGTATTGGCCCTAATACTTTTTATAATGTTTATATACTAGCATTGAACCTAATTTAGTGTTGAAATTCTTATATGGAGAGCCTGACCAAGATTTCTATGATTTATTCCAAGGGCATATGGTTTTAGTTGGCATGGTTATCAGACATGTGGAGATACATTCATCATAACATCCAACTAGGTTATGTTTTACCAGGGTTATATTGTTAGGATTAAAATTGTCACAAGACATTCTCAAAGAAATTCTAACATGGCATTGAATAAGTTTTACATGGTACTAATTTAATTGTGTAATAATTTAATAGACCTATTTATTGCATTATTTTCATGAAAATAATATTAGACTGGTTATGTGTAGACATGGTGGTGTTAACCTACCATGTTATACTGACACCCTACTTAGGATTTCTTTTTGTACCCAAGAATATTACATGGATGCTAAATTGGATTATGGAAGGAGACATTATTGTCCATTTTTTATTACTGAATGAGATGGAGTTTCAATATGAGAAAAAATGGGGTTCAGAGCAAAGGTATTTTTATTTTATTGATGAATAATAATTATCCTATTGTATTAAATTCATTATTTTTATCTAGTTAAATTTTAGAATGAAATTTAATTATTCATTAGTTATTTGTTGAATTATTCAACAGGACTTTGTTGGTTGTTATTTCCACTATAATGTATTATTTTTATTATTTCTACACAATGATATTTATTAATATTTTTAATTATTGTTACGTGGAAACTCTATACTAGGGGTATTGTTTCAACACTATACTTCCCAATACTCTAATGCTAGTTATTAGCCTCTTGTATAAGGGGAGGCACTCTTGAGGTCCTAAAACCAACCCATTTCAACCATTTGATAAAGTGAGAAAATCGGGTGTGGTTGCACCAACACATAACATGTAACTTGGTAACTACTTCATTCTCCATAGTATCTTATGGATATTTTCCCCATAAAAATACCTATGCATTAGGAGCATTATCAAAATAAAATATTATTTCCTCCCACTATTTCCAATGGAAATGTGTTCCCCTTCTAGAAATAAGGAATGTATTTTCGAAATCATTTTTCTATATGAATGCTTATATTTGTAATATCATTTAGTTTGTTTAGAATAACCTATAATGATGGGCTTCATGCTTTGGGATTCCAATTTGTATCTTGGTATATTACTGATAATATACATATTTTCCCATACACATATGTGTGACATATTGGGTTTATTTTATTTCCATAACTCACATACAATGCAGTTGTCACTTTATATGGTAATATCTGAAGGGTATATGCCACTGTATATAATGTGTATCCCTGAAAGGATAATTGGTGTGTTTCTTAACTCATAATTTATCTGACTATGTCATGTAGGGTCATATTACAGTTTTCACTAACATCATTCTACTGTGGTGTGTAAGGAAGAGTGATTTGGGATACTATCCCACATTCCATTAATTGATCAAGCTCAGTTAGGATACTCTTTACCTCGATCTGAGTGAAGTCACATAATTTTTTAACAAAGGTATTTTATTACTTCATTCTAATATTCTTTATACATAAAAACGAATTCAAACTTATACTATATTAACAAGATATATTCAGACCTACAATAGTCATTAGTGAATGTAATTATATATGAAAATCCATCACTTTTATCTACTGTAAATATACCACAAACATCATAATGAACTAATTCTATTAATTTAGTGGATCTTACACACTTCCCATAGATGGTTGCTTTAGTCATTTTCCCCTGTCAACAAGTGTGAAATACATCGAAGGGAGTTAACATAACTATGTACAAATACACTACTTAATGTTATTTTGATAATTTCTTCTCATTTACATGAGCGAGATTGATGTTCCAATGTAGTGTGTTGTAAGAGTCACGTTCATTGGGGTTTTCATTGATTTTCAATATTGAATTTTGTGTTCATATATATATAAGTCATTGTTAAGATGGACGATACCATAAGACATGTTGTCCTTATATAAGAGACACATTTATATATAATCATGAAATTAATACCCATAGTGTTGAAAATTGTCATTGATATTATGAGTCTTGTTAATAAATGTACGTAATAAAAATTTTATAATAGAACAACCAAACCATTAGCTAAAGTAAAATTATAATCACTAATGTTATGGATTCTAGACTCACACCATTTGTAGCTCATAGCTCTATTTTACCTTCTTCAATATTCTCAAATATACATCATTCCTTTATGTGAAAAAAATATGTGAAACACATCTTTTATCTAGTACCTAACTTATATATTAATAATAATTTCATTCAATGATAAAAATAACTAATGTAAAAGAATCACCTTTCTCAAATATACATCATTGGGTAAGGTTAAGTCTCATGATATGTGATGTGAAATGGGACTGGCGGTTATCCTTGACCCGTACTAAAATGGGAAACGGGATTGGCGGTTACCCTTGACCTATACTAAAGATATGATTTATGAATCTAACACATTTATATGATTCCATGTTTATGTGATCCCATGATTATATTAAATTATTTCATAAGTTTCATGCTTTACATATCATTATGTCATTCCTCTTAATTCTTGTGCTTGAGGTGTGTCCTTATGTTCCTTCCCTTACTGATAATTTTTAGCTCATCCCTTTGTTCATGTGTTCGCCAGCGTACCCTATGCAGATGTAAGGGCTCAAAAAAAGTTAGGAACTCATTATGGAGATTAAATAAAGAAGTGTTTTTGGCCCCATGTTTTATGTTATATGTAACTAGTCTTCCAAGACACTAGACACAATGATCCTTTTCTTGTACTTTGATGGTTATTTATGCATGAAATAATGAAATGTTTTATGTAAAAGGCTTGGGTCTCTATATAGACGCTTCATCATAGCCCCAAGATTCTATTTTATGGGATATATCCTGGTTTCTCATAGGGGACACTGGCTGAGGATGGATTCATAGTTGTCCCTTAGGTTTCACCATAGAATATCATGTCTCATGCAGTGCTGGGGTGTGGTCCATGGGGAAACACCATGATCTAGTTTTTATTAGTGGGTCTATAAAACTCAAAACCCCCAAACCCAAACTTTCTTCTGGTTTTTTCTCTCAAACTATATGTGAACAATGGTGCTTTTTGAGGATACTTGAATCTTCTTTCAATAAGGATTGATCCCCACTTTTCATTATTTATCCTAGGATATCTGATGTATGTTTTACCTCTATGTTATAGAGGATTCTATTATTTTTATTTAATTTCCATCACATTCCTCATTCCATGATTTGGTCCTTTATCTCAATCAAACTAATGTTGATTCTTTTATTATTTTCCATTATGTTCATGGAATGATGTCTTGGGAGATCTCAATTTATCATGTGTTAGGGGATTGGGAATCTGGAATAATGGTCCATTCTCAATCAAATAATGTTAGAATTTTTTAGGAATGAGACTCATTATCTCTCCTATATATTTATGTGTAATCATAAAATTAATATGTATTATCCATTTGGATGGAAATTTAATTAACCTAATCAATGTTGAACCATATCAATATGAATTTGTATTTCTATCACATTTTGTCATGTTTTCCACTATGTTAATGATTTTCCAATTTTTTTCTAGATTTTGTGTTATCTATTATCTGATTTGGGTATAATGTTGTATTAATTGTTTTAAAATACCTATTTATTTGGAAAATCTAAAAGAACATAATGTTGTAATTTTTAATTTGTTGGATAAATAATTTAAGAACAGTTATATCAAATGAATATGGTGTTTCTAATGATTTGATGATAATCAAATTCATAAAATGTTCTTATATAATTGAAATTATTCTTCTATGTGTTAATTGAATTGATAAATAACGTGATTCATGTTAATTATTGATGAAATAAATAATTAAAAGGAATGTTAAATTATAATGGTACTTATCTATGTTTTTTAAACTGGAAGTATTGTTAAAATAATGTTTATATTTTGTTAGTTTTCTATAGCTAATACCTTAGGATTGCAATAGATAGAGCCTATGAATAATAAATCTCTTAATTTAATATGGAATATTAATCAAATTTTAGACATATAAAATTTGATGGTGTTGATAGTTCCCTCTTGGTTATAAAGGATGAATGCAATATGTTGGGATCCTAAGATATTGTTTGTATCTAAAGGTTGAATTACTTCTTTTAAGGCATAGTTACCTTGTACACTATGGTTGTTTGATTTCTGCCTTATTCTGTTCTCCGGATGATAACATAGAATGTGATATGAGCCTCATATTTTAGCCTAACACAATTAAACAGGGGATGGAAATGTGATTTGAGTCAAGGAGTCCTAGATGATATGGTCAGAGTTAAGGCATGCGACATAGAGATTCTTCTGGATATTCATGTGTATATTGGGGAGGATTCCAGAGATGATGGAATGGGTTAACATAGGACATAACCATTTTTGTGATTAAGTTGGATGCTTACATATGAATGAATCATCTTAATGGCTAGATGTTTGAGTTGTTAATTTTATCTTCATTCAATTCCACACTACTTGAGGCAAATAAATTTTCATGTTTGAATTAATTATACTAGTGGTATCTTATGATGGGTTTACTAGAATACCTAAATTATGTAAAGATAATAATTTTAAAAAATTACTTAACACATAGGGATACTCCTAATGAAACATGAATGCTGAAAAGTTGGTAATCTTAAGAAACTATTGACTTGGTTTGGGTTTTTCTTGGAGGGAATAGAATTTCTATATAGTTTAATGAATGTAAATATGGGTGGATTATGATAGTTAATCAATATAAAAGTATTTAATTAAATAATGGATAAATCATAAAATAATTAAAATAATGTAACTCATTAAATGATTGTGTGTTTATAGGCTATCTAGTCCCTAGAAGTGGCATTCATGTGTCCGATCGATGACAACCGATGTATATTCTATCACTAGGTTATTACCATAGTGTGGTTTGTCAGATATATTATATTATTAATATTTTATATTTCATATACTACCCCATCCATTTCAGTTAGGGAGAATAAAATCCATTAGATTATGGGAGGGTGTTTTCCCCAACATTCTGGTGGGTGGATTAATGCCAAACTACCACATAAGCCCCCAATCACTTCTTTTGGTAGTTACACGTGATAGTTTGGATAGTGTTTATTTCACAATTATATGTTTGTATAGGGTTTTAAGGTCGTATTTTTATTTCCCACACATGTATCTCTAAGTATAATGTTCAAAGGATTATCATATTTATGTCATGTGTTAGTTGTGATGGATCTGTGTTCTATACATAATTTAATGGTTGTTTTGACATAAGGAATAGTTCCTAATGTATGATATAAGACATCTGAGATGTGGTGGATACCAAATAATACTTGGTTACCATATATATATGTGAGATTGGATGATGTGATGATGTGATTCATGAGGTACATTTTATGATACAGTAACCCGTGTGTATATAAGATAACTCACTTTTTATGACTGATGGATAAGGATGTGTGGCTTGAAAACTATTATACATGTTTAGGGGATGAGTTAGTTTAACATATTATTCACTAGGATTTATTATTATTTCATTATGTTTTCATGATTGGTTATAGGAAGGAACAACTATTTATACTATTTTGATCACACCAGGTATATATAAACTTTGTTTTAGGTCAGCGGGAGGAGGTTGGAGATCGGTATGGGTATTACTAGCTCTTGGATTTATAGGATATATTTTGTTTTTATGGTCACTATTGGTTTTACATTCTTTTAGTAATTTTATATTTTCCTACATTTTTTATTAGTACTAGTCTTGTTTTAAATCGCACATATTCACAATAGTTTCTTTTACATATCTGAGTAAGAGTTGGTTGGTTTATCTGTATTAGCTATCTCTTATTCATGTTTCATATAGAGGTAAATGCTTCCCATTGTATGTTTATTATAACCTTGATGACAGTTGTCAACCTGGGGCCTACTAGAGGTGGGAATTATGAATTCACCATCTTTTCTCTCTCTCTTTATAGTCATTGGTGGTGTATTATTTGGTGGAAGGAGGACATGATATAGTTGAATCAAATTTTAATGATGGGGGATAACATATAGTTAGAACATAGAAATAGGTGAGACTGTGTGGGTTGGTAGGGAAATGGTGTCAACATTGTTTAATAAGAAATGTAAAAATGTAAGTTCAGCTGATACATGAGTATTTCAGCCCCCCTATGATCTGATACATAGATTTTTATGTTTATTTTTCCTACTAAATGATGCTATAATTGTTGAGGGGAAGATTCTAATAGGCCATGACCCACACTTCCAGATCCTATGCTAAAATCCAATACATTTCATTTCCAGCTTTGATGAAGATTAATTTGACCCAAATATTTAATCTAATCCTTACAACATCAAAATGAAAACAAGGTTTACTTACAACCTCAAGGACCATATAGGTTTAGTGTTTTAATGAATTTGGAAAAAAATTTATATAAAAAACTCATATCAATATGGACTCGTAAACCACTAGTTCATACTGTTGAACATCATCTCCCATTACACCATGATATTCTTATTTTACAATAGGTCATAAAAATCATTCTTGTGAAATATTTAATGGAAAGGAATATTTAATGCTCATTCTTTATAACTTGGAGAAAATAGAAACATAAGAAGGGGGAGCTCAGATACTCAGTAAGGGTAAACATAAACAATACCAACGGAATATCATCAATGCGAATATTAGTGCATAAGAGTATGATTAAATTATCAAATTTTATGAGTGAATCATAAATTAAATCAAAACCATCAATACCTATACCATAAAATATGATAACATGGAAATTATAAGAGTCATTAGAATCAATAATCATAAGCCATGGGATATGAATCTTAATCAGAAAAATCATTATAAACCAAATAAAGAATAAAAAAACATGTATATACTTGGGAATAAATTTTTATTTCACTATTATATTAACTATTATAAATGTAATAACAATACTATCAACTTTCATACCAATGAATTGGAGGTCTATCTTGGACCCACCCATCCTTGGACTATCATGAAATAACCCAACATTAATTTATCACATAACTACAAAACATTGGTTTATCATGTAACCAATCATCATTGATTTATCATGTAACCACCCATAAAATGTATATCTAAAATTATATAACACATAAATTTTTTCATTTCATTATAGACTAATAGGAAAAACCATTATTACATAGCAACATGATTAACCCGTGTAGAAGAAACAGGTTTCACAATAATATATTAGAAACTATCAAAATCCTTCCAAATAATAATTGAGGATAGAATAAATGAAACATAGCCCCATTTTAAGATAAGTAAAAAACACGTTTTTATGATGTTAATTAGTGAAAAGTCCCTTAAAACTTCATTAAGAACAATCATGAGAAAAATATTATTAAAAAATTCCAAAGTGTCTCATACTACCTTGAAACATTTAAATCATAATCCCTGTGAATGAATTACATTAAATTATACTTATAATATCATGTGATTAAGTTTATTTATGATATATTAGGTTAAATGATAATTATATACACCTCATTTAAGAATATAGGTGTATAACATAATAATTATCTCAATGAAGGAAGATTTTGACAGAAGTTAATTACCGCTTTGGTAATATTGAATCCATAAAACCAATGAAATAGAGATACAAAAATTTATATACAAATCCCCACATATTTATTTATATTAATAATAGAATTCATTTACAGGTGGTTTATGCACCACAAAACAAAAATAAGTGGTGAATATGACATATGTCTTGTGGAAATCAAAGAGAAACTAGAAATCCCCTTACAACTGTGGTAACATGTGAATTAAAACCTCATAGAGTAATAAAAATAAAATGATACATTTAAATTACATTAATAAAAAATAACTCATGATATAATATATTAATTTTGGTAGTAGATAGACCACACAACAAAATTAAGTGTTGAATATTACATTTGTCACACATATGTAAATAGGGATATGAAAATTCATTACATTGAGTTTAATTTTTCAATCAGGTATTATATATTCATGAATAATAAAATTATGATAAATATATAATTGATTAATTATTTTTTACATGTTTTTATAAATTTCATTTCAATTATAAATAATTATATACAATTACGTAATCAATAATATTTAGGTTGAATGTTTTGACAACATTCGACTTTTTTTTCAAAAAATGACTTTGAATGATTGAATAATGTAAATTAGGTTATTTTTTAAACATATATAGAATAAAAAATATGAAATATTAATCATAATTTATATAAAAATTTTAATTTAAATATCAATCATGATATATGGTGATGAAAAATGACACAACATTACAGTCATGGAGACAATAGATTGTACATATGCATTAGTAACGTTTCAATTTTTCAATAATCATGATGGAAAGATGGTAAGTAACAATTATCAATATAGAATTAAGATTATATCATAAATATCATATTATTTATTTATATATTCTTATATATATATATATATATATATCATTATTGTAATGTGGTTATGAAAAAAGGAAGAACCGCAAAACATCGATGGAGTGGTTTTCCACACGCCTGTAAACGACATTATCATTTTTCAATGTGTGAAACGAAATGAATAAAATTACACATTATATGTCTAGTTATATAATTTTATCATGGAAATCATAAATATTTCATTTATATAATACATTTATAAAGAAACCATACTCAATTCATTCCGTGTATTGTCTGAATGAATCACATCTCTTTGAGGAGGTAGTAGTCCACACGTCCACAAAAACGTTTATCGTATTACGACAAAATGGAACGAATTTAGGTAGGTGTAATATAATTAATCGAGAATAACAATGAAATTATAAATATACATCTTAGATATACTATAAATTAATAATTATACCAAACCATGAAGGGTGGTAATAGAAGAATGAATGACATCGGTTCTTGGGGTGGTAGTCCGCCCTACAAACAAATAATGATTGTGTGTCCCATTTTATGGTAGTGTGTGAGTGTAGGATGTACCCTAATTATAAAAAAGTACAGTTCTATTAAATATACTGAGGTTATTATATAATAATTATATATGAATAATTTAAGGGGTGGAGAATGAAATAAAACAAAATTTCTCATTGAATAATTTTACCTCTTCTTCAGATAACTCTTTTTTGGTTTATACCGAAAGGATTACTAGGTATGATTTCATACCAAAGTGAGGCTTCTAGAATGATTTTAGGGATTTTGGGAGATATTTTTTCAGGTCACGGAAGATCCATATGCCTTTAGAGGTTTAGAGGATGGTTGAGATTGAATTCCCTTTTATAGTTGAGGAGGTGTTGCATTCTAATAAATAAAAAGGTGGAATCACTATTGGGATGTATAACGTACCTCATGTTATTACTAAAAAATAATGGATTTTAGTAGATTTATGTTCAAGAAAATCACACACCAAAAAAACCATTTTTTTAAATATTTTATTGTTTAAGACCTGAATTTCCTTTTTCATTTTGGGTTTCCATTAAAGTTAGTATTTTTCTATGATATTTAATTCATCCATTATGACTAAAATAAAGTGATAATTATTATGAAATTCATTCCCATAGATTATAAATAAGAAAAAATAATTATAAGATAAAAATACCATATTTTTTGGTAATTATGTTTTACAAAAGCACATGTAATTTGCAAAAACACCTCTTCAACCCTAACTTTGACAACAATGTCTTTATTGTTTAGGGGTCAATTTTTTAATTATTAAATAAAAATATGGTCTATGAATGGAATATATTTTATATATATTATCATTGAAAATCAATTAACAGGTTATATGATTTTCAGTAATTTTTTATCATTTATTAAAATATCGTTTGTTATAAAACAACATTAATGCCAATTTTAACATTATATATTTAATTATAATTAAAAAATATCAATATTATAATGAAATTAAAATATATATAATTTAAAACTAAGTATCATAATAATTTCATCTGATAATATAATTTAATAAAAAATTCATTTTATTTATCATACAATTAATATTTTTTGTATCATTTATTTTAAATTATTATTCAATAATTAATCTTTATGTTGGAATTCCATAAACATTTAATGTAGTTTTGTAATGTCTAAAAATTAAATATGAATTATTATGATAAAATATTCATATATATTTAAAAATATTTTTTATAACAAAACCTATATTAATTTTCTCTATCCTCAAATGAATACATAAAATAAAAGGTAGAAAGGCACATTTTTTGTATTTTTCTTTTCTTAACTTATTATATGGGTCAATTTAAATGAACCACATTTCACACAACTGATATAAATAGATTATATGGTTATATGAGATGATATTTTTACATTACAGGGGAGTTATACATGTTTATATTTCATTTGAAACCTTAATATTAAAGTTTAGTCACTATGTAAACTCATTTTTACCTTAATCACTACAATTAATTTTAATTATATATTTAATATTTTGGTTAAAAACTATGTTAAATTTATTATAAATTATATATTATTATAATTACATATATTTAATAAATTTTTCCAAATTATAATCAAAAAATAAGAAAAAATTAATTTTAAATTAATTTCACAAATGGGATGGAAAAACATGTTTTTTAAAGTAAAACCTTCAAAAATTTGAAATGTTTATATCCATTTTTAATTTGAAAATTATTATAGTTATTTTTTTAATAAATTACATATAAATTTTATAAATATATATTAAACCCAATTAATAATATAATTTAACAAAATAATTATTAAGATGAAAATGTAGTTTTCAATTAAATTATTATATTTTACACTAATCATCAAAACAAGAACATTATTTGAAAATTACTACAACTCACCCTAAGTAAATTTTGATATTACACTTTAAAAATTGTATTTTTTTCAAATAAATTTTTTGAATGTTTAAAAGGTTATTTTTAAAACATGTTTCCCATTAAAAGATGGTAAACATGAATTTTAAATATATACATATTTTTATACTTAATATTATATTTATTCTTATCATAATACAATCAAAATTATGGGACAAATTTAATTTTTTTATTAAATATAAATCTTAAATATTTAATTAATAACATCCAAATATAATTAGTAATTTAATTTTTAATACATATTCTTTTTTATGGGAAAACATTATTTTCCTTAAAAACACATCCTTTATATTAAATTGGAATTTATTTCCATTTATATTTAATTGGTAACCAATTAATAAATTTTATAAACATATGTTTACAATAATGTTTATATTTAGATAATATAATTCATTCCATTCAATTTAACAACTATGTGATAACAATCATAAAAATATTAATATTAATAGTATTTTTTCGGTAATACCCGACCGTGAGTGTGACACATCTTAAGGAAAAAACTCAATGTTACATATAGTATAAGATAATATTTATTTTGATTATAATGTAATATAAAATTTTAATTGTGTTTGATAAAATATATCCTAGAATTTGAATTAATTTTAAAGAAGATATTTCATTAAACCATGGGATGTTACATCCCACCCATCTTAAAATGTATTTAACCATCAAAATTAATCTTGGATATCAAATGACTAACATTTTTAGAATTAATTCCTTGAATCCCACATCATATAAATTAAATAAATAAAACATTAAAAAATTGGAATTCGGGAAACATAATGGTCACCTAAAGTTATGCATGAGTAGGATTTCACATTGGTAGAAAATTAGTTGGAATTGAAAAAAATAATAAATAATTATAGGAAGTGATGGAGGTCACTGATCACAAACAAGTCAATGTTAAATGTGAATTTAGGTGCTTAAAAACATAAATATTTGATGATAGAAAATATGAATAGTACATTATAATTGAAGATACAAGGATAATAATTTTGTTTCAAGATCAATTTCCTAGATTTAAATAATTATCTTTCCATCTAAACCAGGAGAATATTGTGATATAATTACTTGAAGAGTATATTTACATTATTTAATAAACTTACACAATAGTCACATATTATTATACCAATGATGAGTATTCAAGATGATTTTTTAATTCTTGATGTACTAAAATGAACATTTAAATACAAATTAACCATAAAAGTGATAGTCGAGCTATTCCACTTGTCTTTAGACATTTACTATAATGAGCCTAACTGTTATAAATAAAAATTCAATTTTGATTAAATTAAATGTCTTATTATATATTATGGATATAGTAACAAAATTCACTTATTCAGTTTTATAATAGCCTATCACAATTAAAAGATCATTAATCATCATTACTCTTGATAATATAGTCACTGAAATGTGATCCTATGATTAGTATAAGTATAATTTTTTTAACTAATATATTTATGTTCGAAAAAGGTATTTAAGTCCTCAAACAGAAGGATAATAGCCTATGAATTACATTTATCATATAATCCTAGGGAGATAACATCTCTAGAATTTTCCCTTGAGTAAAATCAATATGAGATCCACCAACATAAGCATGGGTGAAACCGTTTACATGGGATGTTCAAGATTATTGAGATCACAACTCAAACCATTTATGTTAAACCACCCCATGAAAGTATCATAGTCATACACCTTACTATTTGATAGATTGTTAGTTTATTAAAGGGATATGTTCCAAGATCCAATAAATATGAGTTTGTACATTCTTTTTTTATAATGAATATATTTTCATCCTATTATTGTTAATTTATAAATGATATTTTTATTTTGATATAATTAAACACAATATTATCTTTTTAAATTTTCATAAACATTTATGGAGTTTATTTTTTCTAAATAATGAATATTTGAAATAAAAATTATTTTAATAAATTTTTATTATTAATTAATTTTTATCAAGTATAAATTGCCACATGTTTTTTATGAATTCAAAGATAATTTTCGTAAGGGATCAACAAATTTCAATATCAAAAAACCAATAATTTCTCTATAAATTTTATTTTTTATTTAAAAGGTAAAAATATAGATATTTATAAAAGAATTATATATATATATATAATATTTTTTGGAATCATAGCATAAAATTTAATCAACCGTGAGTTTTTTAATATTTTATGATACAATCCAATATTTTTGTTAAAATTAAATACTATATAAATATAATTATTGTATTATGACATCATAATGACCCAAAAGTGATGTCATAAATTCTATAAATTGTATATACATCCAATTATATGTTTTAAGTTATAGATAATATGATATCATGTTTATTTGATTTATTTATATAAAGCCATTGTGAATCCTCAAAAAGAATTATTATATTGTACTGATTTTAAATCATTTCTGTAATAGTATGGATCACCTCCACATTATCAAGGGAATTATTTAATTATATTTGATACTTGGACATATAAAATAATAATAAAAAATCCCATTTTTCAGAATTTATACTAAAAAAACATGGGAAGGTTTGTGATTTTTGTTATTTTATTATATGTAATCTAAAACCCATGTTTGAGAAATAATAATGAAATCCTTACTCATTTCTAATACAAACAATAATAACATCACATTTATCCTCACTAAAAATCCTTGGATAATTTTCTTGAAATACCATACCCTCCCTATATACATCTTGATGTATTCCAATCTCTCAAGAAGATCCTCCTAAGCATTTGTAGTCACACACTCATGTAAGTGATCTTTTACTTTCATCTATTTATTGAAATACCTTCTTTACCTTATGAACTTTATCATCATTTAATTATGATGGGATATGTTATTTCATATCCCCTAAGGCTCCAAAAGATTTTATAATCACTAGATTCCACTTTCTCTCTCATCAACCCATTTTGATAATTTTTAAGTGACGCTATTATGCTATCAAAATTTCACCACACTTTTCTATTCCATAAAATTGTGTAGTAAATAACATACCCACTTTATTTCAAGGGTGTTAAACATTATAAAAATATAATTATTTTTTTTGTAAAAAACACGAGTCTATACCACACTCCGTTTTCATGAAATAAAATATGATGATGAGTGAATAAAAGTTATAGGATATATGTGGAACACTGAAGTATTAGAAAGAAATGAAAGTGATGGGTTCCCCCAAGAATTATATAGGCCTCAAATTGTTTTTGTAATAATTAGTCTCATAGTATGTCATTTTGGGAATGGGAGTGAACCTCATTCCTTTTTTGGGCTTTTACTATAATAATTTATATCTTTTTATACTTCACATATTTTTTTGATGGAGTGTATTAAGTTGTTTCCTTATTTACCTTATTATGATTATCATTCTATATCAAGACTTATTATTCATGTTCATTTTATTCCCCATTTATATTCCTATTTTCTTAAATATATTACTATATTACATGTTTATTAACTTACCAGGATTTATATCTCACCGCAATCGCATGTATATCACCATGTCATGAAAAGAAGTATTAGGTTGATAGAATATTATGATAATGTTATGGATGTTTTCATAAAATAATATATATATATATTTTTATTTTAAGGTGTTACGTAATGTACATAATTCAGAATTAAACTATACTTTTTCATATTATGGGTTATATTATTTGATTTTTATGTATTAAATGTTTAATTAATCTCTAATAATGTCAATGGTTGTTATAGTTGGTATCCCTGTAAAATTTTAGTAATTTTTGGGATTTAGATTAAAAAATTATCAGAAAATAAGAACTAGAATATGAATACACCACAAAATATTTATGAGTATATATTAAGTGGTTTATCAGGAAAATAATTCCATGTTTACATACTACTAGTTTGTGGGGTTCTAGCATAGATATACCTATGGGTAACAACTTCTACAAGGTTTGTGAGGCCTGACTCAGCATAACCTAATACACAGTTACAAGAATTAATGTTAACCTAGTTTGATAGTCCAAGGGGATATAATTAGGTAAAATAACAATATCATTAAAAACCAATTATTATTTGGGAAAATTTAAAATATATATATATATATATTTTTGGAAATAGATCATGCATAACATTGATTGAAGTATATAAAATCATAAGTTAATAAAAGTAAGATATATATTATCGATTTAATTTCATTAAATTCTCATTTATCTATTTAATAGTTTTAAATTAATCATCTATAATTTTTCCTTTATTCTAGATAATGCCCAAAAATATGAGGAGTTAGGTTAAAAATCAATGTTATGGTACATGTGATGACAACACCAATGAGATCCCAACACTATTGGAGTAAGAATCACAAACATTGTAATGAAAATATCTCTACTGACTCAGGTTCTAGATATAAACCTAGATCAGGATGAGTTTTCAAATCTTCCTAATATATAACAACTTTTAATTGTGTCCTTTATATGATAAAGTCCCCCAACATTCAATGAATCATATTATCTCTTAATTTTGGAAGAATGAATTGAATCCATTAATAATATCTCCTCCATCCTTTAATGTACTGAACAATAGAAAGTTCTATGGACTGATTACCATATGAATAGAGAATTTGATCAGTGGAGGATATTTATTAATAATATGATTCCTAAGGAAGAGATAAAATTTATAGGGTTCAAGGAATTATAGAAAATTTTTTTTGATTATTATTTTCCTCACACTCTTCAGATTAATGTGGAAAGGTATTTTGTTTCCCTCAAGAAAAATGGTGAAAAAGATATCTCGGTATATGAGGTAAACATCAAAACACATTCCTGATATGGCTTCAGATTTTTTTGTTACACCTAAATGAGAGGTTGATTTCTTTGTTTGGGGGATAAAACTAATTAAAATAAAATACCCATTAATCCATGACATTGATATCTAATATGAAATTATCTGATGTTTCCTTAATGTTGGTATGTATATTCGAGTATCTCTTGGGTACCATGTGGATAAGAAGCAAAAAATGGAGTTTAATTATTGTAGTTTAAGGGAGAATTGTAACAATGCCATGAAATTTCAACATTACACATTTCAAGGGTATATAAATAAGAATAATGGAAATTTCCTAATGGTGACAAGGAAATGATTTAGGTGTGATACGAAAGGGGACCTAGCTTGGGGTTTCCGAGAGGAGAAACCCACTAACTAAATGGAGGAAAGGAATTCTATGGTCAACACACACCACAATGTTTATTATTTCAACATCATGTAACTAGTACACTTTTTAAATCAACTTCCCAAGAAAAGTGTTTTTGGAGACAACTAAAAACCTCCATGACAGAAAGGGAAATCTTTTTCCATCCTTACCACTATGATGGATCTTGAAAATAAAATAGTGACATATATGAATGTTATTAATTGAATAATATTGAACATACATTTATATTCTGTCTTAATTCATTACTTCATATAATGAATGATTTGTACTACTATTAAAACATGAACAAAAATAATGGATGTATAGTAATCACTGATACTGTAAAATTGGTCAATTATTGCATCTTATTTATATTACTCCTCCCTTATCAAAGTTTGTGGTCGGAAGTTCCACAAGAAGATTATAATTATTTATTTGGTGTAATTTGATATTATTTTAGTCATGGGTTGACTTTACATATATAGATCCAAAATAAATATCCACAAGATGGAAATTAATCTCTATATTTCAAACCATCCTCCAATTTTTTACAAGTGCAAGGAGGAGGATGAATCTCACATAGCACCAAAATATCATGAATGGATATTATTTCACTGTGAGATATAATGTCCAGCTAAATTGACTATGTTTTAATAGAGAATAATTATTGAAGAAATGTTCATTGTGTGGTAAAAATCAGATGTGTTTTATGAGGAGGTTCTTATTCTTCCTCCGAGCCGAGAGTTTGACTTTTCTATTGAGCTTATACCGGGGGAGTTTCTAATATCCAATAATTTGTATAGAATATTCTTTTTGGAACTTGAGGACATGAAGAAAAACCCACATGAGAATTTGGGTAAATTGTTCATACGCCCAGGTTCATCACCTTACCGTGCACCAGTCCACTTTGTCAAGAAGAAGCATGGTTCAATACAGTGTTGCATCAATTATCATTAGTTTAATAAGATAATGATATGAACATGTATCTTATTCCATGGATTGATGACATCATCGACTAGCTACATGGATCCCAATACATCTCCATGGTGGTTTTTTTGTCTTTATATTACCATGTAAGGGAGATGAAAAATGATATCCCCAAAACTGCTTTTTTGTACAAGGTATGGGTACAATGAGTTCATAGTAAGTCCATTCTAACTCACTAATGCTATAAAAGTATTCATGGAATTGATAAATTGAGTCATTAGAAATTAACTTGAAAATTTTGAATTAGTATTTATAGATGATATTATAATATACACTAAAAGAAATGAATATCATGAGAAGCATCATAGTACTATACTAAAGGCCATGAAAAAGGATAATCTTTACACCGAGTACAAAAAAAGTGACTTCTAATAGAAGTAAATATCATTATTGGGGAATATCATCACTTGAAATGAGTTACCAGTGGGCCCTTCCAAGATAGAAGCAATTGAAGAATGTATGATGAAATAATAAGTGTTAGATATCCATAGTTACCTTAGATTATATGGGTACTATAATTGATTTTTGTGAAATTTTTCATGATTATCAAACCCTATAAACAATCCAACTAAGAATAAAGTATAGCTTTTATGGAATGATGAAAGTGAGTATAAATAAAAGGACCTAAAAAGGAGGATTCTTATTACCCCTATGAATCCACAACCCAAATGTTCATAATTTTTTTGTAGTATTCAGTGATTCTTTGAAGAAGGGATTTGGGGTGTGTTTTAAAACGAAATAAAAACATGATATCTTATGCTTCAAAAATCTTGAAAGATCACAAAAAAACTACCAAATCCAAGATCTAGACATATCTACCATCATATTTACATTTAAAATCTAGTGGTAATATCTCTTTTGGGTGATGTGGGAAATATATACGGATAACATAATCCTCAAGTATATATTCACACTGAAGGAGATGAATATGTTCCAATGATTATGGTTAGAGATGATCTAGGACTATGATTTCTTAATCCACTACCATCATAGTAAAGTGAATAAATTGGAATATTATCTATGTACAAATGATCTAATAAATATATTATTTATGAAAACATAATGAGATTTGATATTATTATATTTGGAAGGAATGGAATTGAGAATCATCAAGAAAGGAACATCATTATTCCTTTCACAAATGATTACTCAACGATATATTTTTAAGATATTAATTGAATATCAATGAAATGATGTGTTAATTTAGAATAGATAGGAAACTATCAAAAAGGTGAAATCATTGAAGTTTAATGAAAATGGGGTTGGTGTTGTACGATTTGGGTAATGACTTTGTATACCAAAACATCATGAGTTAAAGAAGGAGTTTTTGGATGATGCACATAGTCTTACCGTATCAATCAATATTAGAGTAAAAAGATATATTGATATTGCTGAGAACACTATTGGTGGAAAAATATAAAGAATGATATTTTTTAGTATACATCAAGAAGTCATTTATGTTATAAATTGGATGAGGAAAGGATAAAATAAAAGGGGATGATTCAACAATTACCCATACCTATAAGGAAATAGGAAAACATCACCATGGTCATTTTCATAGAATATTCATAGACATATATATTAAACAATTCTATCTGGTTTATATTGTATAGTCTTGCAAAAACTACACACATCATTTTGATTTGAGAGGACATCTCACTAGATCATCTTGCACGAATATAAATAATGGAAGTGGTGAGGCTGAATAGAGTACCACTATCAATTTTATTTTATAAAGATCCACGATTCACATCCATGTAATAGAAAAATCTCCAATATGTTCTAAATATAGAGAGAAACTTCAGAATGACCTATCATCCTCAAACTGATGGATAATCTGAGCAGACTATCCAAAAACATGGGGGAATGTTGAGAAAATTCTCAATTGACTTCAAAGGAGGATGTAATTAATATCTTCCTCTGGATGAGTTCCCATACAATAATAGTTTTCACTGAATTATCCAAATGGAATGCTACAAAGAGCCTTATGGGAAGAGATGAAGGACACCTTCATGTTATGATCATGTTGGGGAACAAAAACTACTATGATAGAAAATGGTCTAGGGAATTCTGAAAATGGTCAATGCCATTCAGTATCACATGATGACAACTGAGATTCCAAATAAGAGTTATGCTGACAACTGTCAATGAGAACTAGAGTTTGATGATAGAGAAATGTTATTCATCTACATATCTCAAAAAAATATGAAGAGTTTTAGGAAGAATGGAATTCTTAGTCCAAGATACATCACCCCCTTTGAGATCCTTGATTGCATTTGAGTGGTGTCCTACCAACTTGCACTCCCACACAAACTCTCTCAATTAAATAATGTATTCCATGAATCCCTCTTAATAAATTACATACTAGACCCCTCATATTTTCTCTTTTTAGAGGAGTTAATATTAGGGAATTACCATTCCTATGAGTATACACCTATGAAGATATTAGATTGTAGAGACAAAGTTCTATAGAATAAGACAATGCACCTTGTCCATGTGATGTGGATAAACAAAATGATTGAATAAGTAATGTGGGAACCATATGAGTTAATGAAATATGGTTACCCTCATGTTTTATTATAACTCCATGAACCCATACTTATAGGTTCAACGCATAAATAAATTTTATGAATTTATTATTTATAGGATAACTAAATAAATACACAACACTTATAACAATCCAGGACCTTTTTTCAGTCTAGGTTCTAGAGGACTAGAAAATTCCTTACATGTATTATAGTTGAAGAGAACAAAATAAAATAATATTTTCAATATTTTTCCATTCACGCAAACTCCATAAGGGACATCCTTCTTCTTAAAACATATAAGATACCTATAAAATTAGTTTAAATATGGGATGAGCATTCAATGACCCATTAATGGGAATAAACTCATTGAAATATATTATATGAAAACATAATTAAAAAATAATTTAAATAAGATAAAAATATTTGATATATATATATATAAACTTTTCAAACATTTTTATTTTGAAAACCCATTTCAAAAATAGTTCATTTAAAATATATCAATTTCTCATTTGAAATCATTTGGAAAATAATACATTCTATATTCATTGTTTTCAAAATAGGAGGATCATATGAAAACAAATTTGTCGATAGGTAATATCACCAATAGAACAACATTTTGTTAGGTTGTTGGTTCACTTCTCATTCCTCATTTTCCAACCATATACCCATGTGTGGGTTAAAATTATAAGAATTTATTGTTGTTACTCCTTTATCACTCTAAAGACATTAAAACATTTCAAAACCTACATAAGTTACATTTATAAAAGAAAATAATTTTATTTCCTCAAACCGTGATAATTCACTTTTTCAGATATTTTGTTAGAGAAATCCATAAATTTAAGTTGAATATATCTTTCAAAAATATAATTAAAAAATAAATAAAATAAACAGAAAAATTAATTCAAAATTAAATAATATCTTTTGAATAACGTTTTAAATAATCATTTTCTTAAAACACTTTAAATAAAATCATATAAGACAAAATAAGTGATTCATTAAAATTATAGTACATGTATGAAATATCATTATAATATAGATATTGGTAAATTTGTATTGTTATTTTCATGCATGTATAATTGATTTTCACACATAAGATGATAAATTTTAATATTTAAAATAACAAATATAAAATGATATCATTAATTTATAATATTTATTTTGAGGTAAACATTAATAATAAGGATCATATTAATATACTAATATTGAAAATAATAAATCTATATAATGGAAGTTAAAAGAGGACATTATTATTCCCCTTTAAATTTAAATTTAAAAGTATATTAAAAATCATTTACATTAAATTTTGGAATCATAAAATAGAAATCCCTTATAGAAAATAAAAAAAATTGTATTAAATAAACAATATATCCATTATAGAAATTATATTGCAATTAAATAAATATTTGAAATTAAGTAAAATATTTTCAATTATCAATTTAATAATAAAACCTTCAAAAAATGCACATAAAGAAAATATAATTTATAAAATTATATTATTGGAATTTAATTGCAGACGAAAAGTGATTCTACTTTCCTGTTATCTTAAAACATTCTTCTCACTTATTTCTTCTCATGGTGGGTGTGTAATTATTTAAAATATATATGTATATTATGTTGTAATGTCACTTATTAAACATACTCTCAGGGAGTCTAAAATATTATTTATATCAACTTTTCTAATTTTATTTAAACAATGGGATTGGATTGTACTGAATGTCGAGATACAACTATGATATTTATATATTTATTTAATTGGAATGTATGAAGTGAAGACAAAATATGATTACATTTGATTTTAAATTGAAGTAGAGGAAATAATTTTTTATATTGAAACAATAGTTGAAGGGATAATTTGTTTATAGAATAATAAGTAGGAAAATGACAAGAAAACTGAATGCATTATATGAGAACAAGATCAATTATTTAAATATGTTATCTTATTTAAAATCTGAATTAATTAGATCAGAGATATCGACAAAACTATTGAAAAAATGATTAGATTCATTGAATTTACTGCAAATAAAATGAATGAAATCATTATACAAGGAATATATATTATAGTTAAAGACAAAAAATGAAATTAAGATACAAAAATTGTTTCAAAAGAAATGATTCAGATACAATAATTAAATGAACATAACCAACATTCATATCCGAACGACACAAGGACGATCTTAAAAACCAAGATTTTCCCCCTAAATGGAGTTCAAAAACCAATTGGATCAGATATGAACATTGAATTTCCACATAACTAAGCTCAAAAACCTGAATCATCATCTATGGTTTATCATTCACTTGAGATACACTCAATCTATGAATCCCCAACTCTTTACTCGGCTTGGATGAAACACGATTTCCCTACCAGATCTTGACCTTACTCGACCTTCCGTTTAAATATCAGTCTCGTCCTTAGCTTCAACTCCTTTCACTGCTCATTTTCTCCCTCTCTAAAGTTGAGCTCACCCAAGACTTCACCGTTGATTCCCCCTAAATGAGGATGATTCCTCATTTCTCTTATCTCATTTTTATTTTTTTATTTATGTTTTTATCATTCTTCTTTTAATCAATTGCAAATATTTAATTCATTTAATTAATTTAATAAAAGATTGTCATATATTAATATGAAAATAATTATTATATAGTTCTAACATATTTATATTGTTCTAAAATTATAAAACCAAATCATAATTGAAAATAAATATCTCAATTCTTTCATAACCTTATAAAAATAAATTATTAATTAAAAATGAATGATAATAAGTATTTAATATTTATAATTTAGAAACAATAATAGGATTATCATTTTATATATACAATTTATATATTTTAAAATATATTAAATAAAATTTATAATTGAAAATATAATTATACCTTATATTTTTAATGATACCTTGAAAATAAATTTATATTAATTATAAATTATTTCATACAAATAAAATTTTTTGTTTAAAAACAGTCATAATTTAAAACTAATAAAATAAGTATATATATATATAATTATATATTAATTTATTAAGATTTAAAATTAATATTTCTTAAAATATAATGTAATATATTATATTTTTATTCAAAACATATTTTGATTATTTTAAATAAATTACACAACATTTTTATCAAATATTTTCTTAGTTATAAAATTTAAGATAATTATTAAATAATTAATTAAAATTTAAATTTTCTTAGGCTTTTATATTCACCCCACCCTTAAATTAATTATGGACTTGCAATTTGTTTATAAAAATTAGAAAAATTATGAATTTCCATCTTTAGAATTAATAAAACTACAACTTCTAAGGGAAAATAATTACCTAGAGATAATTTTATCATGTATATTTTTTTTCCTTTTTTACTCGAAAGATAATTTCTAATCTCAAAGGATGTCTACACCATTTCTATGATACCAATTATAATTCCTCGAACCCATGCTTATAGGATCAACACTTAAATAAATGTTGTGTATTAATTTTTTTAGAACTAAACAAATAAACACCCCATATTAGAATACAAGACCTTTTTTTTGTCTAGGTTACAAAGTATTAAACAACACCTTACATTTATGAAACATGAACATAATAAAATAAAACAACAAGTTGGATACTCTTCCACATGTGACAACTCTTTCTACGTTGTTGTCAATTTTTAAATGTATAAGATAACTGTGAAAATCATTTTAAAACATGGTATGAGCCTTCAATTGCATGGTAAGTTGTTTAAAACCATTAAAATATTGTTTATAAAAACATCATTTAAAAATAATTAAAATTAAAAAATTGATATATATATATATATATCATCATTTGAAACATATTTATTTTGATAATTCATTTCAAAAATTGTTCATTTAATACACATAGTTTTCTCCTTTAAAACAAATTGTTTAAATAAAGCTTTTTTATGGGCCGTTTTGACACTGGGAAGATCCTATGAAAACCCACTTGGGACAAAGTGATATCACCAGTGGAACAATGTTCCACGAGACCAGGGGTTCACACCCCATTCATCATTTTCTCTCTAAATACAAAATTGTTGGTTCATATTTTAAGAAAATATTTACAAGGATTCTTATTTATCAATCTCAACCCCTTAAAATATTTAACAATTTATATAAATTAATTTCATAAAAGAAAATAATCTTATTTCTTCAATCTTTTATAAACCCATTTAACCGAATTTTTTTGAGAAATAAGTATATTCAAACAGAATATATCTTGAAAAAATACATTGAAAACTACTTAAAATAAATACATAAATGCATTCACAATTAAACAGTTTCATTAGAATAATTTGTTAAAAAATAACTTTCTTAAAACACGTAAAATAAAATCATATAAATAAAATATAATCATAAATTAAAATTATAATACATACATAAAATTTCATAACAATATAGATAAAGGTTATTTCCTATTATGACATCCATCAATGTATAATTTTTTTCACACATAAAATCCTAAATTATAATATTTAAAACAATAATCATAATATTATATCATAAATTTGTTACTTTTTGATGAAAAAATTAATAATAATGATCAGTCTAATCTCATAATTTTTAAAATAATAAATCTGTATAATTGATAGTAAAAGAGAAAATAATTATTCGCATTTTAATTTAAATTTTAAAGGATATAAATAAAAATAAAAACAAACAAATCCACTATAATAAATTTTTGAATCATAAAATATAAATCCTTAAAAAAATTAATATCATAATTTTGAAATAAATAACCAAATTTCTCTTAAAAAATGAGATTAAAATTAAATAAATATTTAAAATTTATATAACATAATTTCAGTTACCAATGTGATATTAAAATATTAAAAGTACATAAATAAAAAAATAGGTAATGAAATTTCATTTCTTAAATATAACTATAGACTACAAGTGAATTTCGTCAACTCTTATCATTAGACTTTTTTCTCACTTATTTTTCTCACGGTGGGTGCACAATGATTTCAAATATATATGAATATTAAGAAGCATTGTTGTTGCTTATATACACTCTTGGGTAGTCTAAAATATAATTTATATAAACTTTTATAACATATTTCAATGATCAGATTATATTTTAGTAAATGCTGAGATATGAATATGTGAATTATATATTTATTTGTTTGATGCATTTGAGAAGATGAAATAATATGGTCGCAGTTCATTCAAAATTGAGGAAGCGGAAATAATTGATATAGTTGAAACACCAGTCAATGTTAAAATTCAGTGTATAGAAGAATTTTTGGGAAAATGATAACAAATATGAATTCATTATATGAGACCAAGAACAATTAATTTAATTTTCATCTTATTCGAAATCTGAATAAGCTAGTTTGGAGATATAAATGAAGGCCATTGAAAAAATTATGTGATACTTTGAATGGACCAAAAAAATTACTAAAAGCATGATCTAAGGGATTAATATTAGAGAATATGACAAAAAAAAGAATTTAAGATACAAAAATTGGTTTACTGGAAAAGATTGAGATACTAAAATTAAAGGAAAATATATACTATCAGATCTAAACGACGTGAGTTATATCTATAAAACTAAATGTTATTTTCCTCTAAATAAGGTTCAAAACCCTACCAAATCAGATATAGACTTCAAATGCCCTCATAACTGAGTTTAGATACCTAAATTTTCATATTTTGTTGATCTTGAACATTATCTTAGATCAATCTCTAGGACTTAGAATCTTCACTTGGCGTGTGTGAAACAATGTTTCCCCATATCATCTTGACCTCAATCGGCCTTCCTTCCAAGACAAGATCTCATGCTCGACTACAACTCCCTTCCCTTCTCAGTTTCTCAATCTCTGAGCTAAAAATCACCTGAGACATCAACACTAATTCCTCCAAAATGAAGATGAATAATCATTTCTTTGATCTCATTTTCCTTTTTTATTTACATTTTTTTAAATTTTTTAATCGATTATCATTATTTAAATAATTTAAATAAATTTAAAAAAATTTATATATAAATATTAACATTATTAGTACATACTGATAACATATTTATATTTTTATAATTTTATAGTACCAAATATTAATTTAAAATAACTAACTCAATTCTTTTATATACTTTATATAAATAATTTAAGATTTTAAAGTGAATACTAATATTAATATACTATTTTTAATTCTAAATTAATAATATGTTTATCATAATTTATATAAAATATCTATATATTGAAAAATATTAAAAAAAATTATTTAAAATTATTAATCATATATATATATATAATTACAATTACATTTTCATTCAGTTTATATGATTTATAAATTATTTAGGTCAAATATCTATTTTATGTTTAAAAAATTATATTTTAAAACTAATCAAATAATTATATATGTATTTAGATATATATTAATTTATTAAGATATAAAAATAATATTTTTTGAAATATAAATTCATATTTTGTTTTTTGATTCAGAACATATTTTGATTATTTAAAAATATATACAAAAATATTTTATTAAATTATTTCTTAGTTTGTTTTAATTTATAAAAAAATTTCTAAATAATAAATTACTATTTAAATTTTCTCAGGATGTTACATTTTTAATGTGGGAAATGCACCTTTTGAGGGAAATTATTCTTAAGGGTGTATGATTGTATTGTCCCAAACATTTATATATAAAATTATCCTATTGATTTAATTTAATTTATTATTAAGTATTATGGATTTTTAAAACACAAGCATTTCTTTGGTTTTATTATATCTTATCAAATTTAAAATACCTTTAATCATCGTTACCCATGATAGTATAGTCATTTAGAAGTGATCATTTGATTAGTATAAATATAGGGGTTTAACAAATTCAAATGACATAGACAAAGGTAGTGATGACCTGAAATAGTAGGATTATACCCTATGAACCCCATTTATCATTACCTCTAAGGGAGTTAGAATCTTTGGTATTTTCCCTTGACCAAGACAAATATGACATCCCATAAAATTTGAATGAGAGAAACCCTTTACAAGAGAATTTATAGCTAATTGAGATCACGACCCAAACCATGTACTTAGAACAACCTCACGAATATCTCATAGTCAGACACCTTACACTTATAGATTTTGCTATTGTTTTAAATGAATATGTTTTGAGACCAAAGAAACATGAGTATGTACGCTGTTTTTTTATTGAATATATGTTCAACCTATTATATTACTTTATAAATGATTTTTATTTATGATACAATGAAACACAAATAATATTCTGAGTTAATATTAAAATTATATTAATGAATTAATGTTGATGAACTGCTGTATTTTTAAAATAGAAAATATATTAAAAAATTATTATAATTAAATAATTTTAATCAAATATAAATGATGATATATATTTTATAAGTCAAATGTAATTTAAATAAGGGTTCAAAAATAGTTATTGTCAAAATAAATGAACATCACCCTATAAATTTCATTTATTATTATTAAATTAGAAGTAAAATTATTCAAAAACATTATTTATAGAAATTGCATATTATTTTTGGTATCATAATGCTAAAATTATCATAATATAAAATATTCATAATTTTTTCAAACGGACGAATTTTTGGGTTAAAATTAAATACCGGATAAATATAATTTCATTATTATGACATCATAATAAATAAAAAGTGATTTAAAAAATAATATTAAAGTTATCAAAAACCAAATCTAGGTATTCCTTTTAAAATAATATTATTTCATATTTACTTTTTTTTTGTATTTTTATAAATCCTTTTTGAATCCTCCATAACCACTAAAATATTTAATGGTTTTAAAATAATTTCATTAATAGTATGACTCACCTACACATAAGAAAGAATATTATTTTATTATGTTCAGCTAATGGACTATAAAATAATGAAAAATACTATAATTTGGTAGAAACTGTGGGAAAAATGATTAGAAGTTTGTGGTTTTGGTTATTTTATTATATAAAGTCCAAAACCTATATTTGAGAAATAATAATTAAATCCCCACTCATTTAATATATAAAACCACCCAATCAAGCATTTATTATCACTAAAAAGCCTTTTATAATGTTCTTACTATTCCCTACACCCTCTAGAGTCCTCTCACGGTGCGCCAAATGTCATAAAAATATCATCCCAAGGGAAGTTATATTACCGAAAACCATAAATGTTTGAACATAGTAAGATAATTCAAAAAATGGGAGAACCATTATATGATACATTAAATTTAAAAATTAAACAGTAATACAAAATGTTTAAATGTAAGATCCCGGGCTTTTCGGGTGTTAATATCCCGCAAATTTTTAGGTATTTTTGATATTTTTGAGTACCTCTATTTTGGAGTAGTGAGTTGGGGTGAATTTGGGTGAAATGTTTTGTGAAACAAAAGGGAAGTGGGTTGTGAAAGGTTTTAAAATGGTTTGACAAACCGTGTGACCAAACAGTTCCAACCAAGGAGAACAGGATAGAGAGGTACGCACGGTTTATGCACAGTTTTACAAATAGTGCGACCAAACCGTGCGGACCATGCATCTCTGGACAGTGAGGTCTGCACGGTTTTCCCATGGTTTGACAAACAATGTGCCACTGTCCAGGAAACTGTGGGTGCAGTTTTTAATTACGATATTACTTTTTAAAACCACTTGAACTCCAAGAAATCATTATTTTCTGACCTTGGCTAAGGCTTAGAAATTTCTAGGTGTTGCAAAATCCACTTGGAGAGATTCTAAGGTGATCCAAACACTTTTTTTCTAGATTTAAGGCTCGTATGGAAGATCCACTCTCCTTTCGGTATGTAGATTTCATCCTGTTGTTTCTTCCATTCTTTCCCCTATATTCCCTTGATATTTTCATGGGGTATTTCCATCATTTCCAGGGATCTAAACCTATGAGTTTAGGTATAGATCTATAATGGTCTATCTAGATCTAGTTTTTCAATTCCTTAATGACTTTTATCGTATTTTTGATTTTGAGGATTTAGATCCAGAACATGATTGACGATGTTGTGCCGCTAGAATTTTTGGGTATTTTCATTGGGCTAAATTCCATCAATAAATCGAATTAGGTGGTCTAAAATCCAATCCCATGGTCTCATATTGTAAGGCTTATGCAGTTGTATAAATGTCATGGCATAAATATTTGTGGTTTGGTTGTGCGGTTCTTTATGAATTGTGGATCTAGTTGAATATGGGTGGGAGTTATGATGGAAGGGTAAATATGATTAAACTTTTGAATATGGCTATATATGTGAATTTGATGTTTGATTTAAAAAAGCGTTGTGGGACATGAACTGATGCTCCTAATACCCAAAGAGGTTCTAGACATGGAATTATAGAACTAATGACATGCATGAAATTGATAATTTATGGGACAAGTACTGATGCTACAAATACCCATTGGGTTGTGAGACAGGGACTAATGCTCCAAATACTCACATGTGTGATAGACATGATGTTCTACACTCTTTCATTTATTTGGTACTATGGTTCCTTTTTTTTATTATGTAACATGATATTGTGTCTTAATGATTATGAATTGAACAGGGAAAATGGATTAGGCTCTAACACGGGCTGAAGGAGGTATTGTGTTTTGGGGGTTCTTGGGAACCTTGGTGATTAAGTTTTTAAATATAGGTGAATTTGATAAATTAAAATTGTCTTCTCAATTGCCGTAATTTATTAATAATGAAACTTCATGCACTGCTTTTTACTGGATTATTTTTGAAAATGTCGATGGGGGCCTACTAGGTCGTACTCATGCCCTACTTGGGCTGCCTGATCGGTACTTGAATAGACATTGGTGTTGTTGGAGAGGACAAGGGCAAGAGCCCTATTTAGATTGCTAAGTTGGGGATAGAGATTGGTTGAGGGAGATGGACATGGATCAAGACCAGTTGGGTGTTTTTGTGTCCTTGCCTTCAGTGTCTGTACATTCAGGTTCATTGTGGACACTTGGCACTTGCATTGTAGTATCATGTTTTCCTTCCAGTTGAGTATTGTATTTTTTGTTTTAGTTATACTAGTAAAATTTGTGCTATTATATTTATATGTGTTTCCACTATTTAATTTTTACTTCCACAGGTATTTTATTCTGATAACAGATGGTATAGTCTCCCCAAGACCGACTTACCATATCCTTGATGCTATTCGGCACCCTTTGGCATATGGGGAGGTGCGCTTGAAGGCATGTGGCCAACAGACTC
Organism: Viscum album; assembly: GCA_963277665.1. Taxonomy (NCBI): domain Eukaryota; kingdom Viridiplantae; phylum Streptophyta; class Magnoliopsida; order Santalales; family Viscaceae; genus Viscum; species Viscum album. Next base: position 864,415,066 of record OY728132.1, on the reverse strand, counting down.
GGGGCACCATGTAGTGGCTACCTGGTCGGGACGTTACAAAGTGGTATTAGTGGGATGTTTTTCTTTATTCATCTTTTCTATTACTATTTGGGGATGGTAGAAAAAGAATTAGGGAATGTCGAGGCTTGATAATGAGATCATGAATAGGAGTTACCAACCCATGTATGGGGGAAACCTCAAGTACTCATGGTGGGATTGCAGTTATTGCTTTTTGTCATTAAAGTTGAATATTATTTCTCCTTGGGTTATGCACTTGTTGTGTGATGTGATTATTATTTCTAGAATTTGTTGAGGATTGATTTTTTCCCAAAAATGGAATGAGTGTCTCATCTACATGCATCATTCTAGGAACTCAGGATAATTGTGACAAGCATCATGTTAGGCACGTATGGGAAAACGGATTATGGGTAGATTGTTTTACTGAAACTATTTCATTTCCTTTCTTGGGAAATTAAAATTAAAATGGTCTATGGTTTTGATATTGAAAGAAATAATTGTGAAGATATATGATTAATTTGGTTGTGAGTAATTGTGGTAACATTGTGAACAGTTTTCTAAACTGCATGTTTGGCTTGTAGAATTATGCCTCCACGATGCTTGTTGAGAGGGAGAGAGGGGGGTATATTTTGAAATGGTCCTCTAGTTGGTGAACCTGGTGCACCAATAGTACCAACTGAAGAATTGGGGGAAAAATATCGAGATAACATCACATGTTTCATGCAAATGATGGAAAGAGAACTAGGGTGGGTTGTGAAAAGAATGTCTGATCTGACGACAGATTTTCGGTTGCAGCACCCGCTGACTTTTACTGGAAAGGGCGGTCTGGAGAAAGCTGGGTTCTAGATTTAATCAACCTAGACTATAATTCAACACCTGAAGACACCTTTTTAGAAGAGATTCATGTTGGTAGCTTACGTGTGGCACGGTAATGCGAAACTTTTGTGGGACATCCAGACATGGAATGGGCAGTTGGAAGCTATGAAGTGGAAGGAATTTCATGAGAAGTTCTTTGAGAACATCCATCTTGAGATGCTCAAACAAGTGAAAGTGGGTGAGTTCATGAAGATAAATAAAGGCAATATGTCTGTCATGGAATATTTTGGATGCTTTATAGACATACAATGTTTTTCTCCAGCATTGGCAGCAGATGTGTCCACTTTAGCAAGACAATTTCAGGATGGACTTAAATGTGAAATTAAGTCTCAAGTGAATATTTTCAGGCTGATGAGGTTTCCGGTAGTGGTAAATCATGCTCCCATCTCTGAGGGGAACCTGAAAGAGGATTCTGTTGGTGGAATTTTTTTTTCTGGATGGTCAAGTGGTGCGACATTTGAGAGCAAGAAGCAATTTTATGAGAATTTCATCCATGGAGGTGGGAGAAAGAGTAACCTAATAGAGGGATCAGTTACACATGACCTTAATGGAGTGTTTTTTCCACCAGTGTGGAAGGTTGGGACATTATCATAATCAATGTCCCCAACCTCTTATTGAATGCAGATCATGTGGTAGGATAAGATATCTCCAGATGTTCTAAGGAACCCAAAGGAGTCAGGTGGTGATGGATTATCTAAAAAGAGTAAGAGTGTGGGAAGGGGATCCTCTACACCCTTTCAGTCCCAAAGTTAGATTTCTACTAGTCCAGGTGGTAAGGTTGATAGATGTTGTGCTCTTGGGATGCAATGCCCTTATCAGCAGAGCCATACAGGTCAGGGGAGTCAGGTGGACTCACAGGTAAGAGAAGCAGCACAGTTGCTTGCAATACAACCTACACATGTGGATAGTGAGGCTGGACCCTCGATAGTGAGAGGTACTATTCATGTGGCTTCTACTTTATCTAATGCCTTATTTGATACTGATTATTCTCATTCATAAATATCTACAAAACTTGTAAATTTTATTATTTTGGCGGTGGAGTTTTTGAGTGGGGCTATAATGATAGTCACACCATTCGGGGTACAGTCTATAGGCTTCTGTAGGTGCAAGGGTTGTTCTATTGAGATCGGGGTGTACCATTTATTGTGGAACTCTATATCATTGATATGACTGGATTCGACCTAATCCTGGGTATGGACTTGTTAGTCACATACCGATCCCACATTGATTTTTATCATCAGAGGGTGACATTTATGTCTCCTATGGGTGACCATTACATTCACTATGGGGAGTGGGATATCTAGGAAGGCCGATCATGGCCAATTAATAAGCAACTATAAGAGCTCAAAAACCATGTTTCTAGTCTTTTACTGGATGAAAAAGGTGTTAGGAAAGAAGTCCTTACTCCACTGGTTGATTTGATTCAGGATGTATTCCTAGAAGACATCCCAGGGATGCCACCTAAGAGAGGTGTTGAATTTACTACTGATATCAAGCCAGGAGCTGAGCCATTATCTATTCCACCATATAGAATGGTACCGATAGAGCTTCACGAACTCAAAGCTCATTTGGAAGACTTGAAGGATAAAGGATTTATCCATCCAAGTATGTCTCCATGGGGATCTCTTGTACTGTTTTCAAATAAGGCTGATGAGAGTTTACGTTTGTGTATCGATTATTAGTGGCTGAACAAGATGATTTTGATGAACGAATATCCTCTACCGCATATTTATGATCTGTTTGACTAGTTAATGCAAGCCAGTGTTATCTCAAAGATCGAATTATGATCATGGTATCATCAGTTGAGAGTTCAGACTTCTGATATACCGAGGAGTGATTTTAAAGTAGGTATGAGCTTTATGAGTTTGTTGTAAAGACATTTGGGTTAACAAATTCCCTGAGAGTTTTTATAGCCATGGTGAATAGGATCGTCCATATGTACCTATATCCGTTTGTGGTAGTATTTGGGGACGAAATATTGGTGTACTCCAAGACTTATGATGATCATTCCCAACATCTTGACATCGTCGTAAGTACAATGAGACAACATCGTCTATACACCAAGATATCTAAGTGTCAATTTTGATTTGATAATGTACAATTCTTAGGACACATTATCTCGATGAATGGTTTTTTAGTGGATCCAGAGAAGGTCTATGTAGTGGTTTCATAGGAGCAGCCTGAGAATATTTTTGATATCTGAAGCATTATATGGTTAGCTGGATATTAAAGAATATTTATCAAAGACTTTTCCCTTTTGGAAACACCACTTTCAGTCTTGATAGAAAGGGAGTAAGGTTTTAATGGTCGGAGGCTTATGAGACATCTTTTCAAGAGTAAATGAAGTATTTGACATCCGCACCAATTTTGGCTCTACCTGAGTCAGGTGAAGAGTACATAGTGTATTTTGATGCTTATGGGATAGGACTCAGAGCTGTGTTGATGCAAAAAGTTAAAGTTGTGGCATACAGGTCTTGAAAGCAGAGGCTGCATCAACGGAATTACCCAACGCATGACCTTGAGCTGGCAGTGGTGGTTTATGCTTTCAAGTGTTGGCGACACTACCTCCTGGGTGATAGGGTTACATTTTATATAGACCACAAGATCATTAAGTATGTATTTCCTCTGTTCAATTTGAATCATTGATCGGAGATATGGGTTGATTATATGAAGTCTTTTGATTTTGATCTGTTATATATGCATAAGAAAGGGAATGATGTGGTTGGTGATTTGAGTAGGAAGACTCGGACTCAGATTGTTCAAGAATCTAGTGCCGAGTGGAGGATGATGTTGTTGCTACCTGAAATAAACGTTGTGGTTCCTGATAGACAAGAAGAAATGGAAATCATGTCAGTTGTAGTGGAGTCTATACTTTTGAGACGGACCAGGGACAAGCAATATGAGGACACGAAATGCTTGGCCTTGAGGGAAGACTTTTATGGTGGGGAGACACCTTCGGACTGGAATATATACAAGAATGATATCGTTTATATGAACAAATGGTTTGTTGTTCTTTTGAGCATGTGAGAGGAGCTCATGCGGGAATTTCATGCCTCAAGATGGGTAGTTCACCCTCATGTGACCAAAATGTATCGTGATCTGTGACGACAGTTTTGAAGGTCAGGTATGAAGAAGGAGATAGCATGGTATGTGACACGATGCTTTACCTGTCAATAGTTGAAGGTGGAGCATCAATGACCTAGATTTTTACTACGACGTTTTTCCATTCTAAAATGGAAGTGGGATGATGTGACCATGGACATTGTGATAGATCATCCAAAAACACTTTGGAAGAATGATGCTATTTTGGTCATTGTGGATCGACTGATAAAGGTGGTACATTTCTTTCCTATAAGATAAACCTTTACAGTTGAGCAATTAAAAGAGCTATATTTACAGAGTATAGACCGATTGCACGGGTTTCCATGAAATATTGTTTCATAATGTGATTCCTGTTTTACATCTCGTTTCTTAGAGGGCTTTTAGAAGGCACTTGCTATGAAGGTTTTATTGAGTACGGCTTTCTATCTACAAACAGATGGATAGTCAGATCATATTATACATGTGCTTTAGGATATGTTGAGGGCTTGTGTACTTGAATTTTTTGGTTCATGGGAGAATCACCAAGATTTACTAATGTTTTCCTATAACAATATTTATCAGGAAACTATACAGATGGAACTATATGTGGCTCTCTATGGTAGGCCTTGAAGATCACCACTATGCTGGATAGAAGCAGGTGAGTCAGAGTTGTTGGGGCCAAGTTTCATGCAGGAGAAGATAGAGTTGGTTCATCTGATTCAAAAATTCATAGCTACGTCTCAGAGTAGGAAAATCTCATATGCTGGTAAATGGAGACGACCCTTAGAGTTTATAAAGGATGATAATGTTTTCCTTCGGGTGTCACCTAAGTTGTCCCATCGTAGGATATTGAGTTAGGGAAAGTTGGCACCCAGGTTTGTTGGACCTTTTGAGATTGTGAACATAGTCAAGCTGGTAGTGTACAAATTTTCTCTTCCATAAAAATATAGTGCTACACATGGTTTTTTCCATGTAGCACAACTTCGATGATTTATCCCCAACCATTTTCTTGTGATTGATGTGGATGATGTTGAGCTATAAATAGATGCGTCCTTTGAGGAAAATCTGATACGTGTGTTGGATTGCAGTGAGAAGATATATAGGGGAATGACTGTACCAATAGTTCATGTTTTATGGTAGCATGGATGTGTGCATAAAGAGACATGAGAAAGTGAGACTGATATACAGACTCATTGGCCCAATATTTTTAGCTCATAATCTTAGAGACATTTGGGAGTACAGCTCGAGGACGAGATATTATAAGGTGGGGAGAATGTAAGATCCTAACCTATTCTGAAGACAATCTCGGGCACATATTCAGGTAGTTTTTATGTTTTTGAGTACCTATGTTTTTGATTAGTGATATTGTGTGCATTAGGTGAACTTTTAAGTAAAAAAAGTGTAGTGTGTTTTGCATGGTTTTTGCACGGTTAGACAAACCGTGCGACCAAACCGTGCCAACCAAGCAGAACTGGACAGAGAGGTATAGACGGTCTGCACATGATTTGAAAAACCATGCGACCAAACTGTCCAGACCGTACATCTCTGGATAGTGTGGTCTATATGGTTTGTGTAAAGTTTGACAAACTGTGTGACACTATTCAGGAAACCATACGCTCTGTTTTTAATTCCGAAAATCTTTTCTAGAACCACCCAAACTCCAGGACGTCCTTATTTTCTGGCCTTGGCTCAAGCTTGGAAATTTCTCGGTGTTTCCAATGCCTCTTGGAGATATTTCAAGGCGATCCAAACACATTTTCTCAAGATTAAAGGATCATATTTATGATATTCTCTCCGTTCGGTAAGTAGATTTCATCTCGTTGTTTCTTCCGTTCTTTCCTCTATATTTCCTTGATGTTTTCATGAGATATTTCCATCGTTTCCATGGATCTAAACCTATGAGTTAAGGTACAGATCTAGGATTGTGGATCTAGATCTATTTTGGCAAGACCTTAATTCCTTTGATCTTATTTTTGGTTTTGAGGATTTAGATCCTGAACTTGATTGACGACGTTGTGCCGCTCGGATTTTTGGGGATTTTATTTGGGCGAACTTCCATTAATTAATCGAGGTAGTTGGTCTAAAATCCAATCCCATAGTCTCATATTGTTATATGTATGCAGTTGTATAAATGTTGTGGCATAAGTAATTAATTTTTGGTTTGGTTATGTGGTTCTTTTTGAATTTAGTATATAGTTGAATATGGGTGAGAGTTATGATGGAAGTATAAAGTTGATTAAACTGTGGAATATAGTTGTATATGTGAATTGTATATTTTATTTTAAAAAGGGTTCTGGGACATAGAATGATGCTTCTAATACCCACATAGGTTCTAGACATGGCATTCTATAACTAATGGCATGCATGAAATTGATAATTTTTGGGACAAGGACTGATGCTCTAAATACCCATGGGGCTATGAGACATGGACGGATGCTCAAAATAATCTCATGTGTGCTAGACATGATGTTCTACACTATACCATTTATATGGTACTATGGTTCTTTTTGGCTATCATGTAACATGATATTGTAACATAATGATTATGAATTGAGCATGGGAAATTGTTTAGGCTCTGACACAGGCCAAAGTAGGTATTGTGTAATGGGGGTTCTCGAGAACCTAGTTATTTATGTTATTAAACAAAGGTGAATTGGATAAATTCATATTGTAGCATCAATTTCATTACTTTATTATTAATGCAACTGTAAACAATTCTTTTGACTGGATTGTTTTTCACACTATTGGCGGTGACTTACTAATTTATACTCACACCCTACTCGGGATGCTTGATCGGTACCCGAATAGACTTTGTTGTTGCAAGACAGGTCAAGGGAAAGAGACCGGGTTAGATTTCTGATTTAGGGATGGAGCTCGATTTAGGGATCCGGATATGGTTCGGGACTCGTTGGGAGTTGTTATGCCTTTACTTTTAGTATCATTATGCACACTTGGAACTCGCATTGTAGAAGTATATATTACCTTCCAATTGAGTATTGAATTTCATGTTTTGGTTATACTAGTAAAATTTGTGCTTTTATATTTATATGTGTTTCTGTTATTTCTTGGTTACTTCTGGTTGTATTTTGTTCTGATAATAGAGGGTATAGTCTCACTAAGATACACATTCCAGACCCTCGCTGCTAGTCGGCACCCTCTGGCGTACGGCGAGGCATGATCAAGGGGATGTGGCCAACCGACTCGGGGAACCATTCAGTGGCTCCAAGGTCGAGATGTTACATCAAACCAAATAATTCAATAAATTAATATCCTTAAAAATCATCAGACATCACCTACTTTAGTTTGAAACCCAAAGATTAGATTGATTTGATCAGATATTCTTCCAAGACAAATAAATTTTTATTCATAAAATAAAATTCCAAATTTTTATCTATGAAACATAATATTAACCTGTAAGAAAATTCATGCTAACCCAGACGTCATGTATTCTAGTGGTAGTGAAAGAAACCCTTATCATCCTTCGGTCATGGGTTCAATCCCCAATAACCTAGCTGGATGTGATGAGTTGTCCCCCATCTTATTGGTTGTCCATATTTGTTGATTAATCCTAAAAAATAAATCTTCCCTAAAAAGCTTCATGTTGATCCTAGTGGTTTAAAATACATCAAAACAATAAAATTTCTCTAAAAACATCATTTTTAACCTCAAAATTTACAATAATTTAAAACCTCATGTTGGGAGTCTTATGAAATTGAACATATGATCAACTATAAACTTATATTTTTATGAATCTGTACATAAATATCATTATAACATCAAATAAAACTTCATAATCTCAAATTTATCTAAACTCACATTTGATACAAACAAAAACATTACTAGAACCGCACTCCCAAATCCTATGATGAAATCCATAACTTTAAATTTTTATCATTGATACTAATTAATTGTGACCCAAAATTTTTATCAAAAAATTAATACATAAAAAAAGAAAACATGGATCAATTACATCCTCTATCGCTTTTAGGTTTATAGATTTAGAGAAATTGGAAAAAATATTAGATAAAAAACTCATATAAACCTGGACTCATAAACATCTAGTTTATAAAATTGTACATCATCACCCATTATGACCAAAATTTCTAATTTCACATTATGATATGGAAATTATCATTGTGAAATCATTTATTGAAATAAATAATTCAACATCATTTTTTATAACCTAGGGAAAATGAAACATAAGAAGGGTGATCTCAAGATGCTCAGTAAGGGTAAAAATAATCATTAAAAATCAAATGTGATCAATAATAATGAGATTTAATAAGGTTATGATGAAACATACATAAAATAAATCATACCAATCAATACCTACACTATGAAGTACTCTAACATGTGAAAGGAAACAATCATCGGATTCATTAGTAATAATCTATGTGATATGAATATCAATAATTGAAATCATTATAAACTAATATAATGAATTAATTAAACATGTAAGTACAAGGAATAAAATTTTAATTTCACTCTTACATTCACTTTTACAAATGGAATAACCACATGGTATCATTCCATACCCAATGCATTGGAAGGCTATCACAGACCCACCCATCATTATTATATTATGGAAATACCCAACATTGGTTTATCATATAACCAACCACCATTTGTTTATCTTGTAACCACTGATATAATTTCCATGAAAAATTAAAGAGAACATGAAATATTTAATTTCATCATAAACTCATAGTAACAACCTTTATCCGCTTTATAACGTGATTAACATGTGGAAAACAAATGGGTTTCGTAACATCCTGTTTGAAAAAAATCATAATTCATTCAAAGAATGCATAAGGACGGTATAAATGAAATATAACCATAGTGTATGATAATTAAAAACTATCTTTTTGATGATAATGAAATGAAATTCTCATTAAATTTCATTAAAAACATTCATGAGGATAATAATCTTTAAACATTCCAAAGTGACTCATAACACTTTGAAACAATTGAATCATAAGCCCCATGATGGAATAACATTAAATTTATCATATAATATCAATGTAATAATAATTTTCCTTATGTAACATTTTAAAATATAATTATGTATACTTAATAATATAATACATGTTCATAACATTAAACATTTCCTAGAGAATGTATATTGTGATAAAATTCCATCACCTCTTTGCTAGCATTGAATCTGTAAACCATGTGAATGAAATATCCTCACATGGAAATGTTAAAATCCCAAAAATTTAATTTTATAAATCATAAAATAATTCATGGTATGTTTATATGTTACACAACACAAATAAGTGGTGAATATGGTAGAAGTTTTGCAGAAATGAATGTGAGACTATAAATCTTCTTATACTTGTTGTAACATTTAGATTGGAAACCAAAATAATAATGAAAAAAATAAAAATAATCATTAAAATACAATGAATATAAAATAATTAATGATATAATATTCTCAAATGGGTAGTATATACTCTACACAAAATAAGTAAGTAGTGAATCTGAAATTTATCTCACATAAGTAAAAAGTGGAATGAAAATCCACTAACTTGAGTATGATTAGTCATGATTTTACATTATATTATAGAATAAAAATTTATGTCAGTTATATAATTTCTTAATAACCAAATAATATTTATCATCACTACTATATAACATATAAACATGTTATATACAATTACTAAATTAAAAATGTTTATATTGGATGTTTTAACCATATTTGGCATATGTGTCAAAACTAACTTTTATAGTATGGATAAGGTCAATGATGTCATTATTTACACATATATAGAATTATAATCATGAAATAATTATCATATTTATACCTTAATTATTACTTTAAAACCAATCATGAATGATGTTTATGAAAATTGAACCAACGTTACAATCATGGAGATGGTAGGTCGTACGTAAGCATGAGTAACCATCCCTTTTTTCAATGATAAATATGGAAAGAAGGTAAGTAAATATTAAATTAAAAAAATTAAAATTATATCATAAATAACATATTATTAATTTATATATATTTATATATATCATTATTCTGATATAGTAATGAAAAATGAATAATCACATCGATTTGAGGAGGCGGTAGTTCACACGCCCACGAACGACATTATCACTTTTTTAGTGTGTGAAATGGAAAGAATAAAAATAAATGTTTTATATAGAGATATATAATTATGTAATTAATATTATAAAAGATAAATTTATATCATACTTTTTTTGTTAAACCCATCCTTAATTCATTCCATGTATAGGGTGAATGAATCACATCGCTTGAGGAGACGGTTGTCCAAATTTCCGCTAATGATATTAATGTATTCCCGTAAAATGGAAAGTATTAGGGTATGTGTTATATAATAATTATAGAAGTATAAAGATATTATTAAATATAAATTATTATAATAATAACAAATCATTAATATTTAAAAATAATATTTATAACAAATCCTATATAGTTCTTCCCTATCCCCAAAGTATTATAGAATATAAAAGGAAGAAAGGTAATTTTTTTTCATAACATATTACACGGATCAATTTCACTAAATATTATTCCAAATAACTCATATAAATCGATTATATGTTCAAATGAGTCGTTATATTTCCATACCATGGGTGTTATACATGTTTATAGGTCCTTTAGATCCCTAAGATTAATGTTTAACCACAATGTAAACTTAGTTTTACATTTGTCACATTAATTGATTTTAAATACATTCACTAATATTTTTTTGTCAAAACCTATGTTGAACTAATTATAAATATAAAATTATAATAAATCCAAATATGGATGTTTTTTTTAAATTAAAATTCTAGAATTTGTATATATTATTTTAAAATTAATCAATCAAATAGGACGATAAAGTGGATTTTTAAAGTAAAAAGTTCAATGGTTTGAATTTTATTTATATCCAATTCAAAGTGAAATTGATTCCAATAGCCTAAATTAGATTAAATTTTATAAAATTTATATATCAATACTTTAATTTCAATAAAAAATACTATTTAACAATATAAATTATTTATACGAAAAAGTAGTTCTCAATTAAAAGACAATATTTTTCACTATTAATCAAAACAGGAATCTTCCTAAAAATTTCCAAAAAATCATAAACTGTAAATTTTGATATTATAATTTGGAAAAATATATTTTTTTGTGATGTAAATTTTATAAAAGGTTGAAATTTTAGTTTTAAAATAAGTATTTCATTAAATGTTTATAAATGTGCATTTTAAAAATATAATTTTTTTATGTATAAAATTGGATTTATTAATATCACAAGACTATCAAAATAATAGAATAAATTTATGAAAATTTTATTAAATATATAACATATAAAAATTATTAATATTATTAACTTGTATTCATTAAATTAACTTATTATTTTAAAATGACTTTGAAGGTTTAAAAGTAGATTTCCATAAAAACACAACCTTTATATTCTATTTGATTTTATTATAATTTCTAATGAAATGGTAACCAATGAATTTTTTTTATAATCAATATTAATCTATAATTTCATAATTTAGTTAATCTCATTCATTCCCTTCAATCCAACGTATAGGTGATAAATATCATATTAAAAGTTAATATTAATAGTATAATATATGTATTGTAAGACTCAGCCTTGTCTATAAAAAATCTATCAATGAATGTAAACGTTACATGAAATGGTAGATCAAAATTGTTATTCATTTAATTAAAGATAAAATTTGAATGCTGTAAAATGAAATATATCAAATAATTTAAAATAATTTCTAAGTATATATTTCTTAAGGTCTTGGAATGATACAATCAGACTTTGGAAATGATCCTGCAATATTATTCTTTGTTTCTGTGTTTTAAATATGTAGAAGTTGGTATAGGATAAAAACATACACAGGATAATATAATAATTAATTAATGTGAATTATTCTATATTATTGGTTTAGTTTTCTAACTATTTTTTCTTCTTGAAGGTATGAAATCATGTCGACGACCTCACCATGTTCATAACAAAGATGTTTAGCATGATGTGTTGGCATATAAATGTAGATAATAGGTCACTGATGATGTCACTTGGATGATGAAACACTTATATTTTTATTGAAATATTTAATAGAATTATAAATTCCTAATTACAGATTCAGTCACAAAAGACTAGTTGGAAGAATTTGTAAAAAAATCAGTTTAATCAATGCATAGAACGAGAATTGGGTTTCATTAGCCATGATGATATTGTAGGGAGTAGAATGGTAGTGGTGGATCTTGTTCCTCAGCGAATGTGATGAGTCATCAGTCTCACTGGAGAAGTTCACACAATATTTTCATTTAGAGTTCAATTATTCAACCGTAATAGAAGAAACATTTTAGTAGTTTCTTACCCTTTGGTAGAGAAGTTATAGTGTTCGAGAGTTTGGTTTTTGTTTCAGGACCCTTATATGAAATTATTTTGACATTTTTATTGATTTGGAGGTCAGGGAATGAAAATTTGAGGAGGATTTGTGTCTAGAGAGCTCTCTTGGAAAATTGGACAATACCTATGTTTTCTGAACTATTAATATAGGGTGAAAAATCATTGGTATAGCCTATACCAATGGTTCTCCAACCCATTGGGAGTATGGTCATGGGTAATGATATATGCAATTGAGTCTTAATAATTTTTTTGTTTTGGGAGCATAGTTGTATATTATACCCATAGTTCCATTGAACCATGGCTATATCTCTGTGAAAAATGGTTTGATAAGTCATTGGTATAGACTTCCTTTACATTCGCTAGACACTATACCATGGTTCCATTATGTTGTGAGTATGTCTCTATAAAAATCGTTTACAAATACATTGCAATAGGATTCCATTACTTTGGAAGGATGCAGACCCTCTCCTTGGCCTAGAATATGCGAACAGAAATGCACTTGAAAACAAAAAAAATATATATAATAAAAACTTTGTTATCCAATATTAAAAATTCAAAAAACGAATTAAAACATTAAACTTGTGATAAAACACATTTTAATCATATCATATATTTATTCAGATTCAATAATCAAACATAATGTGTATAAATTTCATTCAAAATGTAAAGGATCAATCTCTCTCTCATTACAAAAAATATCATCACCATCACCTTCACTATCACCATCATCAAAATTATCATTACCATCATCATCACCATCATCTGTTCCACCATCATCATTATCCTCTTCTCCATCACCATCACAATACCCATGAAACTCATAATCCCAAACACCACTAAGAATAACATAACCATATTCTTGTGCATCAAATAACAAACACATCATTGACATGAATGTATAATGAATTTTGGTGGTATCTAGTGGAAATTATAGACAAAAGTTTGAGATAACTATCATAAATTGGTTGTTTTCCATTAGTGTATATTCATGGTCCAACATGATTAATTTTATGACCCTCATACCTATGAATGAGACTATAATCCCTCTATAAGTTTTGTTTCCAAATTTTTGATACCAGAACTAGAAAAAAAAATTTGATAATATCTGGTCAGGACAATACTCTTCCCTAGTTGTCAACATACTCTACCATAGTAAACATCTCGTAAAAAGTAGTGAAAAAAAATTTTCTCCAAATTTGTCATCTTCCGACAAATCAAGGGCCTCCAAATAAAAATTAATCAAATAAAAATGAATAATTATTTATAGTAGAGATATTAAAATATTAATTCAATAAATTAAAACATAAAATTTGATGTTTTTTGTGTTCTTTTACCATGCTTTCATATTTCATCTCTCTACTTGAGAAAAACAATTTTTCTCGAGTTGAATATCCTTAAATATTCGATACAGCTCTATAAATTGAAATTTAATGTAGAAACAAATTATTCAATAATACTATATATTTTAAATAAAATTAGTTTACTGTAATAAATAAGTTCCATGTGAAAGGGGAAGATAAAATATTGAAATATATGGAAAATAAGAAATAGTGAAAGATAATTATGAAAATTATTATATAAAAGAATATTTTTCATTTAAAAATGGATAAATATGTCATGAAAGTGATAATTTGGTGAAAATAATGAGTGAATATTTTTGAAAAAACTATGTTATTCAATGAAAAAACATCCCAATATAATGGTATTATTATCCTTGGAAGTCTATTTAAACATACTCATAGTAAAATTTTAAATATTTATATTTTTTTAAAAAAGCCTATTTCTAAAACTAAAATTGGGTGAATATAAGATGTATATAATAATGATTAATATTATTTTACATAAATATATTTTTTTATTAACTTATAGATAAATACACCCCAAAATAAAATAGAAAAAGAATAAAGATAATATCTCTGGATATCAATAATCATTTTTTGAAAAAATAGACATATGAATATGTGAGATGAATGATTAGAAGTTCTTTTGTGATGTAGAATCATTAGTGTCTAGGAGATTGTACTGATTCCAAATGATCAGCTTATTGAGCTAGAGAGGTATAGATAAGGGTTCACTCCCTACCCTTATGTGGGTGTCAACAGAAATGGGGAGTGGTAGATATATCCTCCCATATATTTTGAATTTGTAAATAAAAATAATCATGTAATATATGAAACATTTTTTGGAATCACATCTCATATTCCAAATAAACATTATTAAATATTAAAGGTAGGGTATAATAATTTGTTCATGATGGGAGATGAAATTACAAAATAAAACCATGGAAAAGATTCATTAGAATGAATTCCAAAAAAAATTATTTAGAAAAGTTATATACATGTTCTTGAAATCTATTATGTTACCTTTATTTTGTTATGTGTACATTACTAGTACAACCTTCTATTTATAGTCTCCATTATAAAAATTTCCTATGAACTGTATGATCATATACTATCATCTTGTTGTTATTTGATCATTAAATGAACAGTTTTATCTTAATTCATAATTTTTATTTTCAATTATAGCTATTACCCTTCAATAAAAATGTGTCCAATATAATCATTCGAAGATCGTTTTCACATTATATAGATTTGAATAAGACAACTACTTAATATCGTAACACATGACATCTAAAAGAAGTATATCATGAACCTACCCGCTAGGAATCAAGTAGAGCATTCGATAGATCAAACCATGTCATTAATGGATATTAGAAAAATGTAATGTTCTATATGAATTTGTTTGATATTCTAAATAGATTGTGGGAAAACTCTAAAGGGACCATGTAATCATAAATATGATGATCTAACATTAATCAATCAAAAGTATCAATCAAGGAAAACCCATAAAATGATAATTGAAATTGATTATGAATGGAAAGAAAAACAAAAAACTTATTCTGTTAATCAAAATAAGTTGGTTAAAAAATACTACTTCCAAAACCAAATTTTTTATCCCAAAAAACCTCATAGAAGAGTAAATCAAGAATAAATATTATATTATTTAAATATATGAAAATAATTAAACCCATAAAGATGAATTTTAGTTTAGGGTATAGTTGGAATGAGTTGCCAAATATCATTTCATTTTTCATCAATAAAATCACCTTGTTTTAAACCAATACATTAAGATTTTTTTCAGGAAATTAAAAATTATAGAAATTATGATACCTTATCATATATAATCATTATCAAGGGATGGAACCCAATACACTACAATGGTTTTCCACCCATTTCCATGTTGGTTCATGTGATTTAGTCAAAACATTATAATAATTCTACAACCTGATTTCATATACATATATTATGAAGGGGGTAAGATATGTATTTTATTGGTATATTTAAAATCCCCCACCCATTTCTATACACCTAAAAAATTATGAATCACTGGAAATAAAAATTATAATTTGATAACCATTTGTAACAACCGGCCTTGTAGAATTATTCCTGAGCCAAGTCAGAGTCTTTCATTACCTCAAGTTAAATTTCTAATTACTGGAGGTTTATGATAAGTGGAGATTGATACAATAAATAATTGTTAAATATTTTCCCTCTAAAAATTAAATTATTATGAGTATGAGTATTTAAAAAATTTATAAAATTAAAAATTGTTTTTATGAAGGTTTTAAAAGTATAGTTGAAGAAAAAATGTTTCTAAAAACAATAATCCAAATTAAAAATCTACGTTCAAACAAATAAAAAATGTCATCGCCTTTAAAACCATGTCCTAATCTCGCCCACAAGGAAATTTTTCATCATCCCTATACCTCACATGAAACATTGACATTTTTACACAAAATAAAATTATAATCCTTTCCATTACTTATATAAAATCTAACCAAAGTTATTTTTCAATAAAATTGTATACACAGGGGTGAGTAAAATACCCACCAGGATAATCCTTAGACTCTAAACACACCCAATAAAAACTATTTCTAGAATACAAGTAATCAATCATGATAATCAAAAATTTAAATAATCTTTTAGTAAATAAAATATATTTATAAATAAAATTTATTTTCAAAAATTGTAGTATTCTATAAATCAAAGACATCATCCAATCCAAATTATTTCACTTGAATAAGACATGTCCCAGAGAAAATAACGATTTCCATATGACCAAGGAAAAATCTTGGTTACCTATCTAGGGTCCCATCAACAATTTAACCCATGCCAATATCAACTAGTAAAATTTAGTTTTATGTTTTTCCATTATTACATGTAATCTATATTTATTGTTTTATCGACTTTTCAATGTAATTATATTTCTAGTTCCTTTTTTATAAAAAGACTCTATTTTATAGACATATGAAATTATATCATGTTTCTACCTTAAAGGTGAACCTCCCCTATATATGTGTTGCATGTTGACCCATTTAATAGTCACTGCCTTTCCTAGGACACCCATTCCCATGGTGTGAAACATAAAGATTTTAAATATACTATCCTAGACACTAATACCCATGGTTTTAAATATTGATATTATAAAATAGGTCTCAAAAAATAATGTTATAAATAATGCATAATAGTCAAGCCGACATCTCAATATTCAACATTGAGGTTTTCTAGTTTTTCACCCCACACATGAACCAGAAATATCCATATACAAGTTCAATGTTCACCCAAAAAAATATACATCTAAAATCACTATATAAAATTCAAACAAGAATTTTATTTTACTATGAACTAATGAACCCTGAAAAATATATTTTGAAATCCAAGTTTCATCAAATTAGATAAAATGCCCAAATTTTTATCAAAATCATGAGTTTTCTAAAAAAATTGATTTCTCAACAAATAATTTTCGTAAAATAAAATAATAGGAATTTTAAGAATAAATATCAATCATATGAACTATATAATTATCCAATTGAAGGGTGATTTAAAAGGGACCATAATATTTATAAAATTACTTAATGATTCCACAATGTTTACTATAAATAGTCAACACCTAAACATCAGGTATCCCAAATCCCAATCACATGAATCCAAACATTTAAAATAAATGAACAATATTTTTATAGATCATAAGATACTTGCTAATATTCTAGGTCAAAGAAATTATAGAATAAGAATTAGCAATTACAAATATATTGATTACAATTATATAAAGATTAAACACCAATCCTACAATTTTATCAACCAAAAGATGGTTAAAAATCAGTTAAATATATCATTATGATTTCCTATGTTTTGGAAGTTAACACAACCTGAAATAATTTTAGATATTGGTAATAAATCAATATCATATAACATAAATTTCATAGAGTTAGGAAATATGGGCTACATCTTGGGGGGAAATTAATTTATGTTGATACACTTGTTGAGAGGAAAAAGATGAGTAAACTAATTGGTTAGGTGTGGGATAATGTGGTAAGTTTTCTATTATGTATATGTTTATTGAAAATTAAAATTTATAATTTGAGAAAATTTGATGAAAATATTAAGGAATTTGTTTTCGTGGGACACTTCCATTATTAATTAAATGACATTTTTTGAAGTGAAATGCATCATTACATGAGGTACTTCAATGAAATGAATGTCATTGAAAACAAACATATTTTGAATGGAATATGTGAATTTGACTTAATTAAATAATGGGAGATTACATGAAAAACAATTTATTAAGTCATTAAAAATGAATATGGTCATAATCAAAACCATTTAATTTCTAGTTCTTAAAAAATCATTATTATAATAACTGAACTCATTATTAATCCAAATTCCTATGTCAAACCATGAACAAAACCTTTAATCAATTATTTCTCATCAATATATTATAGTGTTCATAAATTAAAATGTACATCAATTTAGCTTTTATGAAATAATTACATTAAATATATATATTTTAAAATTGAAGAAATTTTTTTTCCATAATTTATTTAAATTATAAAAAATAATGGAGTTTCGACGAAAATACAAGCCTCCAATCAGGTTTTAGTTTCTTAGTTCATCATTAAGTGTGGAGGTATTTCATATCATCCACATTATTTATTTCTATATATTGCTTAAAAAAATAATTTCCCATAATAAAAAATAGTTTACTAATGTAAATCATTTTGATTTTCATTCTAAAACCGCAAATTTGATTAATACCATTATCTTGGAACTCTTCCAATGAGTAATCATTTCACAAAAACATGATGTTGGACACTAATTCAAGATAGGTGTGGCCTCTAAATCCATTCCAACTCTACAAACCAATATATTATGATACTCATGCTTATATTCTCTCCAAAACTCCCATAATTACACTCATCATGTATCCCTCATAGACTCATCATTGACAAAATTATAATGAAACTGGTAACAGAATATTAATTCATATTAATATAATAATAATATTACATAAAATCTAATGATTTTGATTACATATATTTTCATAAGGAAATTATACATTGCATCATTTCGATGGTGTTTCTAAGAGATTTGTATAACATGAATGATATCAGAGTATTTGATAATCATTGTTATAAAAAACATACACTCATATACTATATTACCAATAATTTTAACTTCCCCATCATACATAACCATAAATTGTGTGTGGTGGTTCCACCACACTCACCTTTGTGTGAATTAATGTTGATTATTGGAATATCCATATGTGAAAGAAAAAAACATTAATTTTATATCAATAAATATCATAATAAAAAAAATTACGGTCAATTTTTTACTACAGTTCTATTAATATATCTAATCCATGATACTCAATGAATACAATTTTATCCTTAGGATATAAAGGATTATCGATCTGTACAGTATCACTGGGGTCCAATGTCTTTTCATGAGGCTTAGAATGTGTTAGATTATAATTTTAAGTATATTAAAAAGAGAAGTTTTAGGAGAACAATGTTGAAGGAAAATAAGATATAATAGAAGTTTGTGGAAAATTATAATATAAATGGGGAGTATGATTCATTAATAGATAATTGGAAAAATGAAGAGGGGGATCATATGTAAATAGAGGGGAAAGTATAAGTGGATTAAATATTCGTGCTACAATTAAAGATATTGAGTGAATAAAAGTTTTATAGAGGGTATATTTGATGAATGGATTGGATGTGATCATGTAAAATGTGTGGTAAGATAATCTATAGTACCACCAAATCACATCATTTGGATGAGCACCACTGCCACTAGGATCATAATAAAATATTTTTCCCTGGGTGATCGGTCCTGATTAAAATGTGAAAATAATTAATCACATGGAATTATATTTTATTGATATATATTCGAAATAAAATACTCACAATAAGAACTATTGGAAGAATTATCATATCTCTAATGTGATAATTATTGTCTAGAATCCTCTTCATATATCTTCGATGTTTTTTTATTTAATTGAAAAATTAATTTAATTAGAAATTCATATCTAATGTATCACAAAAAAAGAAAAGAATACCTGACCTGAATTAATTAAGGAATTAAAATTTTAAATGAAATAAAAGATACAAAATGAAATAAAATAATAATATTATATTTAGTGGGAATAATATTAAAACATAAATTACATGTCATAGAAAATTCAACACATTAAAATCAGCATGTTTATCATCTCCATGATGTAGTTTTCTTATTCTATTTTCAATTTACTCTAATTAAAATTTTGTTTAGAAATTTAGTTTGTCTTGGTAAATATATTAGTTCATTTTTTTCATTTCACTATGTTAGGTCATTTGGTCCATATTTTGGGTTAGTTCAATTTTCAATTTTATTGGTTAGGTCATTATTTTCAATTTTCAGATTTTCATTTTAATTATTTAAATATTTTTATATTCAACTCATCTTGTTTTTTGTTCTAATTTAAATGATTCAGTTTTATTTGGATTTCTTAGGTTCTAATCCAATTCCATAAAAAATCAAACTCAAAAAACTACACCTAGTATATGTTTTAAATGAAAGGGAATATAATGTTTGATACATAATATTTATAATCAATATTAAAGATATTTAAAGAGTAACAACCTGAACCACCCAATTCGATCTAATCTAAAAGAAAGGAGAACACAAATAGATTATTCTATATATTCTCCAACACAAATTTAGGTTCACAATCAACTCTGATAGTTTAACAATTAGAGTCATGATATGTAATAAATTGATCTAGTCTAATGGGGGTAGTGATGGTTTTAATTTCATCCCCACAATAATCAGTAATATATCTTTGTATTACGAAAATAATGACACAAAATTCATGTAGAAGATGATATTTTAGATAAAAAACATATTTAGTCAATCATTCCAATATATATGGCCTATTAGTATCAATAATGCATGTCATTCCAATAACTTGATTTTCACAATCATTGAAAAATGTGTAATATCTCATCATAAAATCATGCCACCATCATTTTTTATAATGACTTGACCATTAGAGTAATAGAACATTATTATTATTTTCTCAACGACTCCATAATAAGATACATTTTGAAACCAAGGTCCAATATATGACATGACAGCATAATAATGTATTTTGGAAGTTACCATTACACCATCATGTTGTTTTACAATGTTAATTCTTAATTTAGTGATAGTAAATTTTTACACGTTGATAAAAATTGACTTTGATTCACGAACCAAAGAATGAGAACTAAAATCCAAAAATCATATATACTCACAGATAGGGTTTAAATGAAAACTCAAAAACTAAAATATAAATTATTATTTAAATTAATTAAATAATATTTTTATTTTTTATTATATTAATACTACTACCTTAAATTTCAAAAATAAACATAAAACTTTTTCCTATTTAAAGTATCTCTCTTTCTCAAAGATAAAAAATGATGATTTCTATTTATAATTTTTTTAAATTCCACACAAAAAAATTGAAACAGGTTTACACGTATGTACAATTATATCAGATGAGATAACTTATATAAGTTCAATTTACTTACTTGATATAGTAATCAAGAAAATAAAATTTAAAAAAACAATGTGATGTTCTATCTCCCTCCCTTCAAGGACTAATATAGTCGATGTATAGGATACCATAATTCCTTCTGATTAGGGAAGTGATAAATAACTGGGTTCAATTTTATCATACTTCTATTCTTTATTTCTCATTGTTTTATTCCATTTCATGTTCACATCAGAAAAATTCATTGAATATAAATCCAGATATTCGTAATCGATGTTAACTTTCATGATAGAACCTCTTTGATGATTCTTGTTTTAAACACAAGACTTTAATGTGTACATATTTCTTTCAGTTGGATACAACAAAAAAAGAAATAGGTCCTCTAATTAGTATTTTATTTAAAATTTGGAGAGTTAGATACACTAGGAATGAGAAATATGATAGAGTAACCAAGTTATCCAACTCACACAAGGTTAATAGTTCCTCTTACAATTCTATTTTGTTAGAAATACTTTAAAAACTTATTTGAAAAAAATATCTATAAAAATGGTACAACAGATTAATTGAAACCCTTAAATTATTGGATAGTAGATGAAAAATTTATATTGTAATCAAATATTACAGAAGGATGTGATAATCATGAGTATTTAAATATTTCAACTTCAAGACACTGTAGTTGATCTATTTTGATATGCTTTTAGTATAACCATCAGGAACATTGGTAGTCTCTAGTACTCCAATAAATTTATTTCATTATGTATGTTTCATCACCAAATAATCACATGTAACTCTCAATTCATTTTCACTAATACACACAAGATGAAATTATGATCTCATACCTTAGTCCATCAAGAAACATCATGATATTAAATCATAATTTGTATTTTCATTGACATTTTAATGTATTGAATTCGATATTTTACTTCTATTTTTTTCAATGTGCATTAAAACTATGAAATTTTATAAAAACATGGTTTACCAATACTAAAATTCAAAAAAGATATATTTCTTATTCATATTATTATTATATTTAGTAGAAACATTATTCCCCTATCTAGTTTCATTTGACCAATCGCAAATGAAAAACTAGCATCATGAAATTATTTATGGACATATGTTCGAGATATATGCTAATGTGGATTTTCAATCTTCATGGTATTATAAAACATTTGACTATTATTCCAATTCAAATTATTGATTGGATTTAATTAATTATATCACATAAAACTAAAACAATGATTTTATTTAATTCTTTTAGATCACAAATTCATCACACATAGGGAATATAATTTCTTCCCTCTATTCTGCAGCTAAGCATTATATCAGAAGTAAGAGAATAATTTATCATCTAAATAATCATAACAAGTATCTAAAATATTTCTTCCTAATGGGCATCATATGTGTTCACATCCACATTCGGAAGATGCCTCAACTATTTTATTAATGGTTGTATATATAAATATATATCATTTATAGAATAATAAGGTCCAGATATGAGTATACTAATAAATTGGAAATGTTGTTTCATACACGTCCATAGAGGAAGGTTATAAATTTGTATTAAAATTGGCCATTTGTGGTGGGAAGTAAGAATACAAAAAAAAAAGATTAAAACTATCACATGATATATCCAACTTTAGATTACTCATTTTAGCTGAAAAATCAAAATATCATGAATCAAATTTACAACATGATAATCCATACACATAAAGAAAAACTCATCATTATCCTTCTTCTCTCAGTATCAATCCATATCATATTTATTTATATTCAATAGACATTATAATTTTTTAGAGTATTGGAATTAATTTAAGGTGTCACATTAAATTTTGTAACCCATTATATAATGGTCCATCTACATTTGGGTTCCATTGAGATGTTCCACATATTAAAAAATAATTTCATTCAATGGTTTACTCCTTGTATAATCTACAATATTTTTGTGATATCATGATTTTTTTAGAAAATCCATTTTCAACAACTAAAATATATTCCATTAAATGGTTTGAGTGAAAAACTTCATCACATACAACTATGTTATTTAAAAAATGTAAAAATATAATCCTTTCAATTTTTATAAATTTCATACAGGG
Organism: Viscum album; assembly: GCA_963277665.1. Classification (NCBI taxonomy): domain Eukaryota; kingdom Viridiplantae; phylum Streptophyta; class Magnoliopsida; order Santalales; family Viscaceae; genus Viscum; species Viscum album. Next base: position 864,391,779 of record OY728132.1, on the reverse strand, counting down.
TTTTCCCATGAGTTATTCAGATTAAAAATTCCATCTTTGTCATTTTACAACATTAATGTTATACTACAGTCATGGAAGCATTAGTAAATGTTTTTCACCCTATAAACATCATCAATTTCATTACATTCATTATGTGTTCTTTTATAGAAGTTTTATTAGGTAGGAATCCTTTATTAATTATGATGATGAATAAATGAAATCAGTAATCTAATAAATTTTCCAATCTAGTCCTCTCATTCAGGTCATGACCATTTTGAGATTTCCTTTTCTCCCAATTATGAGTCCATAAATGTTATTTTTTTTAAACCATATTGTTTAGATGGTATCACACTTTTTCATGACTTAATCAAGGACTTGCGACATAAAAATAATGATCGATGTGTATAATTCCTCTATCTGAATAATTTTTAAATGAGAAATCTTTTATGATGTCCAAATTTTTTTTGAAAACCTCCTGAGATACAACTACATTCTTACATCCAACTTCTATCCATTATTTATAAAAATGTTATATTCCATTTTCTAAAAACAAATAAATAATTTTGAAGTCAAATATAATATATATTTTTGGAAATGGGAATTATTCAATTTATATAAAACCACACCCATCTAAGTGATCTATATGAGAATTATAATATATAAGACATCAAAATTCTAGATATATAACAAAATACTTTATATATAATACCATTATTTTCAATTACATTATATAAATTGGTTGATAGAAATGGTTTTCTAGACATAATTATTTATTACAGGATGAAAAAGCCTCTTATAAAGTGTTAATTATGTCAACCATGATTCATCAACCAATCACTAACAAGCCAATATATTTTTTAAAAAATGAGGAACATTAATAATAATAATTTAATTAATTTCAAAGGCTGAATCAATTGTATATTTTCACATTAAATTAGTGTGAATTTACTCACTAGTGTATTATTGGATGGAATGTCAATTTATTACTCAATTGAAAAACATTTTGATTGTTTGAAAGTTTGATTTCTCCACACTTAACATGTTAGTGAAAAGTGGAAAATAAAAAATTATGAGTGAAAAATTTCCATAGAGGGTGAAATTAGGTTTCACATATAAAAAACAGAAGGCCAACAATTATTGTGAACCAACCATCACTAAATAAGTCCTCTATTTGGATATTGTAATGAAAATAGTCCACTGAAAAAACTACAATTAATTAGATAGAATATCTTCATATCAAAAAGAAGAGAAATAAAGAGAGTGAAAAAGTAGAAACATAAGAAACTCATATTTTATAAAAGTATGGACAACCGTGGTTTCAATCACACACAATAAGAAAACCATCTCAAAAATAAAAGTGGATGTAAAACTAGACCCATCCCAAAAATGTAGACCACCCCATAGAGAGAGAGAACATTGGAATATAGTCAAATCCCCCCACCCCTACAATATTCATACATTACCCATGCCTAACCACATCCACCAAAATAATCACACCAATATTTAAAATCTAAAAATAGTTACATATATCCCCCCAAAACTCTATTAATAGTAAGGATAACCATAAAAAACATAGAATAAAAATTTAATTTCAACAATCCATGAGTACCATTACTAAACCTTATTCATTGAATCTATAATAATACATAAAAAATATAGGTTATTGTTTTATACATAGAAAAAAATTAAAATGATTCTTGGCATAAGATATGAATGATTTGGTAATAACAAATTTCATGTTTAAGAAGAAAGAAACAAAAACAAAAATCAAGAATATAACATCATGTCAAAATAAGAAAATAGTAGTCACATGTAGGGTTCAATCTAGAAAAGAGTCATATATGATAAAGGGGAGGTCACATGGCTGCAATTTATACAGAATTCTATACCAAAAATTTTAAAAAAAGATTGGAATAGCTCATATATACCAACATTTAACTAAAACATTTTCTGTAACATTAATTATTTAGTGTATACCAATTTTTAAATTTAACTATTGGAATAGATTTATCTATTTCAATGGTATAACAAAACCATTTTTACATCATTCATACAGACTACTCTATACAAATGGTTTACAAAAACCAATTTTTATAACCTTCACTGTAATAGGTTATGCTAATGGTAATTATAATATGTATTCATAGTGGGACATATACCAACAGTTTTCAAACAGAATCCATATAGGTCTGTTGGTGTAAGTCCTTTTTCCACTAGTGGATCTAACACTAAGTCACAATGTTTATACTAAAGATGTATGTCATGGTGATAGAGAGGGAAAATGTTATTGAGAGTATGATGGCCAAAACAGGATTTTCAAGAGATTTAAGTCCATAGTATTTCCCATGGAGTAGTGTTGTGGTCTAGAATTCTCAATTTCATGGACATAAGAGCATTATGTTAGATAGGGGTATGACCCATTACATAAAATCCTATTTCTATATGGGTAATAACACTCACAATTATTCTAAGGTATCATAGGTGTGATTTTCTTATAGAGGCGTAGGCTATCAATGGTTAGAGTTCCCAACATTTATGAGTAATCATTATATATTAAGTATTCCTCTCCAGGTTCTTATATTTGGGTAATTTTAGCCATGTCAAAAAAAGAAATGTGTTCCAGATTAGGATCAATAGATTGTAGATGGTGTAGACAACATAAAGTCCTCAGGATATCCTCATCCTCAAATAGAATATCACTCTCAAGAAAGAGGTCATTGTAAGAGTCAAAGTGGTCATGAAGTAGGTTGTCATCTACTTCCTGATCTTACATTGCTATCTCCAAGCATGGCAGATGTCATATGATGCACCATTTTAATTTTTTAGGTGGGTGAATTATTATTTTTGTTTAGAATATAAAAAATTCTTTATATAACACAAACTAGTCCATTCATTAGGAATTAAAGTAGATATGCTTATAGGGACCCAAGCATTGTCTATTCATGTTAAAGGTCTATCTGAATTGTAAGAAGTATGTTGAGATTTTGAGATAATGATGGGGATGAAAGGCTATTTGGGAGACATCCTATGTTTACGGATATAACCATGTGACATCATCATCAGTATAGATTTGTTTTATTTATTATAGGATATCATGGACAACATCGAGAGGCTGGTTGTGTTCTATGATGTAGATAGAGTTTTGGTAGTGTTCATTTGTGAGACGGACGATGGATGGGTCTAATTAATATTCCTTCCTTGTATTCATTTTTGGTTGAACTGATGCTAAGTTTGTTAAATGTTCAAATGATTATGTTTCTTGGGGTTGTAGAAAAATTCCCTGAACTCTTCCCAGAGGTGGTTTTAACATTACCCCTTCAATGTGAGATTGAGTTCAGGATCGAGCTACATCTAGGAATGTATCCTATCTCAATGACTCTATATAGGATGAAACATTCATTGTTTTGGGAGTTATAAGTGTAGATTAATGATATGTAGTAGAAATGTTTTGATTAGATGATTGTTTCACCTTGGTGTGCATTAGATTTGTTCATGAATAAGGATTTTGTAAGATTGTAACTTTGTATCTATTAGCATCTCTTTAACCAAGTGATATTGAATAATAACTAAACTCATCCATGGATTGATGGCATTTTTTTGTTTAGATGAGGTGACCATGTTGGTTATCAATGTTCAATTTATGGTTCGAATATCATCAAATGAGGTTTAGGGATGTGTATTATCTAAAGGCTTCTATTCTTTGTCATCATAAGTATTAGGAGTTTATTTTGAATCCATTTGGTGCTTTGAATACTTGGTAGTGTTCCAGTGTTTTATGAATGGGGTGTTCATAGTGTTTCAGGATAATTATTTGGTTCGTTTTATCAATTAAATCCTTTTTTACTCCATGCATTAGAGGGATACAGAGCATTTGTGCATTGTTTTGGGAGTTCTTCATTCGGAGTAGATATTTGGTAAGTTGATGAAGTTTGTGTTTTGTTAACATGATGTAGAATTCATGGGGGATGTTTTATCCCAATAGGGAGTATATATGAATCTTTCAAAGATTTAGGTAGATGTTTCTTGAGCATGACCCAAGATTATAACAGTGGATAAAAGTTTCGTTTGTATTATAGGATATCATAGTAGTTTCATAGCCAATTTATCATGGGTTGTAACTCCTCTGAATAACTTGACTGGGAAGGATCAATAATCCTTATGGAATGAACGATGTCAGGTAGCCTTCACATAATAGAAAGATAATTTGGTGAGTGTTCTAGTTCTATATTTGTAACACCCCAAACTTCTACGGTACGCTTCTCTTTGAATAATGTGATAGCGTGGGTTGTACGCAACACCGAGTTCTAACACACCGTAACCAATCAAACTAGCCATTATAAATAGTAATACCTACCTTTTGAAATTATATATATTTTATATTTCAAAATGGACTTCATTTTTGGATTCGGAATATCTAATTTAGCCTAATATGAAATTTTGGTACTTTTCGGATAACTTTAATATTTTGATGAATAGTGAAAATTACTAAATTCTAATTAAAAACAAATTTTTTAATCAAAATAATTAATAGTGATAAATTATGAATTTGAGTGGTTTTAAATTATATTTAGAATATATTTTTACCATTTAATATAATGTTGGTCATTGGACATAATTTTACAATTAAACCAAACATAAACAAGTGGCAATCTTTTGATAGTTATTATCTCTTAAAAACACGCATTTTGTTTTGACAGCGGGAATTAATTTTAAATTAATTTCTTCCACTTCTGTGTTTTGAATTTAGAAAAATGGATTCCATATTTGGAATCAGGATGTCTAAATTGTGTAAATAGGTAACTTTTATTTTTAGACATTTAGAATAATTACTGTGGTAAATATTTTATTTACCATGGTTAAGGGAAAATCCGGTAAATAAGGGTTAAAAAATAATAATATAATAATAGTAAATTACCCTAAAACGTGTCCTAGCCATATTGGTTAATACATGATCGACCTTAGGCATCTTTGGGTCTATTTTGGGACCCCATGGTGCCACTTGTAGGTGATAGGGACACTTTTTTGTAATTAAGTTAAAATGAATACAAAAGTGACACAAGCATATATCTTTTAGAAAAACAATTTTTACATAGGGTTATATATGTTGGATTTTAGATTATAAATATTCATTAGAAAGATAAATCGATTTCCTACCGAATGATATTTTATTTATAATTTTTAGAAATTAAATAATTTAATTTATTTATGACACAATGATGATGTAGTAATTACTATAATAGTGAAAAATTAAAATAATTGATATTATAAATACCCAAATAAATATAATATGAAACTTTTAATGAATTAAACTAATTTTCTAGTATAATGTGATATATTTTAATTGATTTAATTGACATTGTTTGAAGTAATCAATCTGTTATGAGTTTCAAAAAAATCAACTATTTAATAGTGTCAAAATTGACTTAAAAGAGTTCTTAAAACAAATATTATATTATAAATTGATATTAAATTCCTAAAAATCAAAGGTTCGGCCAAGAGACTTATATCATGATAGGTTCATCATTAATGGAATAGTTGGGTGTAGATTGGATGTATATATTATGTTTATTAACCATATTATATAAAAATACAAAGAGACATTGTAAAAGTGAAACTAATTAACTTAGAGTTAATACTTAAAGATAAGGTTAATATAAGTACCCAAACCGGTCTAAATTCTATTGGTTGAGTTTTTTTCGACCCATAACCACCTTAAAATTTAAATAATCATATTTTGAGCCATTGGAAACCGAATATGAATTTATTATAAACTAATATATCTAGCTTTTCCAAAGGTGCCCCTCACCCCCATTATAAAAGGGCACACCTCCTTCTCATATCTTCACACCATAAAAGCCTTTTGGTTCGGCCAAATCTGCCCAAATACTCTCCAAACTTCCTGAAATACAACCTAGAGGCCTTAGTTTGATCAGGAAGCCAACCTATGGAGCCCTTTTGATCAAATCCAAAGGAAGAACCCGAAGAAGAGGTAATGATTTCACCACCCTTTTCCAAGTTCATTTCTTCTTCCACTTCTTCTTCCTTTGTTGTTACCATTCTAAAATAATAACTCCAGTATCATATATATACTGTGATGTTATTATAAATATGGTACAACCATATTCAGTATTCTATCCACCCTTTGAATAACATGTCACCATACGTGCATACGTACGGCTTACCGTCTCCACGTCGTGGTGTAATAGTTATTCAGTATAATATTATTTGGATGGGTATAATAATGATGTGTAACTCATGTAAATAATAAATATAACATGTTAATGATTCTGTATATATTATATACCATCCATTTATATATTATTTTAATATCAAAAGAATGATATTGTCGCTCGTGCGTACGTACGGACTACCGTCTCCACGAACGCGATGAGATTCATTCTCCATCGTATCGATTCAAGTATAATTATCATTTGATGATTTAAAAAAAAGATGTTTAAGAACTTGATATCATTTTGGATATGAATAATATACAACCAATCCATTAGAAACATTTCTTATGTAACAAAACATATAAAATAAAACAAGTAAGTTAACACCCAAAACAATGATAATACTAAGATATTATTATCAAATCAATATTAAAAGATCATATATGATATAATATTAATTTATATGTTTTTTTGTATAATTTAATAACAATTATTTCACCATTATACAGGAGGTTAACCTACCCCAACCAAGGAAAAGTACAGGGTAAGGGGTTTTCATCTCACTCCTTATTCCCGTGAGATTCATGCCATATTTCCATCATCAACTTTTGTGTGGTGTATGTACTGACCATAATTATATTCTTTGTGTAATACACTCTAATTTATGTGTATTTACATATTCATTGTATGATACCTCTTTCATGGGTTGTATGTTTCATAAGTTACGAAATTGGTAAGGTTTATTTCACAATCTCTTCATTATCTGAGGTTGTTTATACGTAATAATCTACTAGGATCTCTTTATCATCCACATCCATGTTTCTCAAAAATGTATTTCAAAATATTTTTATCATTTACAAAAATATGGGTTAAAGTAATTTATACCCTTGTTTGACTTTTTATAAGAGGAATCTTTCCGTCGTTTTCAAAATAGGGTCCTTTTTAACCTTTTCGACAGAATTATGGTAAGAATGTTTTTTTACTTATACGGCGGGTGCAGTTATTTTCCGCCGTTATAAAATCTTCAAAGCTTTCCTTACAAGCTTATATGAATATTTTCAAAGAAAATGTTTTATTTTATATGGATCTTAAATTATTTCAAAAATATAAAGAGATATTTCTCTAAAAAGTGTTTTGATTTCATCTATGTCAACATCCTTTGATGGATTTTATGCTTATTTGAAGTTGATTTATTATGATACAAAACTTCTATATTGTATTGAAGGTTTTGTGATATATATGTCTGTGGATGTGGTATATTTATACCATTCATAGTTTATGCTGAAATTATTGACATTTCGTATGCTAGTTTTAATACGAATGTTAATGTTATGTTTAAACCTTTTCATATGGGAATGCATTGGACTTAATATGTGACGGGTGGATCCCGCTATAGCTCCTCGATGCATCGGTAGGTGTCATGAGACAAACTAGTGTCTTGGCACAAGGCCTTGACAAAATCTTATTTGTAGTCTTGGCACGAGGCCTTGGCTATGTGGTTATGATAGTCTGGCATTATGCATTCCAACATTATGAAAGTGGTTATTGATTTTTCATGTGATTATTCGATTAGTAGAATATCCATGTGAATAAGTAAATGTAATTATTTAATTTTATTTATGCCATACCATGTTGAAAGTTCAAGTTTTAAAGGCTTTTGTTTTAGTTATACATTGCCTTAAATGTTTATTCTTATTTATGAAAGTTTCCGCTATATTGTTATCCTTAATGGGCATTTGAACTCACCCCTTTTCTATGTTCTATTTTTTCCAGGAAGTGAAGAAGTAAATTATGAATGACCTACAAGGATATTATGTGGGGATATGAGTGTGGATTATGGAGACATTATGTTGTTGTAGCAGTTTTTCATTTTATGATGTAATGTAAAACTTATAAATAAATCTACTGTTTCCAAGGCTACTAATCCAATCGGTCTTTCGAGATTTGATCTTTCTTGTGATCATGCCAATGTTATGTAATAATGCACCGACTCTCGGTAACTAGGGTCGGGGCGTTACAGTTGGTATCAGAGGAAGTTTAGTACAAACCTTGGAAGCTAGATTTAGATAAACTCTTATTAGAGCACGTAGACCTAAGATGAACTTTGAGGATTAGTATAGAAGAACTTCCTAAAATTTTGGTATTGTAGAGATTTTGTGAGTTTTCTGAGCAATACATCCCTGTCTGGATACGAGCAGGTAGAGGCGGCTCTGGCACAGATGTACCTTGGGGTAAAACTCGAAAACACCGCTTTGAGCTAGAATCGAACGGGAACTGGTGCACGACAACGGGCCTTGTTGCACTCTTGGTTACGACACTCTCGGGGGATATGCTTAGGATAACTCTCATTTTCTTTACAAATCATTATGAATGGTATATGAGTATATACTTCCTCAAAGAAAACATTTTTATGATTATGGATTATATCCATAAATAGTTCAATTTATGTTAAGTGTTTTATAAGGATGGGATTATGTATTTTGATTCATAAACTGATCTAGTTTATGCCATTGTTTAGAAATGGCACCTAGTGGAAGAAATGGAAACTGTATCAATGCACGCACTCCATGTAGGGATTGCCCTCCTGCTCAAGATAATTATAGTGGGGTTGGTGATGCAACTGGTGCCGATCAGCTAATCACTATACTAGGACAACTTACTCTGGTTATGAATAATAACCTTACCCGTATGGAGCACCCTAACCCACAGTGTGGAGGATCAATGTTAAATCGATTCATGAGGCAAAAACCACCAACATTCAATGGGATTACAAATCCCTTAGTAGCTGAGAAATGGATAAATTCCCTAGAGAAAATATTTCAGGCTTTGGGGAGTGGTGAAAGGGAAAAAGTTATCATGGCAGTTTACCGCCTCACTGGAGATGCTGATCAATGGTGGTCATTGATTCAAAACATGAAGGAAGATGATGAAGTATCAAATATGGAATGGAGGGAGTTCAAAGATCTGTTTTTAGAAAAATACTTTCCTCGCGACCATCAAGCAGATATTAAAAGGAGATTTCTGAGTCTGAGACAAAAGGAGGATGAGAATGTCACAAAGTATGAGGCTAACTTTACAAGGTTAGCAAGGTATGCTGGAGATTATATACGTAACCCAAGAAGTAAGATTGATCATTTCTTTTATGGGTTAAAACCATTTCTTTGTCGAGCATTAGACACACAAACCTTTTCGTCGTACGAAGACATTGTCTCATGTGCTATTAAGACCGAAAAGGAATTATCTATGTCTTATGAATTTAAAGAAAAGCAAGAGAAGAAGAGACCTAATGATCAATCTGGGAATGGAAATAAGGGGAAGAAGGGAAATATTGAATATCCATCTTGTGGTAAATGCGGGAAGAAACATCCTGGTACTTGCTTGAAGGGAATGTGATTCTGTTACAAGTGTGGAGAAAAAGGCCACTAAGCTCGTGATTGCAAGGGGAAGAAGGAAGATACCAACGTTCAGTGCTACAATTGCAGGGAGATGGGGCATTATGCAAATGCATGCCCTAAGCGTCAGGAGAACTTACCTCAGAAAAGGCCAGGGGATCAAGGCCAGGATTATGCTATCACTATTGCTGAGGTAGAAGCTCCGAAAGACGTGGTGGCAGGTAATTTATTGGTTTCCTCAAGTTTAGCAAATGCATTATTTGATTCTAGATCATCGCATTGTTTCATATCTACCCAGTTTGCTAAGAAAATTAGATATTTCCAATTTAATTTAATAAGGGAGTTGTCAATTAAAACTCCTAAGGGAAGTATCATTACAACAATGTTTTGTGAATCAGTCCCCATTAGAGCACATAAATGTTCTTTATCAGCTGATCCCATCGTCATACCTATCGTTGAGTTTGATATAATCCACGGTATGGACTGGCTTTCGGACTATGATGCGAAGATTTATTGTAAGAAGAAATAGGTTACGATTCCTGATGATAATGATATGGAACACCTTATCTTTAGAGAAGAATCGTCACCACCTAATTCTTATTTAGATCCACCCCCAGTAGCTCAAATTAATTCAATTATTGGGGAGGAAGATAATGAAATAACTGTCGGTGAGGAAAGGAATGTTCAAATAGAGGATGTACCTGTTGTGAAAGAATTTGTAGATGTATTTCCGGAAGATTTACCTGGACATCCTCCAGAACGAGAAGTTGAGTTTTCCATTGATTTGATTCCTGGATCAAGGCCAATATCGAAGACCCCATATAGAATGGCCACTGTAGAATTAGTTGAACTAAATAAACAACTAGAGTAATTGAGTAACAAGGGATTTATTCTCCCTAGTGTTTCTCCATGGGGATCCCCTGTTCTTTTTGTTAAAAAGAAAGATGGATCTATGAGGTTATGCATCGACTATAGGGAGATCAATGCTATAACGATAATGAACAAGTATCCCCTACCACACATTGATGATTTATTTGACCAACTGCATGGAGCTCAATACTTTTCAAAGATTGACCTTCGATCTGGATACCATCAGTTGTGTGTGAATAAGGAAGTCATTCCGAAGACAGCATTTCGAACCAGGTACGGGCATTACAAGTTTACCGTAATGTCGTTTGGATTGACTAATGCACCCTCCGTATTCATGGATCTGATGAATAGAGTTTTCAAGGAGTATCTCGATGAATTTGTGGTGGTATTTATTGATGATATCTTGGTATACTCAAAAACCTATGAAGATCATGAAAATCACTTGTGCATTATCTTGAAGACTCTGAGGAGTCATGAATTATATGGGAAGTTTAGCAAGTGTGAATTCTGGATTCAGGATATTTCTTTTCCTGGCCATATTGTCTCTAAAGATGGAATCTATGTTGATCCTTCTAAGAACAAGGCAATCCAAGAATGGCCAGCACCTACGAGTATAACTGAGGTACATAGTATTATTGGTTTGGAAGGTTATTATCGACGTTTCATCTAGAATTTTGCCCGATTGGCTAATCCATTAACGAAGCTCACACGTAAAGGGGTTAAATTTGTTTGGACAAAAGAGTGTGAAGAATGTTCCAAAGAACTGAAGAGATGATTAGTCAATGCTCTTATATTGACTCTACCATCGGGGAATGATGGGTTCGTTATTTATAGTGATGCATTCAAGAATGGACATGGTCGTGTCCTTATGCAGAATGATAGAGTTATTGCCTATGCATCACGATAGTTGAAAATTCATGAACAAAACTATCCGACTCATGATCTCGAGTTAGCAGTTGTGATCTTTTCTTTGAAGATATGGAGGCACTACCTCTATGGTGAAAAATGTGAGATTTATACTGATCACAAGAGTTTGAAGTATATCTTCTCACAAAAAGAACTCAACATGAGGCAATGGAGATTGCTTGAATTACTCAAGGATTATGATTTTACGATACACTACCACCCGGGGAAAGCAAACAAGGTGGCATATTCTTTGAGAAGAAAAGACCATGGAGTTTTGAACAATATGAGAATTGAAAGGTATCCAATTTTCATGGATCTAGTGAAGATGGACATGGGAATAACCAGGGAAGGTGAAACATCAATGCTTTTTCAAATGGTTTCCAAACCATCTTTACTAGAAAGAATTAAGAGTTCTCATACCGATGATGAAGAATTTCAAAAGAAAATTAAAGCTGTGAATGATGGGAGATTGAGAGACTTTGTGTATGAATATGGAATTTTGAGATTTGGGAAAAGACTATGTGTTCCCGATATACCTGATCTAAAATGGGAATTGTTGAATGATGCTCATAGTTCAAATTTCTCTATACACCCTGGGAGCACCAAAATGTATAGAAAGTTGAAGGAACATTTTTGGTGGGACAACATGAAGAGGGAGATTGATGATTTTGTGTCAAGATGTATGGTTTTTCAACAAGTGAAAGCTGGAAGGCAACAGCCTGGAGGAGTAATGAAACCTCTTCCCATACCGGAGTGGAAATGGGACAATATTACGATGGACTTTGTCATGGGGCTACCAAAGACTCCTAGAAGGAACGATGCATTATCGGTTATTATTGATCGTCTTACCAAGTCAGCACATTTTCTTGCTATAAGAGAAGATCTACCCCTGGAACGTCTAGCAAGGCTATATATTAATGAAGTTGTGAGACTTCATGGAGTACCCTTATCGATTGTTTCTGATCGTGATCCCCGTTTTACTTCAAGATTTTGGAAAAGTCTTCAGAAATCCCTGGATACTGAACTTCATTTGAGCACTGCATACCATCCTCAGACAGACGGACAATCAGAACGGAATATTCAGACCTTAGAAGACATGTTGAGATCTTGCTCACTTGACTTTCAGGGTATGTGGGATCAATATTTACCACTGGTAGAATTTTCCTATAACAATAGCTTCCATTTGAGTATTCAGATGGCACCATATGAAGCGTTATACAGAAAGAGATGTCGTACAACAACCTGTTGGGATGACATTGGTGAAAGAAAACTTGTAGGCCCAGAACTGGTGGAGGAAATAGTGGAAAAGGTGAATGTAATCTAAAATCACATCAAAGCAACTCAAAGTAGGCAGAAGAGCTATGCCGATAATCGAAGGAAGGATTTGGAATTTCAATTCGGTGATCATGTTTTCCTGAAGGTATCTCAATGGAAGAGAGTCATACATTTTGGTAAGAAAGGTAAATTGAGTCCCATGTACATCGGACCTTTCGAAATTCTAGAACGAATTGGGGATGTAGCTTACCGATTGGCAATGCCACCAAGTCTCTCCAAAGTTCACGATGTGTTCCACATATCTCTGTTGAGGAAATACATGCCTGACCCAACGCATGTACTCACCTATGAGGAAATAGAACTGGAACCCGATCTTTCCTATTGTGAAGATCCCATCAGGATTCTTGATATGAGAGAAAAAGTACTGAGAAACCAGACGACGCGTCTGGTAAAAGTTTTGTGGAGAAACCATAAGATGGAAGAGGCAATGTGGGAACCCGAGGAACTTATGATGAAGAACCACCCAAATCATTTCATGCAGTAGTATTCTAGAAATATCGAGGACAAAATTATTTGAAGGAGGGGAGAATGTGACACCCCAAGCTTCTACGGTATGTTTCTCTTTGAATAATGTGATAGCGTGTGTTGTACGCAACACCGAGTTCTAACACACCGTAACCAATCAAACTAGCCGTTATGAATAGTAATACATACTTTTTGAAATTATATATATTTTATATTTCAAAATGGACTTCATTTTTGGATTAGTAATATCTAATTTAGCCTAAGATGAAATTTTGGTACTTTTCGGATAACTTTAATATTTTGATGAATAGTGAAAATTACTAAATTCTAATTAAAAACAACTTTTTTAATCAAAGTAATTAATAGTGAAAAATTATGAATTTGAGTGGTTTTAAAGTATATTTAGAATATATTTTTACCATTTAATATAATGTTGGTCATTGGACATAATTTTATAATTAAACCGAACATAAACAAGTGACAATCTTTTGATAGTTATTATCTCTTAAAAACACGCTTTTTGTTTCGACAGCGGGAATTAATTTTAAATTAATTTCTGCCACTTCTGTGTTTTGAATTTAGAAAAATGGATTCGATATTTGGAATCAGGATTTCCAAATTGTGTAAATAGGTAACTTTTATTTTTAGACATTTTGAATAATTACTGTGGTAAATATTTTATTTACCATGATTAAGGGTAAATCCGGTAAATAAGGGTTAAAAAATAAAATTATAATAGTCCTAAATTACCCTAAAACGTTTCCTAGCCTTATTGGTTGATACATGTTCGACCATAGTCATCTTTGGGTTGATTTTGGGACCCCATGGTGCCACTTGTAGGTGATAGGGACACATTTTTGTAATTAAGTTATAATGAATACAAAAGTGACCCAAGCATATATCTTTTAGAAATACAATTTTTACATAGGGTTATACATGTTGGATTTTAGATTACAAATATTTATTAGAAAGATAAAACTATTTCCTACATAATGATATTTTATTTAGAATTTTTAGACATTAAATAATTTAATTTATTTATGACACAATGATGATGTAGTAATTACTATAATAGTGAAAAATTAAAATAATTGATATTATAAATACCCAAATAAATATAATATGATACTTTTAATGAATTAAACTAATTTTCTAGGATAATATGATATATTAGGATTGATTTTATTGACTTTTTTTGAAGTAATCAATCTGTTATGAATTTCAAAAAAATCAACTATTGAATAGTGTCAAAATTGACATAAAAGAGTTCTTAAAACAAATATTATATTATAAATTGATATTAAATTCCTAAAAATCTATGGTTCGGCCAAGAGACTTATATCATGATATTTTAATCATTAATGGACCAATTGTGGGTCGATTGGATCTATATAGTATGTTTATTATCCATATTATATAAAAATACAAAGAGACATTGTAAAAGTGAAACTAATTAACTTAGAGTTAATACTTAAAGATAAGGTTAATATAAGTACCCAAACCTGTCTAAATTCTATTGGTTGAGTTTTATTCGACCAATAACCACCTTAACATTTAAATAATCTTCTTTTGAGCCATTGGAAACCGAATATGAATTTCTTATAAACTAATATCTCTAGCTTTTCCAAAGGTGCCACTCACCCCTCTTATAAAAGGGCACACCTCCTTCTCATTTCTTCACACCTTAAAAGCCTTTTGGTTCTACCAAACTCTGCCCAAATACTCTCCCAAATTCTCTCACTACAACCTAGAGGCCTTATTTTGATCAGGAAGCTAACCTAAGGAGCCCTTTCGATCAAATCAAAAGGAAGAACCCGAAGAAGAGGTAATTATTTCACCACCCTTTTCCAAGTTCATTTCTTCTTCCACTTCTTCTTCCTTTGTTGTTACCATTCTAAATTAATAACTCCAGTATCATATATATACTGTGATATTATTATAAATATGGTACAACCATATTCAGAATTCTATCCACCCTTTGAATAACATGTCACCATACGTGAGTACGTACGGCTTACCGTCTCAACGTCGTGGTGTAATTGTTATTCAATATAATATTATTTGGATGGGTATAATAATGATGTTTAACTCATGTAGATAAAAAATATAACATGTTAATGATTCTGTATATATGATATACCATCCATTTATATATTATTTTAATATCAAAAGAATGATATTGTCGCTCGTGCGTACGTACGGACTACCGTCTCCACGAACGCGATGAGATTCATTCTCCATCGTATCCATTCAAGTATAATTATCATTTGATGATTTTAAAAAAATGATTTTTAAGTAATTGATATCATTCTAGATATGAATAATATAAAACCTATCCTTTAGAAACATGTCTTATGTAACAAAACATATAAAAGAAAACAAGTAAGTTAACACCCGAAACAACGATAATACTAAGATATTATTATCAAATCAATATTAAAAGATCATATAAGATATCATATTAATGTATATGATTCTTGTATAATTTAATAACAATTATTTCACCATTATACAGGAGGATAACATACCCCAACCAAGGAAAAGTACAAGGTAAGGGGTTTTCATCTCACTCCTTATTCCCGTGAGATTCATACCATATTGCCACCATCACCTTTTGTGTGGTGTATGTACTGCCCATAATTATATTCTTTGTGTAATACACTCTAATTTATGTGTATTTACATATTCATTGTATGATACCTCTTTCATGGGTTCTATGTTTCATAAGTTACCAAATTGGTAAGGGTTATTTCGCAATCTCTTAATTATCCGAGGTTGTGTATACGTAATAATCTACTGGGATCTCTTTATCATCCACATCCATGTTTCTTAAAAATGAATTTCAAAACATTTTTTCAATTTACTAGAATATGGGTTAAAGTCATTTATACCCTTGTTTGAATTTTTAAAAGAGGTTTATAAAGAAATCTTTCCGTTGTTTTCCAAACAAGGTTCTTTTTAACCTTTTCGACAAAATTAAGGTAAGAATGTTTTTTTAACTTATACGGCGGGTGTGGCTATTTTCCGCCGTTATAAAATCGTCGAAGCTTCCCTTACAAGATAATAAGAATATTTTCAAAAAAATGTTTTATTTCATAAATATAAGACTCTTAAATGATTTCAAAATAGAAAGATATATTTTTCTAAAATAGTCTTTATTTCATCTATGTCAACATCCTTTGATGGGTTTTAAGCTTATTTGAAGTTGATTTATTATGATACAAAACATCCATATTTTATTGAAGGTTTTGTGATATTTTTGACTGTGGATATGTTATTCTTATGTCACTCATGGTTTTTGTTTAGAGTATTGACATTTCATATGTTATTTGTAATTTGAATGTTTATGTTATATTTCATCATTTCATTCTGATGAATGTGTTAGACAAGTATGTTCCGGGTTGGGGACCGGTAAAAGTAAGCCCTCCGGTTTGGTCTCCGGTTATTAGAGGAACTCTGGTTTGGTCTCCGGTTATTAGAGGAACTCCTGGTTGGTGTCCGGTTATTAGAGGCACTCCGGGTTGGTGTCCGGTTATTAGAGGCACTCCGGATTGGGTTCCGGTTACAGTTAGCCCCTAGGTCTTGGGACGAGGCCTTGACAAAGAAATTAAATTTTATCATATTGCATTCCAACATTATGAAAGTGGTTATTGATTTTTCATGTGATTATTCGACTAGTAGAATATCCATGCGAATGAGTAAATGGCATTATTTAATTTTATTTATGCCATACAATGTTGAAAGTTCAAGTTTGAAAGGCTTTTGTTTAAGTTATACATTGCCTTAAATGTTTATTCTTATTTATAAATGTTTCTGCTATATTGTTATCCTTACCGGGAATTTGAGCTCACCCCTTTTCTATGTTCTATTTTTCCCAGGAAGTGAAGAAGTAAATTATGAAGGACCTGCAGGGATATTATGTGGGGATATGAGTGTGGATTATGGAGACATTATGTTGTTGTAGTAGTTTTTAATTTTATGATGTAATGTAAAACTTATAAATATATCTAGTGTTTCCAAGGCTACTAAACCAATCGGTCTTTCGAGATTTGATCTTTCTTGTGATCATGCCAATGTTATGTAATAATGCACCGACTCTCGGTAACTAGGGTCGGGGCGTTACAATATTTACCAGTAGAGGGTGTTATTTTTTAGGTTTTCTATGAATCCTTGCACCTTGTATTGGGTAATGTTTTGATATAGCAGAGATCAGTGGTTTCTTATGGGTCTTTTAAGTTACATACCCATTAGTGTAACTATTCATCCAATGACCTCGAGTTAGTGTAAGTTGCATTTTCTTTAATTTTTTTATGAAATTACCTTATTGCTAAGTGTTTTTTGTTTTTAACTAATCATAAATGAATATGAAATGTATTTTACTTGAATGAATTGAACTATAAAAAGTGAAATTTTATGGAATTCTAGTAGTATTATGAATTTTATATTTCTTATATACTAGGAAATTATAATGTTGTAACGAATGTTTTGATCAGGAATTCTCATAGTGATGTCGTTCATGAATATGAAGATTCATGGAGAGTGATAAAATAACTCTCAACAATGCATCTGGATATTAGAGAGGATTTAAGGAAAAGTTTTTTTAGATTATAGTGAAATTGTCATCATTGTAGTAGGTGGAGGAGTCCAAGATTTCAGATCCTAATGTGGTGGTCTGGAGAGGCTGATTTGTTTTTAAAAATTCCCCCAATGGTTTGTTTGAGGATGAACATGATCAGGTGTTGTTTCAAAAAAATCATCTCATCGACGATGAGTGAGGTGGTACTCCATGAGTTCCACAGATCACCCTTAGTGGTACATCCAAGCAAGAAACAGATGTATCAAGCATTAATAGGTATGAATTAGTGGCCTTTGTTGAATCATTCAATTTAAGAGTTTGTTTCTTGATGTTTGGGATATCAAACAATTAAGTTCAAACATCGTGTTCTTTGCAGCTTTTTCCAGCAGTTAGATGTTCCCCAGTATAAATGGGTGGAAATCTCAATGTAATTCATTACTAATATACCTTGAGTTTTGAGTGTATTTGTTTTGATATGAATGATAGTGGAGGATTTGATTAAATCAACGGACATTATAGAAATCATGGAGTCATGCTTAGTAGAGGTTTTGTCACTTTAACACCCGGATGTGGTATTGTGTGTCTACAGAGTCGCAAGGATGATCATCTCTAATTTCGATCCTTTTTTATCCTAGTTATAGAGAGTTATCCAGTATTATTTTGGAAATCAGTTATTCCATATCACTTCTTTTCATCCAATGAAGGATTGTTGGATAGAGGATACCATCCAAAAATGTTACATTCTTGTGTTCTAGATTTTGGATGTTCATGGATGTAGAACCATCCATTGGTTGAGTTT
This sequence comes from Viscum album, assembly GCA_963277665.1. Taxonomy (NCBI): domain Eukaryota; kingdom Viridiplantae; phylum Streptophyta; class Magnoliopsida; order Santalales; family Viscaceae; genus Viscum; species Viscum album. The sequence goes on along the minus strand of OY728132.1, from coordinate 864,373,287 downwards.
TCATAAAATAAACAATTTTAATCTACCATTTCTATGACACCATTTGATCCTTTTTATTGAAAAAATGTCCCATATATTTTATTCTACACTAGGGTTGGAGATCCATCATTTAATAGGTCTGATCTAGTAAATAATATTAATAATATAGTTTAGGTGACCTACATGAGTATAAAATAAGTACATGGTCGTTAGAAATCATATGTCAGTCAATTGATGAGTCATATAGAGTTACAAATTAGTCATCATGTGTTCATGTAAGTGACTCCTAAACTTCGGTAGTGAAGTTTTGGTTATGTGACTAATATTTATCCTCACATAATTTATCCTATTCAGGTGTTGGCTTGCATTAGATTCATGGAATATCAAACAAAACATACCATAAAGATGAGATAGATAAAAGATGTTTTTCATTTGTCATATCTTCTTCATTATATTTATGATGACACTAATTTAATGTAATGGGGGAGATTGATGATGATGAATATGCGTCCTTCGAGGAGGAACCTGTGGATATCTAGGACTTTCAGGAGAATGTGTTTCACGGATACACCATTCCCTATTTTGTGTCATTTGGTGGCATGGTGGAATATATGTGTGTACCTTGGAATGTGAGTTAGAGATAATCACTAAGTATACCAATCTATTTGATTCATATATTTTCTATTGTAATTCTGATCATTTTGAATTTGAAGACTAATTTATGGTTAATGGAATGGGTTTCTCTTGATTCATATTGTGGATTTGATATCATTTGAGAGTTATATCCCATGGGAGAGTGTTTTTGAGATTGTTTTTATAGTTTAATAGTTACATGATTGTTCTTATGACGAGGTGGTTGAGATCCTATGATTGAAAGATCCTTGAGAGGTATATCACTAGATGTCCATTCATATTACCTCTTTATCTTTCATTCTCATTGGGTTGGTTTTAAATTATTATGAATGAAAATGTTTTTAGTGGTATCTAGTGTAAGGTCCTAGATTCGGGTAGCTCTTCCCATTTAATTTTTTTTTGGTGTTGGAGGCTCTTGAATGAGATTATGGGTTTTTATAGTGTGTTTGAAACATAAGAGGGAGCCACATTAAAATCATTCATGGTTGTGGATTTGTGTTAGTGGATACACCATAATCCTAGATGATACAATATATAACGGAATAGTGTGGAATAGGGGAGCTAGTGGAGGAAAGTCGTGTATACATCCTTTCCTAGAAAAGCTACACCACGGTTAGTGGTTGGGGAATATGCCTCTTCCTAATGGATGACCAATGTGGTATGAATATGGAGGTTGTAGAATAGTAATATTATTAGGCTACTACCAAAAATCTGGGTAGTTCTTTTATAGGTAGTGGGATGTGTCACAATCCATTTATTGGAAAAGGAGTATTATAGTGTTGTGTTAGAAGCTGTGTTGTAGTCCCCAAGACTCTATTTAATAGGATCTGTTCTAGTTTCTTAGAGGTGTGTTTAACTGAGGATGGCTATGGTGTAGTCCCTTTGGTTGTTCCATATAATTACCAATGACAAGTAGTGTTATGGCATGGTACATGGGGTTTTTACAAGGTCCTTTTTTTATTGGGCCTATAATTACCCTAGATCCCTAAACACAACTTTCTACAGTTTTTCTCTCATGAAATCACAGAATCCAAAGGTTTTTTTCTGACTACATGAACATCCTTTCGATAGGTATTGATTCACACTTATCAATATCAATTCATGGTGATCTGAGGTACATTCTACATCTGTGATATCATAGTTTTTTCTTATTTTGATCTTGATTCCCTCATGTTTTTATTACCATAATTAGGAATTTGATCTATATTGAACTAATATTGTTTATTATGATATTTTACATTGTTTTTATGGAATTTTAACATAGGATGTCATAGTTTTTCATGAGATAGGTGAATATAAATTTATAACGTTGGACTGTTCTCATGCAAAAAACATTTTTATATTCAAGGTATGGGGATCAATGATTCTCCAATTTATTTATTATAAATCATAATGCTAGAATGTTTTATACTTTTGGATGAAAATTAAATTAACATAACTAAAATTGAATGGGGTTAATAAGAAATTTTATATCGATCATATTTTGGTGCATCTTCCATAGTGTTAATAGATTTCCTCTTTTTTTCTAGATATTGTGCTATATATTAAATGATTTTTTTATAATGTTGTTATTCTTGGTCTATCATGGTGATTTTTTTGGATAATGGTAAATAATTTAATGCTGGAATTCATAATTAGTTTGATAAGGAATTAAATAAGATGCATTTTAAATGAATCCAATGGATAATTAGATTTTATTATAATATAATTGAAAATGTGTGATGGTTCAATTGAATGTGTTATTCCATGTGATAATGGAATTGATATATAATATGAAGCATGTCAATGCTTGATCAAATAGATTAAAAAATAATATTAAATGAGAATCCTACTTCTACTGATTGTTAAACTATAAATAATTCTAAAACACGTTTTATCTTTTGATATATTTTTATAGATTATTTCTTATGATCCATGTATTCAGAAAAATTGAATAATGAATTGGTTAATTCAAGATTTAATAAAAACTTGGATCTTAGAAAAGATAAATCATCGTGTCTGAGAGTTTTTTCTTTTCATAAAGGCTAAATGAATTTTGTTGGGAGCTTGAGAGCTTGTTTTCTATGTAAAGGATGACTGACTTGTTTTAGGGAATAAATACCCAGTTGACTATGATTGATTTCTTTCTAACATTTTATATGATCTTATGATATTACATGATCCTATGATGGGATTTTGAGATGGTATATCCTGAGATGGCTAATGTGATATAAGGCGGCGAGCCCCGAATTATGTGACAACAATTAACAACTACGATGGTGAGATGGACCGAGATATTCAAGTTGGTGTATGGGAGGACATCTGTGATGATTTAATAGGATAAATTTAGTTTTACCCATTGATTTACTTTAGATATAATTTTTCTTGTGAGTTAATCTATTTAGAGGTTGAAATACTATGTTTTTAGTTTTTTTCTACATTTCTTTCTTCACTACTTGAGGAAGCTGGATATTCTCAGTTGCATGATTTCTTCAAGTGGTATCATAGTATATCCTTTCATGTGTACCTAGATTATGGAATTATAAAGATGTTTATTACATGACTTAACCCATAGGTTATTTGATAATTGAATGTGAATTCTGAAAAGATGCAGAACATTGAAGAAATATATACCGGGTTTGGTTTATGCGTGGAAGGCATAGACAATGTGTGATAAGTTATAGAATATAAAATTTGATTGATTATTATGGTTAATTAATAGATAATTAATTAATTAAATAATGGCTAATTGATAAATAAGAAAAATGTAAAATAATGTAACTCTTTAAATGTGTGTGTTCTTATTGGATATCCAGTCCCTAGTAGTGGAATCCAGGTTTCTGATCGATGATAGTAGTAATATATTTTAGGACTTCTTTATTCCCATAGTGTGGTTGTGAAATATATTATATCCTATATAATACGTGGTTTCATACACTACAACACCCCTGTTGGTTAGGGTGATGGTCACCCAGTGAATTCTGGGAGGGTGTTTTCTCCAATATTCTAGTGGTATGATGGATGGATGACTACCCCCTCTATCCCCAATATATTCTATTTGTAGATACATGTGATGATATGCATGATGGTCATTTCCCCCTTATAATTGTGTAAATGGTTGAAATGGATTGTGGATATTTCAGACACATGTATCTCCAAATATAGAATACAAAGGATTATTATATGTATGATGTGTTTGGCTTGTGATTGCTCAAGGTTTTGTAGTCGATGTATGAGCTATGATGGTTTTATGTATAACACATAACATAGATAAAAAAATATGGAATGTTCCTACTCATGGAAACTACATTGTTAATATAAAAATATTTTATATGGGATTATGTGATGACATGAGGCATAAGGTTCATGTTGTGATATGATTTCCCATGTTTCTATGTGCTGAAAAACATTTAGAGAGAGATGGCTCAAGACATGCAGCCTTAGGTAGGGACAAAAACTAGTGGGTAAGTGGGAGCAAGGTACCCTTGTTGTTTTACTATTATAATACACAATTTTTTTAATGTGATACCTAGTGAAAAATAGCAATGGTGAAGCAAGGAACAATGAATTCATGTTTAGGCAATTAGTTCGTTTCACGTAATGTTTACTAGGATTTAATACACATTAATTATCTTTTTCATGAGAGGTTCTGGGGAGATTCATGTTGAGTATATTTTAATTCCCATACCATGCATATATAAACTATTTTTTAGGTTATCGATAGTTTGTTAGAAATTGTTTGGGGAATTACTCGCTTAGGGTTTTAAATTAGTTATTTGGGATGCATGGTCGTTTCCATTTTCAATTTATTTTGGTATAATTTTTTTAAATTGGGTGACCTAGACCCAAATTATGATGTACTGTTATTATCATCAAATGTATCAAATTTTATATATACATGTTTTTATCTTACCAAATTAGTGTTGACACCACTACGTCTACTGTAATTATGGTAATTTCCTTAGATTACATGTCGTGTCAAATGGTTATATCCATTCCCTAGCTATATTGAGAACCTAAAGATACTATAACAATAATATTATTGTAATTTCCTATGGTTCATATACATAATATTAAAAAGAGATAAATGATCTATTACTATCATGTTTCGGGGGCTCATAAACATTGAGACATCTTCTCATGATGTTTAAACTTGGTGATCTCTAGTAATTGAAATCATGAGGAAAATCCCACAAATAGAAACACCACATGTTTTTAATGTCATTGCTTTTTCCTATCTATTAACATATGTATTGGTCTCTAGAAGTGAGATTATTATCAATTTGTACCATTTGAAAGCATACATTGATGCATGGTGAACACCATGATTATGAGGTCATGGAGAGGTAGTTTGTGTTGGGTGCATCATTGGTGGTATGACATTGGTTGAATGATAAAGATAGAATGTGTCACTTCCAATTTGAGAAAGTGATATATCTATCTAGATTGATCAGGATAGTTTTACCTTCATAAATCAATTTCTATTGTATTCAACGATAAATTACTCTTGAGAGAAAAAAATAATAAAACAAGAAAAGATGATGACACAAGTGTGTGTCCTACACTATGATATATCATATGATAAAGAGATTATATTACATAGAGAATGTTTTTAGGTTGGTATTCATAGATATAACTATTAAATATAACTTTGTGGTCCTTTATGGGTTTCATTAATCCCTTATTTGTAAGTGAAAACTATTCACATTTATCCAGAGAAATGCCTAGAGGGTCACACATAGGAGCACATTCGAGAATATTCCCTATTAAGTTCAATAGGAATATAGGACATAGTGGATCCCACCCTGGGTTTTGAGAGTTCAAATTTTATCGATCATAAAATAATAAATAAATTCACTATTATTAAATAAAATAATATTTGGTTTGAATTAATTTAGTAAAATTATTTATAAGTGTATAGTAAATACAAGGATTAATATTTTACGAATAAATATTAATTAAATATTTCATCTTCATTTAATATTATCAAGAATTACGAGTCCTTTAAATGAATCTAGTTTATCACATAATATATTTAATATATATTACAGTAATGTGGTAAAATATAAACTATGTTTATGAGAAAGTTAGTTCATTATAATTAATTATTTATTACTTATTTAGTGAATGTTAAATGTATGTGGGTCAGGGAACCCTAATAGAGTGTTTATACTTCCACTGTGTATGTCAGGGAGAAGCTCATTCATGTGACTATTCATTAGTTGAAAATTAAGAGCCTCTCTCTCCTCCTGAATCCTAGAGTGATAATCACACAATCCAAGTGAACGGTCTGAGTAAGACTTCATGTGTTGAATGAAGGGGATCATAGTGATCATTGAGGCATCAAAGAGAGCATTAGAGTTCCTCTCTAGCTCCAGGAATAAAAAAACGACATAAAAATAGATTTCAAAAGTGTGGGTGGATGATCTCTAGGGGTTTGGCATTATATACATTGAGATACTACCATAAAAAAACTTGCAACGTATTTTCACACCTCAAATTTAAATGAGGTACATGTTATTTTAATTTTTATGCTTCGATTAAACCATGTGAGATGCATGGACCGTACCGAGGCTTAGATATATGGTGGAAATGATGTTCCATCACTTTAGTGATGGAAAATTTAAAATCCCTTAGCCCATCAGTTTTTGTGGTTCACCCCGACACAAAATATTTAAATCAGATTGATCACATAGATATTCTAAGAAAGGAAAAAAATCATTAAATTTTATGTATTGTGTTATAAATCAGACACATTGAATCTGATATCATGTCAATCAAATATCAGATTTCCATGTTTCGACCATACAAAAAAAATTTATGGATCAACATAATGTTTATTAGATATTAAAATACATCAAGAATGTTTTTTATATAAGTATTAATTTTTTAAGAAATATAGATTGTTACTGGAGACCTCGTCCTATTTTGGCCAAGAACTAGCAAGAATTTGGCCCCTAAAATTTTCCCCAGCTAGTCAAATTTTTTACCATAATCTTGTATAAATTCTTAGTAAAAAAGGTCTTGATGTGGGCATCATGATTTTCGAGGGAAAATAATGGGTGATTCTTATCAGAATCCCAGTTTTAGGGTTTTACAAAATATATAAAAGAATAATAATATAAAAAGGGCTATAGGGGTATGGTGTTTTCATCCATGGGTTGCACGCATTACCTGGATCAACCTTGGAAACATCCCTTTCACAAAGTTCAACTGTAATAGTCAGTTCCGTTGACCCAACTATACAATACTTTTGATTACAATGTTATGTATAAAGATAGATATACATGATGTATCATTACCATTATATTGTAAAAAAATTTATGTCCATTATTTAAATAGTAATTTCAATTAATTAATTCCCATATCAAAAGTTTATAGAAGATCTCATGATAAAATGAGAACCTCAAGATACTATGACATTAATCATAAAAATTTCATATGGTATAGATACAACATATTGACTAGACATAGTTGATGTTTCAGTGGTAGGTGCTAAGGAATCATATACATTGCCACTTCTTCCCATGAAGATTTAACTTGATGATCTCTAGTAGTGAGGTCATGAATACATACCTGTAAATACAAACACCACAAGTTTTTTGTGTCATTAGTTGTTCTTATCTATAGACATAAATATTATTCACCTAACTTGAGATCTTTACCTGTTTGTCCCATTTGATCACATACTTTGTTGCAAGGAAACAACCATGATGATTAAATCACTCTAAGATAGCATGTGTTGGGTGATTCATTAGTGGGATGATGTAGGTTGAATAATCAAGAAAGGATTTATCACTTTTAGGTTCAGAATGATATATATATCTTAGGACTGGTTGATCAGGATGGGAGTACCTTCAATAATCCTTGGATATGGTAGTCGGAGGGATCATCCATCCAGTTATATTATAAAATAATAAATCAAGGAAGGACGGTGATAGACGTGTGTGTCTGACTTTATGAGATATTTAAAGACGAAGGGATTATATTACCCAGTTTGTGTTCAAAGGCTCATTGTCCCTATTATGACAATCCATATCTCATTATGGACCATGATGGGGTTACAAACTCTATTCTTGTTCTGTGAATATTATTACATACTATCAAAATAATGCATCGGAGGGTTAAACAAAATAGTCTATTCAAGAATCCAACATATTTGTTGAATAGGCATACTAGACAGGGTGGGCCCCACCATAGGGTCTGATCATTGTCTATATTATCGATCATTGATAAATAAATAAATTATTTAATATTAATTTATAGACTAATTTTATTGAATTTATTTATTAAATGTATTTACATGTTAAGTAAATATGAGGAATAATACTAATCAAATGAATATTGTTTTAATATTCTATGTTCATTTAATATTAAGTGGTAATTACGAATCAAGTTAATGGATGGGTTTATCACATAATATATTTAATCTATATTATATATGTGTGACAAAATATAAATTATAATTTAAAACACATTTAAGTTTGATGAAATTATTTATTTTTTGGTAATTTTATAAACAAAAGTCGGGGACCCTTTTCTGGGTATTTGAGCATCCGCAATAAATTGGGGAAAAGAGGATCTCACACTCTGAAAATTCACTGTAAGATATCAAGATCATCTCTATAATCTCTATATTTCTAGAGTGTCATGATTTCAATCCAGGATAATTTATTGAATTCATCTCCATGCATTGAAGGTACACTGATGCGGTGATCGTCAGGATGTCAAAGGTGTCATTGGATCTATGTGCTAGCACTAGGAATCAAACGATTGGTGCACCTAAATATTTCTGAAGTGCATGAATGTGATATATATTGATTTCTCTTTAAATCATTCAATCAATGATCAATGGAGATAAGAAGATGTCGAGCATGAATTCTGATCAGAAAAGGTATGTTTTTGTTTTCAATTTTTTTCTCTATTTAATTTACACGAGATCCATTTACCATACGAAGGCTCAGATTGTGGGAGATGAAAATTTATATTGTTATGAAAATAAATTTTTTTAAAACCACTAGCCCATAGTCTTTTTATGAGCACCCTAGTAACTTTAGTTGGAACAAAAGTGACCATTTAAATTAAATAGAGCATGAAAAAATAATTTGAATTAAAATTATGCAGTTGCCATTAATTCATTTCCAATAAAAACTTTGAATTGATATATTCTTGAATGGAAATGTTATGGTAATCCTTAGTTTTTATACTGATTGATTTTAGTTTCAAGGTATTATTTTTTTATAATGTATACATTCATATATGTTTTAATACCTGAAGCCAATCTGTTTCAGGTAAGTAATTGAACACTGATCATTAGAATATTTATTTTCAATTATGAGAATAATATTTTCCAATGATTTTTATTTTCTCACCAGAATTTTTTTATTAAATTATAATAATGTTTATTATTATTTTATTATAATAACCATTATTATTAATATATTTTAATCCTATTATCATACATTTGGAATATCTGGTATGAGGAAAGACAACAAGACAAACAATTTTAAAATAAAAAATGGTCATAAGATTATAAAGTGGATGCAATAGACATTTGATAATGAAATAAAAATGTGGATGTCAGCTGAGGGGGATCCTCACACTTGCAGTAGCTGCTCACTGAAGGTCATCCTCTTTCTGCCTAGTGGAACCACTCGTAGCACCTCCACCCACCTTCGTTGGACCAAGTTGCACTTTGATGCCTCATCTCTTTCAACTGCGCACCACCATAAGAAAGTTTTTTAGTGCATAAATATCATTTGATGTTAGATGCTTGAATGACACCCTTCCCATCACCGATGAGGGCCCACATTGACGACACCACCCACACAGCTAACTTCTCGAATCCTATTTCTTCTAAAATTCAGACAGCTTCACCATGCTCCCTGCTCCACCACAGGGTCCTTTCCAATGCAAAATTTGAAGCCCTGCAACTTTTCATTATAATTATCATAATCTAGATCTATTGTGGACACACTTTGAAACCATTGCACCGCCTGACTGAGGTGTCAATGCCCTTACCACACCGCCCAATGTGGTCAAACATAACTATGTGGCACCTCATAGCCAGTTCCATTGGGACCGTCGGTGTCCACCACTCTTAGATCTCCAGTATGGTACCACTTCACTGTAACACCCCAAGCTTCCACGGTACGCTTCTCTTTGAATAATACAATAGTGTGTGTTGTACGCAACTTTGAGCTCTAACACACCACAACCAATCAAACTAGCTGTTATGAATAGTAATAACAACTATTTGAAATTTTATAAATTTCATCATTCAAAATGGACTTCATCTTTGGATTCGGAATATCGAAATTAGCTTAGGGTGAATTTTTGGTATTTGTCTGAAAACATTATATTTTTTATGAATAGTGAAAAACATTGAGTTATAGTTTAAAACTGAATTTTATTTTAAATAATTATTTAATTTATTTAAATTTATTTTAGGAAGAAATAGATAGATAATACCTATATAATTTCAATTTAATTAATTGGAATCAGTTTATAATTATTTTAGATTTATTAAAATTTTATTGAACTTTTTACCGTCATTTACCCACCTCCTAGGAGCATTTACAAATTTACAGAAAACGTAATTTTACCACTTCTGTGAGTTGAATTTAAAGAATATGAGGGACACAGTTGATATCTATATGTAAAAAATATGGTTCAATAAGATGAAAATAATTTTTGGTGAATTGTAACTTTTTACTTTTATTTACCACGGTTAAAAGTAAATAGGGTAATTAAAGGTAAAAATGATATTATTATTTACCTAAAACAAGTCATAATTCTATTTGATATGTGTAATTAGACTAAGAAATCCATAGGAATTAAATATAAACCTCTTTAGTCCACTAGGGTTAGATTTGATCATTTATTATTATTTTATTCAAATAAGAGTTAAAAGTGTTAAATTCAATGTTTAATAACTAAACCATTTTTAATATAGGGTTACACATAAGATAAATTAGACTAAAAATATTAATTAGAAAGATAAAACAATTTCCAACATAATGGTATTTTATTTATAATTGTTAGACATTAAATATTTATATTTATTTATGACACAATGATGATGCAGTAATTACCTTATTATTGAAATATTAAATTAATTGAAATTATAAATACCCAAATAAATGTAATTTGAAACTTTTTATGAATTCCACAAATTTTCTTGGTCAATATGACAATTTAGGGTTGATTAAATGAATATTTTTCTAAGTAATAATGCTGTTATAAATTTAGAAAAAACAACTTACAAATAGTGTCCATATTGACATAAGAGAGTATTTAAAAGAAATATTATATTATTAATTGGTATTGTATTCCTAAAAAAATATGGTTCAGTGAAAATCCTTATATAATAATATATATGACATTAATTAACCAATTGGGATTATAATGGAATTTTATTGTATGTTTATATACCATATAATATAAAAATACAAAGAGACATGGTAAATGTCAAACTATTTAACTAAGAGTTAAATCTAAAAGTTAAGGTTAATATGCTGACCTAAACCAGTATAAAACCTATTTTTTGAGGTTTTTGACCCAACCTCATCTTATCCTTTTATTATTTTATTTTTTAGCAATTATAAACAGAAAATGAATTTAATATAAAATAATATTTTATGTTTTTCCTAAGATGCCCTTCACCCCTCTTATAAAAGTGCACTTCCCATTCTATCAAATTCACACCTCCAAAGCCATTTGGCTCAGCCAAACCTACCCAATTATTCTCTAATATATCCTATATTCATCCTATAGGCCTTACTATGGTCATAAATACAACCTATGAGGCCATTTTGATCAAATTAAAAGGAAGAACCCGAAGAAGAGGTACTGATTTCACCAACCTTTTTCAAGTTATTTTCTTCTTCCACTTACTCTTTAATTTTTATTACCATACCAAAAAAATAACTCCAGTACCTTAAATATATTCTACGATGTTATTATAAATATGGCCTAACCATATTCATTATTCTATCCACCCTATAAATGGTAATTTCACCATGCATGCGTACGTACGACTTGCCATCTCCACGCTGTGGTGCAATTTTTTATTCAATAATATGTTATTTGGATGGATATAATGATGAGTAATATGTATATAAATAATGAAAATAACATGATAATGTCTCTGTAAATTGAATATACCATCCAATTCCACACCTTTATGAAAATTATATTATCGGTTGTGCGTACGTACAGATTACCGTCACCACGACGTGATGAGATTCATTTCCACGTTCACCATTCAACGATGATTATAAAATATATATCATTAATAAGAGTGTAATATATGAAATAATAATGATACTGGATACATATATGTGTGTGTGTGTGTCTGTGTGCGTACTTACATATATCTTATTCACTTAGTTCCGTTCAATACGATAAGAAAACAGAAATAATGTTTATGCGTACGTACGGACTACCGTCTCAATAAACAGTGTTTTCCATTTAATATATATGTCTATTAAACATTTTTATATTCTACCAACCATACCTACCATTATTTTCTATTTCAAAGAACCTTTATGGAAATGTGGGAAACCATCAATGTTCATGGTACATAAGAATCAAACCTCATATGAAATCATCACCCCAATACAAATAAATTTTTAGATGTCTGAGTTTTTTATTCTAAAAACTTAGCATTAAATGGAGGTTGACGTCATGTCTCAGTTTTCCTTAATGAGATAATTGATTAAAATATCCATCTTATCCCATGTTTTCACATGTTCCTCCAGACTGGATTTACCCTCATTGAAGCAAAAGATCAAAATCTGATTCTGTTTAACAATCAAAGAGCCTTGTTTGTCACTCATATCAACCTGCACAAGTCATTCATAAATTATGTGGGAAACCTCCTCTGATATGTTTATCAAGAAGTAATCTTCAATAATTTTTTCATTAGATTTCATGAGGATATCCATATCCTCCATATCAGCATTTTCTAGTTCAATGACAAGAGATTTCACAATTTGAGATTCAATAGGCTTCTCACAAGGGGAGGCCGCCATCTCATGCTTTGTAGGACCCTTGGACTTTCTCTTTGGAGAGTCACCTACAAAAAAAACCCCTTTTGATGGTTCTGCCTTTACTTGGTGATTTCGTAATTGGAGGACTAGTAAAATTAGAGTAATCCTTCCATCTCCAAGGCTTCCGCTCTTGCTGGATAAACCCATCAGCATCCATAATAGTATTCTTACCTTTCTTTTAAGTGAACTAAAGATAATAACCCACCAGTTATGTTTCCATAGACACAGAATACCATGTTTCAGAAGTAGATTCTTCATCCAATCCACCAAACCGGTTCCCAGTTTCAATGGTGGGAACACTTTTTCAGGAACATGGCAAGCTCAATGGATTCATTCCATCACCCTTGGTAAAATCTTGCACATTCGGCCCTTGAGTATGTGTATATGGGATACCCTCAGATGGATGATGGGATTGAGCAGCTACACCATCCAAATGCACAGATTCTTCATAAGAGGGGGGTCTGCTACAATCTAGAGTAACAAGTTAAAACACATATGATAAAGAAAGAGATTATTACCCGAAATGTTAATTTTACATGGAAATTATGATTATATGTGTAGTATTAAGTCATAAATGAATAATTTATGATATTATAAATATTAATATGGATATTTATATAATTCAATAACATACTATGGTCTTCATACATGAGGTTAAATGTACCCTGAAACGAAGGAAAGTGCTAGGTAAGGGTTAATTACTCAATCTCATTATTATCCGAGATTGTTTATGTGTAAGTATTTAATGGGAAACTTTTAACATCCATGTAAATTTTTCATAAAAATGATATCAAAATAAATATTTTAAGGATTAGTGAAAGGTAATGTTTATCATGACCATAATTTTAAATTTTTTAAATATTTATCTTTCTAAATAGTTTTTATTAATGTCCATGTTTTCTAAATGGTTTTAAGTATTTATTTATATGGAAATTATTGTTTTGAAATAATAATTATTTTCAAAAGTATCAAAGTGGTATGGGACACTATGATTAAAAAATACCTTTTAAATTAATTCCTTTATAAATGTTTTACATTTAAATGATTTCACAAAAAGGATATTTTTCTAAAATGTTTTTAATGATTATTTTCAACTATGTCAACATACTTTTTGGATATTATTCTAGATTGAGGTTGATTTATTATAAATAATGTTTTCAATTTTTTATTGAATGATCTATGATATGGTTGACAATGAATGTGCTATTTCTATAACATTCATGGTTTATGGTTAATGTATTTAAATTTCATATGCAAGTTTTAATACGAATGTTTATGTTATGTTTCAACATTTTCATATGAGGAATGAAATCGACTTAGTAAGTGATGGGTGCAGTCTTCTATAGCTCCTCGATGCATCAGTAGGTCTCATGAGACAAACTAGTGTCTTGGCACAAGGCCTTGACAAAAATTTTATTTGTATTTCTGGCACGAGGCCTTGAATATATGGTAATGAGTTCCGGCATTAGGCATTCCCTCATTATGAAATTAGTTATTACATGTGATTATTCGACTAGTATAATATACATTTTCATGTTCATATAGTAATGATTGATTTATTTTTTCCATATTATGTTCATGTTTTTGTTTAAAAGTGCTTTTGTTTTTATCATACATATTGCCTTAACATTTTATAGCTTACATTAAATTATTTACCCTTACTGGGCATCAGAGCTCCCCCCTTTCTTATATTTTATTTTCCTAGAATTCCGAGAAGTGTATTATGATTGATATGTTGGGGTAAGCTAATGGGAATAATGTAATTCTCAAATAATTATCTTTTTTTTGTTTTATGTTTGAAATTGTAATGTAATGTTAATGTATGTAATCTATTTTCCAAGACTGCTAAACTGATCGGTCCTTCGGGACATGATTCCTAGTAATCATGATAATATATTAAAATAATGCACCAGCTCTGGGCTTTTGGGGTTAGGGTGTTATATGCACTGACCGACCCATGCTGCAGACCATCCTCTAACCACCCTCTAGTGGCTGTCCATGGCTAGATCTGGCCACCCGACCAAAATGTACATATCTGTACCTATCTAAACATGATATTGGCCAGGGCGGGACATCCCAACTAGAAATAGGTCTGGGCAGATCAGTTTGGCCTAGAATGTCCCTTCATGGGGTGTGCGTGACCCGAAATAGGTCTGTACGGGCTCAATATGACCAACTTTGGGCCTGCGTAGATTAGTGGGGGATGAGTTAACTAAAATTAATATAATTAATTAATTTATGTTTAGAATTAAATTAAATTGATAAAAATATTAAATTTTTTTTGAAAATAATAATTTTTATACACTCAAGATATTAATTTAACTTTTGGTATTAAAATTAAATTAATTAAGGGATCGAATATAACTATATTTTTTGAATTTATTAAATTAGTTTATCTTAATTATTATACACTTTTAATTTAATTTATTTCAATTATAGTTTTTCACACTTGTTATATACCCACTAATTGGTCTTGATCATCGTCTATTTCATGTATGTTAATTTATTTAATTATTTAACTATGTCCAGTGATTGTAAATAATTACTTTTTTTTACAGTTTCTGCGTCGTATTATTTTTCTGTCAATTTGATTTAGGGTCCAAATTACCTATTTATATGATGTAAATTACACTCCCATGTGCCCCTCACCCACATTCATGTATTTCTGTACTTTTAAGAGTACATTGAATAATACAGACAATACCATGTTAAGGTGAAATCAAGATGAACAGTGGAAATACTATACGGGGGACAAGTCACAAAAAGATTCAAGCTAAGAATCAGGTATGATACACTAGGACATTTTATATTCTCAATACCATTAGGGTAGTTTATTAACTTTATTCATTTTTTTATTCTTTTAGACATTTTTTAAGAGTAGGAAAATATATAAAATTATAAATTGTAAGTATGCATAAAGAATCTATAGATGTTCTTCAATTAATTTTTAGTTGTGAGGGAGACAACATAGAATGAACTAGATTAATTTAAATGGATTAAATTCATATGGAAAATAATAATACCCTCCCAAAAATAATGATGTGAAAATGAATTCGTTCATTTGAATATTATCACAACCAAGTGTTCTGTATGCTTGGTCATCCATAACTAATGGTGAATCTTACTATTGGGGAGTTCAAATGATAAAGATGGGTTGAATTGACTTAACATAGCTGTAATGATTATGTATATATAACTTAAAATCACTTTGGATGAAAGCATTTAGGAAATTAATTTTATTATTTTAGAAGATGGAACTTCATTCAATATATCATGGAGTCTTGTGTTGATGTTTTTAGCCAATCAAAACCCTACCATGAACTATTTGAGTACTATTGTGTCCATAGTTTTTATAATATGAGGTGAATTTCGGGGATCCATAACTCTTAAAAACTCATCTGATGGAGTATTCCGATTATAGTTCATAAGGTTACTAGAATTCAATAAAATGGCAGGAGACATTTATTGATACAATAAATCAATGATGAATAATTCTCAAGTGATGATAAATGTACAATATTATATATTTATTTTATTATGAGAATTAAAAAACAATACAATAATTCATACTATGATATTTATTTTTCAATCTCTATATTTTAACTAGCATGAATTTCAATGTTTTGTACAAGGTATTGCACACAATACTACAATATCCAAAATTCATGGTTCTAGAGTCCCCAATACCTATTAATCCACCTCAAAAAGAGAGGGAGTCACAATAACTTACATGAGATTATTTTATAGAGAATATAATGGTAATTTAATTATTATATCATCAATGTCCGATGTCAGTTGTGGCCACTACATCTGGAAAACAATGATAATAAATTTTGTCACAACTCTGAGTAGCTTGGTAGGAGAAAGTGTAGAACGATATGAATGAGACAATTACACTAAATATTTGTAAATTGGAATACAGATCATGATCTTTAAATACATACAATTCTAATATAATTTTCACCCAATTACTCCGGTCTCTATAGGTTTACAAAATTAATAGGATAGAGTAAACACTTTATTACCATTTAGGTAAGCCTTTTAATGTAAATAAAAATATTAAAGACATATTAACCTATAATTCTACTGGTTAATAATTTGATCCATAGTGTGATAAGGCTACTATTAAGATATATATAGGTGATAAATAAGATGTTATTTTCTTCGCATATCAGGAAATAAATCTATAAGAAGTTTAATCACAATGAACATAATTTAATAAATAACCAGTCACTTATTCTTCAGTTATATTCACCATTATATGTAATGTTTTATAATAATTTTGGGTATCAAATACAATATTCCTATAACCTATTTGTACTTTACTATAGTAACCATTTAAGTAATATAAACATTACAAGAGGTTATGTGTATTCTCTAAGTGGCTGAGAATGGGTGGTTCTTAAGTCAGCAGTTTGGAACACATAACTTATAATTGGAATGGTAATGATTTCAGTCCAATTATTATTGAGTATAACAAAAAAAATATATATATCACGTGGCAATTTGACATAACGGGAAATTATTCCATGTTTATTATTTAATGTTGTTTGCAGTGTCTTATACTCAACTAGTAGTTCAGTGATACTTGAATCATCAGCAATACCGGATAAATATAAAATATAAGACTTATATACCTAGTTGGGGAATGATAATTTATTTTCATGTAATACTATAAGTATACATCAAGGATATTCCTAATGTGGTATATAAACATAGTGGAGGTAAACACCATTGTTATTGTCTATGTATATAAATATTTATTTTTAGACAAAGGAACCTTTAGAAATAATGGTATTCCACAAATCATTATGAATTTTTTCAACAAGTGATCATGAAATATTACAAGGGTAAGATAGTGGTAAATATACTTCATAATATACATTTAAGTCATTAATTAATATTAATGTGAAGTTTGATATATGAATGCTCAAATGATATAATGTTCTTTGAGATGAAATACAAAGCAATATCGTGAACAAAAAATTGTTGATTACTATAATGTAGAATAGAGTTATTCTTAAACTCACTTTACCTTATCTAAAACAGGAAACTTATTTCATAAAGGGGATCAATGATTATTGTTACATATTAACATTTATCAACCAATGTTTTCACAGAACAATTACTAAATGAAAATTTTATGCATCAGATTCCTGATGTAAGAAATATCAATGTTATTACTTGTGGAAACTTCCATTATTTCCCAATACATGATTTAAAAATAATTGTGATATCCCATAACCATCTGACAACTATCATGAACAGTTGATATCATATAATTCATAATATGATATAAATCAATAATGTCATCAAGACGTATTTTTAGATGTAAAGAGTTTGTTAGGATATAAACAATGATGCAATAAGAAAAACACAGTGAATCTTTATTAAGTAATCTAATTTTTTCATATGACATTTCAATAAATTTTATAATAGAAACATAATAGTAAAATGATATAATACATTTCTTTAAGAGGGTAAAAATATCTATTTAATATGGCGGGAGAAATATTTTTTTGGGTTTAGACAATATGCTAAAGTTGTACAAATGGTTAGAATAGGAACAAGTTCTATTAGATTATGTGGAAGAGGAATGATCCAATGACACTTACTGTGTATTATGGTTAAAAATATAGTGATGGTTTTATATTAACCATAGCCAGTGATAAATTATTCATTTTGAATAATAATTCATAGAAGAAGCCATTATTTATAAATCAATTATGATTGAAAGGGTCAATTAAAATTCAATAATAAATTTCATGTATCAATTTTAAATAGGGATTATTATCTTGAATACTTGGTGGCTATAAAAGTGAGATAATACATGGATGGTATAAGCATTTTACAAAAAATTCTTGATTGTTTATACTAAGTCATTATTCATAAATACATTAGAATTTTACCTTTCATTTATAATATCTATTATCATTTTATTGTGCATTTAATGTCACGACCACCAATCACGCAATCTATCAATTCGGCGCAACAAAAAAGGAATAGTAAAATCATGTTATGCCAATAAGGTTGCTAGTTACTGACATATAGTTGAGGATAAATATAAGAAACAAGATAATATAATATTCATTCTGATTTAATAGACACCATGTGTATACTAGTGGTTAGAGGGAGTACCATTGTTTTCAAAGTAAACTATGTTTGTAAAAATATGGAAAATAGATATTGGTCTTATATTTAGTTAATTATAGGATGAGATTAGGTCTCCAATGATTGACTTGAAGTAGTATCCTATGTTATAAGGAATGGGATATACCATTATTGATCTAAAGGATACATGGAACTAGTTAATCAAACATATAGTTGAATTATATGTAACAATACATGATGGAACTATTCAAGAGAGAATTATTTCCAATTTCACATTGAGAAACTCCCTCCATGTAGACATGCAATGTTATTGGAGGTGATTATGTGGTAAGATGAGTTCAATACGCTTCAGTGATGAATCAATAACATATTCTATGATATTTATAAGATTTTATATTACCAATATATACTTTTTTAAAGGTAAATATCAGTTATATATAGTATAACTACAAGTAAATATGTCATTACTGTCTAATTGTACTTGGGAATGTACAAAATATATGTACATGTGATGTGGAAAGGAAGGGATAATAGTTATGAGAGGACAGAAACTATTATTACCTAGATAAATGTGATCTAATATCTCTTTCTAGATAAGGTGATGGGAGAGACAATCTCACAAATTTCAATGTTATCAATCCACAAAAAAACTGAGTAAGATGCAACCTCTAAGGAAATTAAGAAAAATTTATTAAATGAAATGATGTGTTATAGTTATTGGGATCACCCCTAGTGAGTATTGTTTTACCGTTATGATAATTCTATAACTAAACTCGCTGAGATATCATGTTTTTATGATGAGAAAATGAAATAAACTCATGGTTAACATCTCTATAGATGTTTTAGTCCATAAGGTGAGGTCACACATAGCAGAATGTCTTCATGGATGAAAAATGGTAAAATCTGAAACTAAAGTCATGAATCAATAGAAACATTTACTTTATCATGTCAAAGATAACAATGTTGGTAAGAAATTTGGAATTAGTTAAAGTGGGATTGTTGAAATAGTGGTTTCCCTAGAACCAACTATACAATACTATTGATTAAAAAATCAAGTACAAAATTAAATATACTTGATGTATTTTTTCAATTAAAAAGTATTTTTGTCATCCACAATTTAAATGGTAATGTACATAGATTAATATTCACATAAAAATTTTATAGAATATCACATGATACAATGAGAACATAGAGATATATGGAAATTAAACATAAGAAATGTTATATGGTCTAGAAACACAATAATAACTAGAAATAGGTGATGTTTGACTATCAGGTGTTGGTGGATTATTATCATTTGTAAATATTCTCATGAAGGCCATACATGGTGATATATAGTAGTAAAATCATGAGGAAATCCACACCAATATGAACACAACATGATTTGGGTGTCATTGGATGTTTATATCTATGGAAAAATGTATTAGTCTAATGAAATGAGATCATTACCCAGGTGTACCAGTTGATCTCATACTCTGATTCAATAAAAAAACATGATAATTAAATCATGGTTACGTATCATGTGATGGATGAATCATTGGTGGAATTACATTGGTTAAATGAAAAATAAAGGATTTGCCGCATCCAGGTTGAGGAAGTTATATATCTCATTCATAGTTGATCAGGAAGGAAATACCTTCATAAATACTTGGCTATGGTAGTTAGAGATTAAATTCATCTTGTTAGATCGACAAACAATAACATAAGAATGTATGATGACATAGGTGTGTGCCCTTCAGTTTTAGATATTTAAAGATAGATATATTAAATTACACAGTGTGTGTTCATATGTTTGATGTCATTTCAATACATACCCTTATATATTTAGGAGCCTTTACGAGTTGCTAAAATCCTCTCATGGTTTGTAAATATTATTCACTATTATCGATATAAGGGTCTACCGGGTTACACACAATATCATATTCAAGAATCCACCATATTATGTTGAATATGTATAATGGACATGGTGGGCCCCACCATGTGGTCCCATCATTGTCCTAGTTATTTATCAATGATAAATAATTAATTTTTTTAATTAAAAAATAATATGTCTGAACTTATTTATTAAAATTATTTATAAGTTATGTAAATACGAGGAATAAAATTAAGAAAATGAATATTATTTTAATATTCCAGGTTCATTTAATATTAACTGGGAATTACAAGTCAATTTAATGACTCATGTTTATCATGTAATATATTGAAAATGTATTATAGGTATGGTATAAAATATAAATAATAATTTATGATGAACTTTATTTTTAGATAATTATTTGTTTATTGGAAATTTAATAAATGAGGGCCACAAAACCCCTTTTGGGTATTTGATCATTCACTATAAATATGAGGAGAGAGGAAATCAAACCAGGAATATTCACTGCAAGATTTACTGAGCCTCTCACTACTCTCCCACATTCTAGAGATAGATGATCTTGATCATGTACAATAGCTCATGTTCATCTCTAGGAAGAAAAGGTATGTCGATGTGGTGATCGTGGGAACATTAATGGTATCATTAGATCTCGATTCTAGCACCCGAAATATGATGATCGATGTTTCAAATAAAAAAAATTAAGTGTTTGCGGATGATCTAGAGGGATTATAATTTGGAACCTTCAGGAACTTATCAATATATAAAATAATATGGAGATAATGGATTTATATTGAAAAGGTATTTTTTTCAATTTTGTGCTATGTTTAATTTACATGATATCCTTGGACTATACCCGGTCTCAAAACATCGGAGACCAAATGTTCTGTTCATTAAAAGATGATTTTTTAGAATATCCATCCCATCAACTTCCCCAGAGTACCTCAGTACCTTTAGATTCCCCCATCATCACCTGGATTAGGAGGTCATGACCCACCCTCCTTCCTAATTCAAGTAAACTGAGGATCTGACCTCCCTCCAAACTCCCTTTTCTCCCTCATGAGCCCAACCAAGCCTCCATACTATTATTATGTTCAAGAAACCAAATAAACCCATGATGTTTGATTCTAATGTGCTACCTCATTGCCTCCCATATACAAAGAGGCCAACACTTCCCCACCCCCTTATCTTGTTCAGTGGGATCCATCAAATTTTGTACCTACTAATGTCTAGCTTCTAGGTGGCCACCAAAAGCCTGTGCCACACTATAGCCTTGATGGAGACCTCCCCTTTATCAGATTATAAAACCTCTAAGACCAAGATGCTGACATCAATACTACCCAAATTGAGACCACCCTTTGCTGTCATGCTACCACTTTCCCCTATCCATATCTACCTAGTTCTAGGTCGAACAAGTATCCTTGGCAAAGCATTGTCATCATAGAAGATCCCACCTGACCTCATCCTACCTCTCTCTACCACTATTTGAGAATTATTTTCCTTCCTTCATCATACAATGTCTAGTGTCCGGCCGCCCTGGTCATGAGGTGCCTCTTTCCATTGGTATTATGTGTCCAAATAGAACTGATTTTCCCTAAAATTGGTAGGGGTGGGTCTACCAAACACAGAATAGGTTTGGCTGGTCTATTTGGCATAGAATACCCACGAATGGCATCATCATGGACCCAAACGAGCCCACAGGGCAACATAACATTTTTTAATGGGTTGGTACTATCCCAATCTGACCCACTAGGGTCCGACCTGTGACTACCCCAAGCCCACCTCCCATAAATTAGTGCCTAAAGACCAATATTAACTAGGCATATCCCACAAATGGGAGGCATTTTCCTATTATACCTACACACAAACACACACATATCTAATACAACACAATAATGAGAATTAAAATAGATGAAACTAATGCATGCACACATCTAGGATTCCACACCAGAGTTAGATAGTGAGGTACTAAAAGTGGAAAGGGGAAAAATACCAACACAACAAGAAAAATATAAAGAGTCTACCCCTATCCAAGGGTGAAAACTGAAATCTAAATAAATCTCCTAATAAACAACTTGGGTTTTCAAGCTGATTATTTGCCCCCACCTTCTCTACATCCTCCCATGACACCGTCAAGAGGTCATACGTCTATATAAGAAACATCACATACAGTCAGATCCCATCGAGAGATGAGAATAAAAATACCTATTAGGACACCCCTAAGAAACCCAAAAAGTAATAAATTATAGTTATCTAAATAAAACATAAGACACTATATATATAATAGAAGCACCTAGATATACCAAGGAAGGACACTGCTCCACCAGGTTGTCAGAACCAACTTTCAGACACAAGATTCTTCTCAAGGAAATGATCATTTCTATATAATACACTCCCCATGCCATGCAATCAACAAATACTGTCATATAAGTGTTATAGTTCATTGGGACTCACACAATAAATTTGGATGGTCTTAGAAGACCCTAATTCTCAAATAGGGGTTCATTCCTAGAAGCATTGGGTGATACCACAAACCCAATCTGGATCAAAAAGATACGTAGGGGATCATTTTACAATGATACCACGAACCCTATGGGTACAACCTTCTAGATTGAGGATTGATGCCTTGATCAAGGAGAATATGATGATTCCACAACCCCAAATAGGATATTAATATGATATCTGGTCACACACCAGTATCATGGATGGACACAATTGCCTCAATCCAAGACTCATCCTCCAGAGTATATCATAATCCAGTGATTTCAAAGTAATTATACCATGTACCCTTAGGGGAATGGACCAAGGGAACACACTCAACCATGAATAGTCCATAATAAGGAACCAAAGGGGTAAAAACACCCTTGAAGGGTTTATAAGGCATGTACTAGGGGAACATGTCGCATCCAACAATCCATAGGTCATCCCATGTAGTAAATCCTCACACGAAATGTGAATACCTAAATATAATATGTGTAGGAATATTATAGTGTGTAGATATCACATAAAACCCTTTCCGTGTTTCCTAGACATGTCTATGTACCACTTGTTGTATCCCATTACTGAACCCTGTACACCTATCCATCCCCATGTACACATGGGCGTCTCTATTTCCGAGTATATGGTGTGCCAAATTTAATATACTCATGGTCGTGTTTTTTTACATTATAAAGTACATGTAGATTCATCATGTTATGGTAAGACATGGTGTGACCATTTCATACATATCATGACACCTAAATCTATAAAAAAAATTCCATCTGCTGCAGAGGGCCCCCCAAAGAATGTGTCACATCAGATTACAAACAGTGTAGCTCAAGATTCACAATAGCACATGGAATATACATTGCACTATTCTATGCTTCACCAGAACTGCATTCCTCATTAGAAACAAAATATTAGGGGTTATCCAACCCATGAAATCATTGCTAGCTATGATTAATACCCTCTATCTACTCGAAAAACCATTGGTCAATCCCTTCCTCTTGTACCTCAAAACCGGGTAGAATGGGAACCACAAATCCCTTTTGATTTGTCTCTAACGGATCGAATCTTTGATTGCACGTTGAGAACACCATAAAATACGAACCACAGCTGTAGTAATGGTCTATTGTGCCAAATAATGGTCATGAAATGATCTGTTGATGGGTATTAATGGAACCATTACTGAAAAAAAATGCTCATGATGAACGTGTGATGAATAGGGAATGAAATCCAAAAGCCAACAAATGTGAGCAACATATATCAATATTTTTTTCATCCATCCTCAATCTATTTTCATAGAAAATATACAACTGAAGAGGATTAATCTCTATTAACAAAATATAATTCCCTCAATTTAAATATACAGACAACTCAAATTCCAATCTTGTTCATTTAATTGATCAACGTTCATTCGAGGTTAAGAAACTAGATGTAAAACAAAAAAAATTCAAACATCCAACTTGGATTTTGGATCAATCATTGACAATGAATGTGTTTGAACAATTATTATTGAGTCTTTCGATGAACTCCATTGGAACTACAATCCATGATCTAGTCACGAACCATCATTGTTAGCTAAGAATGATATCCTTAAATGTCTCCTAGGTCACTAGGGATTTGTGTCCAACCAAGAGAAAAACTCCAAAACTATATATTTAAAGAGAATGGCGGCTGCTTCATAAAAAATAAAATAACTCTTTTAATAACATTATTTTATTAATTCATCACAGAAGTATTTCTTTTCACAAAAAACCCATGTTGAAAAGGATTGTGTCACACCTAGACTAAAAACCTTGTTCTGAACTCAAAATTTCCCTTAGATTAGAGATTCGTACACCCATTTGGGATTTATCAAACTTTTTTAGGAAAATTGTGTGTGTGTGCGATTTAATATATTTAATATATTTAAAAAATTTATTCTAGACACACCAAGACTGAGAATCACATGACATATCATAGCCTGGTCTTGAAAATAATCCATATAACACTGAAAAATAATACAAAGAAAATCGATGGCATTATAGGGATAGATTTTGGGTCATGAGTTAAATTAATATAATAAAAAATTAATTAAGTTAATTAATTTAATTTTAGAATTTAAATGAATTGTTTTAAATTAATTTTTATATTGGAATTAATATTTTAAAATTATAAAGTTTTAATTATTATGTAATAAATTAATTAATTTAATTTTTGATATTTAAATTAAATTAATTAGGAGATCCAATAAAATAAATTATTTAAATGTATTTAAAATAATTTAATTTATTTAAATAACCACATAATTTTATTTCTAATTAATTTATTTTTATATCATGAGTTTATTTACTATACTAAACTTTCATGAGCTAATCACTGTACCTATGTATGATGGGATTAATACCTTTACTTATTTTTTCCATGCGTACAATGACTGTAATTAATAGGTAATTAATATTAGAATATAATTTTCATCTTTTTGTTTAACATGTATAAGGGCATGCATGGTGATTTTATATATTGCATTTTTCTCCCCTGTACCTCCTTGCCTTCATGTAAGTATATTTTTACATTAAACGATGACACCTGATGACACAGACCCCCCCCCCCCCCAATAAGAGGTACTACTCCAAAATTGAAGCGAAAAAACTATATTGGGGGAAAGAAATAATATGAGTTGGGACACAACTCGAGTATGTTTTCCCTAGGTCTTGGTTGATCTAGGTAATTTAAAATGGATCAAACCATATTATATGATGGAGACCAGTCAGGTGGAATTATATCTTTTATGAATATTTTGATATTTTTTGCAAGTTCAAGTTTTCTATGAGAACACATAAAATAATAATGAAAAATTCATAAGTATGCAATGTATGTTTTTTCTTTCAATGATTATACATTTCTGAGAATGAAAACATAGATTGAAATTTTTTAATAGAAGTTAATTAAAATCATTAATAAATAATAAAATACCTCCAAGATATATTAATTCCTAATGTCTTCAGTTTTTCAACATTTTAAAAAACTGGCTGTTTAGGGAGCTCATCAGCCAATGTTGAGGGTTCCTTTAACTAATGGTGAGTTTTTATGGAACTAATGTGTTGACGTGACTAAAGTTGCTATAAAATTAGTATCCAAATATATTCTACTATATTATTATAGGAAAATTATTGATGAAATTAAGTTTATGATTTCAATAATATTTGACATGAATCAAAATATAAAAAACTACAAGTTAATACTATTGGCCATCCTAGAGACAACTTAGAAACTCTTTCGTTGAGAAGGTTGACCAAGGTGATGCGGTACATTGAGCTTAAAATCATGTGAGTTGTGTAGCCTTAATCGTAGGATAATGTCATATATCATTACCTAGTTTTTTTGTTATTGTATTAAATATTTTTTATTATGTACCTTTAATAACCAGATTTATAATATCAGTGTCATGTTGGGAAACTAAGGGAATTTATTTCATGTTAGAGAATAAGTGTTTTTCTCTTTTATGAGGATAAAATTTTTTTTAGTACTGATGTTATTGAAAATTATTTATATATACATGAACTCGAAATCTGGATAATGAAAATCAATGAAGAAAACCAACGAACATGAATCTTACAACACCCACCAATTGATCTTGAGGTTTGTTAATGTAAATGATAAGTGATTAAAAAAATTATATAATTCATGATGATTAGATTTAGTTGTTTTAATTGACTTGGATGTATGACACACCTCATTACATGGGATAATTTCTAAATCAACACTTATAAGGGATGGGTGTAAGGGTCATTGGATTACTGTAAATAATTCATACTCATATATGTCGTTTATTTATAGTTGAGGTAATGGGTGAGTTTTCATACTTCAATACTTTTATGGATGAATATAGTTGGTATGGATATATATCATTAACATGGTATAATATAGATTTGATTTAGATTTGTAACGAATACCAGTATGAAGTACACAAATAGATTGGTAATATGATTATGTCTCATTGTTCAGATCAAGGAAGAGAGTATATTAACTAAGATTTCATTAATCCCATAATGGAATGTGAGACAGTATACCAAATCACTCATCCTTACACACTATATAGAAATTTTGTTAGTGGTAGTTGGAATAAGACATTGCATTACATGGTCAAATTAATATAGATTTAGGAAACTCTTACATTATTCTTTCAGGAACACGCCTTACAAATATAGGCATATACCCATAACCGAGTAAAAACTAAAGATATAGATGGGATTCTATAAGTGATATGGTGTGTAAGGAAACCCAATCAATCATACATAAATGTATTGGGATGCAAGGCTCTTGTCAAGACTATACCTAGGGAAAAATTTCACCCTGAAGCATAAAGTGTTTCATTGTAGGTTATCCTTAAGAAACTAAAGGAAATTACCTATACATCCCATTGATAAAAAATTGATTATGGATTGGAATTCCATATTTCTAGTATGAGAACAAATTTAAATTGGATGTAATGGGATAAAGATTAAATCCATTGGTCTTATTTCACTAGATACAAATTATTTTGTATGGGAACAATATCTAAAATAAATTGTAGGAGTTGAAGTTGTTTCGATGAAATAAGTATTCTGTAGGTGCAATGTCCCCCGATTCTGTCACTCTCTCACTTTGTTGAAATTGGTTGGTAATTGGACTTCATGTTCTCCTCACCATATACCATACGCTACTTATTATTATACGGGGTGTGATAATTATTTTGTGGATACTATACCACCTCATAAATTGTTTCAACATAGCACCAATAAACAATATAAATAAATATCATTGTATAGAAATAATGTAAAAAACACAATATAACAAGAAATACTAAACAAAAAAAATCTAATTTACTAATCCAATAAATGACAATGGAATAATGTAATTTTATGTGAGAATGTAACTAAATGTAAAAATACAGTTAATATAATAAAATAATCAGCTGGAATAAATACACTAAAAATAACTCAGCCATAAACCCCATGTTGTTCCTATCTCCAAACTCCACACCATCTAGTAAAAAACATAAAAATAAAGGTTCCATGACCTTGTCCAAACCTGAATCAATGAAATATATTTGGGTATCAAATGATGTACTATTTAGGGTAAGAGTATTAGTTGATATGAGAACACCATAGTGTCTAAACATAAGAGGTCTAATAGTAATTTCATAAAAATAATTCATAAACATGTGTATTAGTTTATTGTATAATTAAATTAACACCACATTAAAATACTTGGACACTATTTCAGAATGTCTCTGAACATGTCTCATGACAATTCCATCACCATCAATATAATGATTGAAAAAAAAACCTACTTCAGCTCCATTCCAGAATGTGTCTAAGAAAGTCTCACAAACAAGCCAACTATAACTATTTATCCAAGGAATAAATCACTGAAATCTAGTTTAGGCGCACTATATAATAATTTTAACTATAAATTTGGGTTGATTCACGAATATTATCATTATAATAAGTATCAAATCCATGACCGGTATTTAAGAATTATGACATGTATCAAGGCCAAGCCTAGTATATAAGAATTTTAGCATGTATCTCATCCAATCCATGAATATAATAATTACATAATGTATTAGGGAAATACCCAATATATAAGCACTACATAAAGTATATCACAATATCAAATCATAATTCTAAATTGTCTTTTATGAAAATTACCATTTATCTTTCAATTAAAAATTTCATTTATTATTTTTTCATATATTTATAAAATGTCCATCATTTCAATTATCAAGCCAAGGAAATTTCCATCTATATAAAGAAATCACTGAAATTCATGTCATGACTAACAAACATCAAGTGATTTGTCAATTCATATATAATTATGGGTTCACTCAACTGAACAATTTCCATTAGCTAGGTCAATAAAAGTGGAATCCAATTGGATAACATGGTATAATATAATCCATCATTTAATTAATTTAGTTACACATTATAATGGTGCAACTGAAATATTGCACATATTTTAAATTTAGATAGACAGTATGGTAATTCTTTAGAACCCCATCATTAAACTAATGATGAACTACCAACTTCTAAAGGGTAACAGCGGTAATGAATATGATGGAAAATATAAAAAAATGAAACCTAGATCAAATAAGATCAATATTAACATCAATCGCATAAATGGACCATGGATTCCGAAAACATAATTGAGAACTACATAAACTGTATTTTTGATGAATAAAATGAATTTATTTAAATAAAATTAAATGTTATTATATGGTACCTTTTTATATGAAGTGTAACACGCCAAGGATTTGGTAATAAATTTAATATTGAATGCATAAAAAACTAATTATATAAATATTTCCACATTGTTATAAATTATCTAGTAAATATTATTTTTTCCACCTCTATGATTTGAATTTTGAATAACCGAGATACACGGTTGTGTTCAGTGTGATATTTAGTGTTTGATAAGACAAACTAAATTTTTAGTGAATATTAAAAACCCCTTATGAATAGTATTATGAATATTAATATGACCCTTATGAATAGTAAATATTGTTTTTATTTTATTGTCTTAATGTTATAAGATAATGAGATATTGATTAATTTTTCAAGGTGATATAAAAAAATATAGTTTTCAAATTGTTATTATTTGAATAAATAATGTTTTTTTAAATTAAATTAATCATATTTAAAAAATTATTTACATAAAATGGTGTTCTTTTATGGAATGTACATCTTAGAAAAATTTTAGGATGAATTTTTGGTATTTTTCTGAAATACTGGTGAATAGGGAAATTCTATAATTTATAAAATATGCTAAATAAATGACTTTATTCACCATGATTGAGACACAGATGATGTAAATGATCATTTTTTCAAAATCACATGCAAATATGACTATTTTTGGTCAATAGAATCAACAATATTATTTGTATTTCAAAAAATAATAAAATAATGGGTAAAATAATAGGGAAAACCCTCCTCTCCTCCACTATAACCCCCCCACCCCACTCCCACTTCTCTTCACTCTTCTAAAGCCTTTTGCATTGTCTAAATTCTAATAAAATTATTCCCAAGATCCTCCCCACATCCAATATCCCTTGGTATCTTCAATAAACCCAATACATTTCCCTAAAGAGGCTCCCAAGGAAGATAAATTCAAGAGGTAAATTCCTCTTTTAATTTATTTAATTTTCCTTCATGTTCAATTATTTCTTTTTATTTTCTCACCTACCCTCATCTAAATGATATGATAATTCTAGTTCATTTAATGTACTGGAATTTTTTTATTCTAATGGAATACATCAACATCATATCTCTTTCACCCCTTTTAAATTAAAAATGGAAACACCATCTGAGATGTGATAATTTATCACATTCAAGGATGAAATGTTTTCATTTTCTATTACCATCATCAATTCTAGTAATGATCCCATTTTAATGGTTGAAAAATATCATAATATATTTAATATATCCTACTTAATAATCTATAATCATTTTTTACACATGTTATTAAATTATAAAACCAAATGATTTCATTGTGATTGAAAAACATCCAAATTAATCAAAGCGTTTATCATTGAAATGTTATCTATTGATTCATCCACTGCAAAAATAAACATATGATTTAAATGTTATTTTACCATTATGGTTATCATTAATAAATCATAAATTAAATTCTGTAATTTATATTCCATTTTACAAGATCTTCCATATTCTTATAAAAACAAACCGACAATGAAAACTTATGAAACAAGCGCTCACAAACAATGATATTGAATCTCTTAAATAATAAAGAAGACCACAAATGAACTAAATAAAATTATAATAAATAAAATAAATGACTAATAGATTATAAAATAAGTTATTTATAAGTCTAATTTCATATTTGTGGACCTAATGTTCAAGAGAGAATCATATCCGGACATTAGGTAAGGGTTTTCTACCAGGACCTCTATTTTCCTTTGGGTTACTCTTATTATATACTTACCTAAAATAAATTATTATTTATAAATATGTAATCCCCATAAATTATGTGTGAAATTTCTATATATTTTTACA
Organism: Viscum album; assembly: GCA_963277665.1. NCBI lineage: Eukaryota > Viridiplantae > Streptophyta > Magnoliopsida > Santalales > Viscaceae > Viscum > Viscum album. The sequence goes on along the minus strand of OY728132.1, from coordinate 864,342,148 downwards.
TTCTAGAATCATACTCTCATTTATAGGAGATTTTATTTCTTAAAAGGATCATTCATAAATTCTTCTCGAAATACAAGCCCGATTCCAGGAAATTTCTCAAATTCTTACCTATTTTCAAGGGAACTCTATAATATATTTTTATAAACCATTATAATTCAAAAATAACAGAATTTATTATTAAATTACTATCGAACATCAATTTTGGTTTTATTAAAATATTTTTCCAAATGAACTATTCTTTTCAAAGTAAAATATTATTAATCTCAAAAATTACTCGATTATTTTTTAAGATTATATTCATATATTTCAACACCCTTGTTGATTATTATGTGTTATATAGATTAATATTTTTATGATATCATCAACCAAATTTAATTGAATGGTTTATGATAATTTTGACTCTGGATGTGCTATCTTAAAAGAATTCACCAATTACTCTGAATAGTTTCTGTTTATGCTTAATGTTTAGGGAATGTTTTATACATTTCATATATTAGTTTCAATATGAATGTATATATTTTTTATGATTATCCCCTTTCATATGTAGAATGTATTAGAATTAGTAAGTTTTAGGTGGGCCTTCTATAGCCCCTCCGTGCATTGATAGGTCTCATGATACAAACTAGATTCTTTGTATGAGTCCTTGATAGTATGATTATTTATGGTCTTGGAATGAGGCCTTGATGGTATGGTTATTATGTCCTGGATTATGAATTACCTCATTATGAAACTAGTATATTGATGGTCTATGTACTTATTCGACCAGTATAATACCCATGTATATGTTTTATTATGGCATTATTTATTTATCTCTAATTCCTGTAATATTCTATTAATGTTTAATTTTAATGGAATGTTTAATTTTAGTTATTCACCTTGCCTTATTATTTATGGTTTTGGTATGTTGCATACTCTTACTAAGCATTCTAGATCACCACTTTTCTTATTTTTTATTTTTCCACATGACGCGAAGAGGAGTATTATGAGCTAATTACATGGATAAACATAGATTTTTGGATGCTCCCAATAAGACTTTGATATTATATATCTTTTCATGTTGTAATGTTCAACATATTTATATATCTGGTTTTCCAATTATACTAAACTAATAATTCCTTTGGGATATGAATTTCTTGTAATCATTCCAATTTAATTAAATAAGGCATCGGCTCCTCGAAACTGTGGTCATGGGCCTTATATTTGGTATCAAAGGATGTTTAGTAGAAAAAAAAATAAACTAGATTTAGAAAATATAGGTCAGGGAACAAAACCTTAAGATAGTATTTGAGGACAAACATACATGAATATCCAAGAATTTTTGGTAAGTGGTAGATTATGTGGATCTTTCTAGAAAATAAACCTCTGTCTAGAAACTACGAGTAGATATGGTTCTAGAATAGATGTACCTAGGAGTATGAACGCCGACAAGGATTTCTGGGATTTCCATGGGGTATCCTGGTACACAACAATGGGCCTTACTGCGCACCTAGGTTGACACACCTGGTGGATATTCATATGATAATTTTCATTTTCATTAAAAAATATTATGAATGAATTAATATTTTTATTTTTCCACAACGAAACTAGGTTTATGATTACAAGATTAGCTATGGATGTGGTTTAAATTTATTATAAGTATGTTTCTAAGTTGAGATTATACATTACGATTCATAACCTAATCTATTATATGCCATTATTTAAAAATGGATCATATTGGAATGAATGGAAACTGCATTAACCCACGTATCTTAAGTAGGGATTTTTCTCTGATGTAATATAATTATGTTGGCTCTGGTGGTGTGACTGGTGCTAAGCAACTTATAACTATTTCAAATAGTTGACTCAGGTTATGAACACTAACCATACTCGTATGAAACATCCAGATCTAAGGTGTGGATGAGCCATTATAGACTACATTATGTGATAACAACCTCCAACATTTAATTGAACTACAAACCCATTAGTTGAAGAGCACCAGATGAGCTCATTAGAAATGATATTTCTCTCTTTGGGATGTAATGAAAGTGATAAGGTTGTCATGGTAGTGTATCGTCTATTGGGATATGCTGATCAATGGTGGTTGTTGATTCAAAAGACATGAGGAGGAATAGATTGAAAATATGTAATAGAGTAATTTAAAGGAAATTTTCCAAAAAAAATATTTTCCCCACGAACAACGAGTAGATATGGAAAGGAAATTCATAAATATGAGACTAATGGAGGATGCAAATGTTTCCATGTATTATGTAAGCTTTACAAGACCAGAAAGGCATTCCATGGACTATATACATAGTCCAAGAAGCAAGATTGATTGATTCTGTGAGGGTTTAAAACCATTCCTCCGAAGGGCACTGGTCTCGCAAAATTTCTCATCATATGTAGATATAGTCTCATGTTCAATCAAGATAGAAAAGGAAATCTCTAAGTCATATGACGTCAAAGTAATGCAAGAGAAGAAAAGGGATGATAAAAACTCAATAAAAGTTAATAAGGAAATGGGGAATAAGGGAAGAGTTGACTTTCCACCCTATAGTAATTGTGGGATGAAACACCCAGGTACTTTACTAAAGGGAAAGGGTGTTTGTTACAATGGTGGAAAAAAGTCAAAAATTCTTTTGATTGTAAGGGAATTAAAGATGTTTCCAATGTTAAATTATATAACTGTAAATATATGTGACATTATTCACATGAATGTACTAAGTCTCAAGGAGTGTTCCCCTAAATAATGCCATGGGTGTAACGCCAAGCTTATGTTGTCATAACTACCAAGGTTGAAGTTCCTAATGATGTGGTGTCAGGTACATTAATCATTTACTCAAACATAGACAATAAATTATTTAATTATGGATCATCAAATTATTTTATATCTTCGTAGTTTTACAGGAAAATTATATATTTCCAATTTGATTTAATTAAGGAGTTTTTAGTCAAAACTCTTAAGGGAAGTATCATTGCAATAAAGTTGTGTTAGTTAGTCCACATTATGGAATATGAACATGCTTTATCTTCCAATTTTATCATCATAACCATGATTGAATTTTTTATAATCCCCATTATGGATTGGATTTCAAATTATGATGTGAAAATATATTTCTGAAATAAGGAAGATAATTTTTTTAGGATGATGTGAAATCCCTTTTCGTTACAGTAGAAAAATCACCATATGATTCTCATCTAGATCCACCTTCAGTAGCTCTGATGAATTAAATTATAGGGGAGGATGAGAACACTATTTATATGAGTGAGGAATGAAATGTTCAAATAAATGATGTAATTATTTTTCAATAATATATTGATTTTTTTTCTAGAGGATTTTCCAAGACATCTTCTAGAGTTGGAAGTTTAGTTATCTATTGATTTAATTCTGGGTTCAAACCCTATATCAAAGAATCCTTATAGAATGGCCACTGTGGAATTAGTAGAACTATTGAAACAACATTATCAATTGAGTGATAAAGGATTTATTCATCCCAGTTTCTCCATATGTGGGGCCCCTGTTATTTTTTTAACAATAAATATGGATCTATAATGTTTTGCATTGACTACAGGGAGATCAATGTTATAAAAATAATAAACAAGTATCCCCTGCCACACATTGATGATTTATTTGATCAACTTCTTGGAGAACAATTTTTTTTGAAGATTTACCTTTAATTTATATATCATCAGTTGCATGTGAGGAATGAAGATATTCCAAAGATAGAATTTCGAACTAGGAATGGGAATTACGATATTACAGTTATGCCTTTTGGAATGATGGATACACCCTCTATCTTCATGGATCTAATGAATACAGGTTTCAAAGAATAACTTTTGGATTTTTTCATGGTATTTATTGATGAAATATTTTTATAACCCAAAATCTATAAAGATCCTGAAAATAAGTTGTGAATTATTCACACGAATCTTAGAATAAATGAATTATATGGGAATTTTAGAATGTGCAAATTTTGGCTTCAATAGGTTTACTTTAATGGACACATTGTCTCTAAGGATGGAATATCTATTGATCCTATGAAGACAAAGGCTATTGAAAAATTAAATACTCTTATGAGCATAACAGAGGTACATAGTTTTACTGGTTTAGTATGTTATTATTGGCATATCATTCATAACTTCACTAGTTTAGCCAACCCAATGACCATGTTTACTCATAAGTGGGTTAAGTTTGTATGGGAAAAAGAATGTGAGGAATGTTTCATATAATTAAAGAGGAAATTAGTGAATGGAATGATCCTAACTGTACCATTAGGGAATGATGGGTTTGTGATATATAATGATGCATCAAATAGAGGACTTGGTTGTGTCCTTATTCATAATGATAGAGTTATTGCCTATTCATCAAGGATGTTAAAAATTAATGAAAATAACTATACTACTCATGATCTTGGTTTAGCTGCTCTAATATTTTCAAAAAATATATTGATACATAATCTCTATGGAGAAAAATTTGAGATATATGTGGATTAAAAGAGTTTGAAATATAACTTCTTTCCGAATGAACTCAACATGAGTTGAAGAATATGGACTGAACAATTGAAGGGCTATGATTTTTACATGAACTACCACACAATGAAAAGAAAATATGGTTGCTGATTCATTGATTAGGATGTATCATGGGGTTATCAACAAAATGAGGATTGATAAGGATCCTTTGTACGTAGATCTAGTGAGTATGGATATGGGAATTATCAAAGAAGTTGAAACATCACTACTTTTTCAAATGGTTTCCCAACTATATTTATTAGAAACTATAAATTCTTCACATTCTGATGATGGGAATATTTAAAAGAAAATTAATGATATAATAGATGGGAACGTGGATGACTTCATGTGTGATGATGGAATTATAAAATTTGGTATGAGGATATGTGTTCCCTCTACACCCAAGATGAAAAGGGAGTTATTGGATGATTCCCAAATCTCAAATTTCTCTATACACCCTAGTAGAACTAATATATATATATATATATATATATATATATATATATTTGGAGGAACATTTCTGGTGGGACAACATGATGTGGAAAATTACCGATTTTGTATCAAGATTTTTAGTCTATCAACAAGTGAAGGATGAAAAGCAACATCTAATAGGAGTCATGCATCCTCCAGCTATTACTACATTGAAATGGGATGACATCACCATGTATTCTTTTCACTTAATTACCCAAAACTCAAAGGAAGAATGTTTCGATATTGGTAATTGATGATCGTCTTGTGAAATCTTCACATTTCCTAACGATAAGGGTGTATTTTCCAATAGACTACATTGAATGACTCTATATCAATGATATTTTGAGACTTTATGGAGAACCTATGTCAGTTGTTTTTAATCATGATCCACAATTTACATCAAAATTATGGAAATTTCTTTCCAAATATTCACATATCTAGTATCAATTGAGTAGTGTTTATCACCCTTAAACTAACGGGCAATCAAATAGGACAATAATAACCTTAGATAACATGTTGAGATCATGTTCACATGACATTAAATGTATGTGGAATCAATATTTACCATTAGTGTTGTTTTACTAAAATAATAGTATGCATTCAAGTATTCAAATGGCACCATATAAAACATTATATGGTAAGAGATGTCGTACACCATCTTTTCGGGATGAAGTTGGAGAAAGGAAGCTTGTGGTCCCATATATTTTGGAGGAAACAATAGAAAAGGTAAATACTATTCAAATATGTATCAATGAAGATCAATGAATGCAAATGCTTTGTTCTGATTATCTATGGAAGGATGTGGAATTTCAAGTATTAGATCATGTGTTCCTGAATGTATCTCAATGGAAGGCTGTTATAAGATTTGGGAAGAAAGGGGAACTGAGTCTATGTATATTGAACCTTTTGAAATAATTGAGATAATTGGGGTTGTTTCATATTGTTTGGAAATTCTTCCTAGCATATCTAAAGTACAAAATTAGTTCCATGTCTCTTTGTTGATAATGTGCATGCTAGACCCAACACAAGTCCTCACTTATGATGGTATAGAATTGGAACCTAACCTATCTTACTGTGAAGAGACTATCAAGATTCTAGAAAATAAAGAAAATTTGTTGAGTAATTTGATGAATAAACTGGTAAATATTCTTAAGATAATCATAAAATTTAGTAGGAAACATTGGATTTGAAGAGAATATGATGATGACCTACCCAAACCTTTTTATAAGGTAACATTCTGAAGTTTTGAGGACGAAATTTTAGTAAGGAGAGGAAAATGTAACACCCCAAGGATTTATAAATAAATTTAATATTTAATGTATGAAACACTAAGACTCTAAAAACACAACTTTGTTATAACCTAGCAAGAAAATATAATTTTTCCACTTATATGATTTCCATTTAGAAAAAATGAGATACACTGTTGCATTCAATAAGATATTTAGAGTTTGATAAGACAAACATAATTTTTATGATTAGTAACGTAGCCTTATGAATAGTAATATGAATAGTAATATGACCATTATGAATGAAAAATCATATTATTATTTTATTATCTTAAGGTTATAAGATAATGAGGTCTTGATTAATTTTTCAGGGTGATATAAAATAAATTAGTGTCTTAAACGTATTATTTTTTGAATAAATTATGATTTTATTTCAATGTTAAATTAATAATATTTAGAAAATTATTGTAAAAAAATTGAGTTCATTTTTTGATTCTCCATGTCAAAAAATGGTTAGGGTGAATTTTTGGTATTTTTCTGAAATATTTGTTAATAGTGACATTCAATAATTTATGAAATATAATAAATAAATGAATTAATATATCAGGCTTGAGTCATCGCTGATATAAATGAACATTGGTTTGAACATACATATAATTATTACATTTTTGTCATAAGAATCAACAATATTGGTTTTCTTTGGAAAAATAATAAAATAATGAGTAAAATAATGGAAATGACATCCTCTCCTCTACTATAAACCCCCTCACTCCCTCTTCTCTTCACTCCTTTCAAGCCTTGTTACTTGTCTAAATTATCTGAAAATATCCTTTAATAATCCTCCCCACATCCATCATTCCTTTGTATCTTGAAAATACTAAATCCTCTCTACTAAAGAGACTCTCATGGAAGATAAATTCAAGACGTAAATTCTTATTTTCATTCATTTTATTTTCTTTCATGTTCATTTATTTCATTTTCTTTCCCCACCTCCCATCATCAAAATGATATGATAATTATATTACCTTACTTGTATTGGAATTAAATTATTCTAATTGAATATGTCATCAAAATTTATCTTTCCCCCTCCTCTTATATCTAAAATTGAAACACTGTCTGAGATGTGTTAATTTCTCACGTTCAAGGACGATGTGTTTTCAATTTCAATTACCATCTTCAATTATAGGCATAAAACCATATTTATGGTTGAAACAGATCATAATATATTTAATATATCCTAAATAATGTTCAGGAATCATTTTTTACACATGTTATAAAAATATAAAACAATATGAATTCATGGTGATTGAAAAACCTCCAAATCAATCCAAGTGTTTATCATTAAAATTTTATCAATTGATTTGTCCTATTTAAAAATAACCATAATATTTATATGATAATTTAATATTATGTATTATCATTAATAAACCATTAATTAAATTCAATAATTCAATTTCTGTTTTACCTGAACATCTATACTCTTATACAAATGAACCAATCATGAAATTTAATGAAGCAAACACACACAAACAATGATATTGGATCTCTTAACTCATAAAAACAAACATAAATGAACATAATAAAATTATAATAAATATAATAAATTTATAAAAGGTTCTGAAATATGTTATTAATTACTGTAATTCTATATTCTAAGAACTTATGTTTAAGATCAGAACATATCTGGGCATAAGGAAAGAGTTTTCTACCCGAACCTCCATTTTAATTCAAGTAACTCTTATTCTCTACGTACCTCTATTATATTATTTTTTATTCGTATGAAATATGCATAAATTCTTGGTGACTGTTTTATATATGTGTACCAACCGAATTCCTATTTTCATTTATGGGGTGTTATATGTTTTAAAAAGATATTTCATAAATTCTTCCTGATATACAAGCCGGATTCAATGGAATTTCTCAAAAAATTTCCTATATTCAATGGAACTCTATAAACTATTTTAGTAACAATTATCTTTATAAAATCACTAATTTAATTATGAAAATACTACCTTAATTCAATTTTGGTTTTATAAAAATATTCTTCCAAATGAACTCTTTTTTTTCAAACTAAAGGAGTATTTATCTCAAGAATTACTCGACAATTTTATAAGTGTATCTCCATCTATTTAAACAATCTTGTTGATTATTAGGTATTATTGGGATTAATTTTTTCTAATATAATATACCGTATTTAATTTAATGTTTTATTATTTGTTTGACTGTGGATGTGCTATTTTAAAACCATTCACTAATTTACTCTGAATGGTTAGTTTCTCTGCTTAATTTTTGGGGAAAGTTATTTAAATTTCATATGTTTGTTTCAATATAAATGTATATATTGTTTATGATTATATCCATTCATATTATGTATTAATTGGTCTTAGTGAGTGTTGGGTGGGGCCCTCTATGGCTCCTCGCTGCATCGGTTGGTCTCATGAGACAAACTAGTGTATTAGCACGAGGCCTTGATAGTATAGTTATTTATGGTCATGGAATGAGGCCTTGAAGGCATCGTTATGATGTCCTTTATTTTTCATTACATCATTATTGAACTAGTAAATTGGTTGTTCATGTAGTTATTTGATTATTATAATACCCATGGTTATGATTTATTATGGAATTATTTATTCATCTCAAATTCCTACAATATTTTTGTCATGTTTATTTTTACTGGAATATATACATTTTTTATTCACCTTACCTTATTATTTATCTTTCTATTGTATTGCATAACCTTTCTGAGCATTCGATCTGACAAATTATTTTATTTTTTATTTTTCTATAGGACGTGAAGAGGTGTATTGTGAATGAATTTTAGGGGTAAACATAGAGTTTTGGATGTTCCCAATAAAACCTTTATGTTGTATTTATTTTTCAATTTTTAATGTTGAACTTATGTAATTATCTGTCATTACAATTTTATTAAAAAAATCATTCCTTTGGGATTATAATTTCTTGTATCATGTCAATGTAATGAAATAAGACACCACATTTGGGCACTTGGGGTTCGGGTCCTTACATGAAGTACCATAAAAATATCATTAAAATATTTTTGATGAAAATATCATTTTCACATTGAAATTAACATTAAAAAACAAACTCTGAAAATACAATGGAAAATATTTTATTTGAAAATAAACAATTAAAATTTTCATGGATGATATAAAAAAAAATTTCATGATGGTTGTAAAATCTTTTCCATTTGTATAAGACAAAATAACATTCCTTCCTTACTTTTTAAAAAAAATGAACAATGTTCCATTTTTGGAAAATGGAAAAAATATTAATATCAAGATATTTTATAAAAAGGAATACAAGTGTTAAATTGTATTTTAAAAAATAATTGTAGAAGTTTATATTTTTTTAGAATCATTATATAGAAAATATGTATTTTTAAGAAAAATATATCTTATCAAAAGTGAAATAGGATTGGTTTTTCCCTAAAACATTACTTTTAATGATTCATGTACCAACGTGAGGAAAAGATTGACGAAAATATAGAAAATATTTAAGAGAGTAAAATGTAATTGAAAATTAATCATAATTAATAAATATATACTCCTTTTAATTATTTCAATGGGTACAATATACAGTACATAGAAACAAATACATTCCTAATACCAAATATGTCTCAATTTGAGTGGAAATCAAGAAAAAATCCCTTACGTCAAATATCCCCTTAGTTGAACATGTTTTAACCTCTTGTATAATGGTTGAAATATGTTATTAATTTATCCTAAAACCTTATTAATTTATTATATATTATATTATAATCTTATATCATCCCATACCTTATTTTTTAAAAATATTTCATTGTAACCCTTGTTTTCGGGAGTCATCTACTTCATTTTCCTATGCACCTTCTATCATGTACGTTTTAGTTCTTATGACAAGGATATAGTTTCATCATACCAAGAGTCATATTAAGGTTATTGATATCATATTTATTACTTATATTTATTTTTCTAAATATTATAGGTGTACATAATTATTTAGTCACATTAGTCCAAGGAGACTATAAATCATACGTACACATGACCAATAATATCAATTCTAAATGGTTGAAAAGGTAAGGAAGTGGATGATATATTAATCATTCAGAATCAATTTTATGTCATAATAATCATATATATCCATCATTTTCATTATTATAGCCATCGATGTAATTTTTTGAAGAAATAAATTACACTACTACATAGAGATGGTAAGTCATATATACACACATGCAGTGCTCTAATTTATAATAAGATTAGAAAAAGGTGTAATATGGTTGTGTCATAATTATAGTAACAAATATATATATATATATATATATATATATATGATACTATATTTTTTAATATAGTTTGAAAACATGCATTTAGAGTGATTATAATAAGAAATAAACTGGAAAGTGTTGGTAAAAATGATTACCACTTCTTTGGTGGACTTCCTAATCATATTTTATTAAATGATATAGGGTTGGTATTTTGGAATGTAAATAACCAATAGAACAAGGATAAGGATTTTTGGAAGATGAATTTGTGGGGGATATATGATATAGGAGGTTCTATGTGGTGTAAATAAGTGTGGGATGAGCTGCCCTTTTATAATTTAATTAAAGGGCACTTTTTGGAATTTCTCAAATGATTAAATTATCAAAAAACTATTCTAGAGATAATGGTTCCAAATTTCATAAACTTTAAAATGGTATTATATTTTAGACAATATATTATCTAAATTTTAATTATTTAATATTTTATTATTTTAAATAGTTTCATAAAATATTATTTTATAAAAATATCATTATTATCAGTTTTGACTTTATTCATTAAATGACATTAATTCGTTTAATGAAACAAAAAAATTAGAAAAAAATTATAATACATCACTAACATGTAATTTTAAACTATAAAATTTGGATCACATAAATTATCTTTATTTAGAATACTATAATTTTTTTAATATCATTTCTCTAATTTTTCCATTATTTCAATAATTATAATGTTAGCATTATATATGAATATAAAATAATTATTTATTGACAAATATAATTAAAACAATTACCATGATGAATAAAAAAAATTTAAATTTTAAATTAATACTTATTGTTAAACATACCTTTTATATAATCCCTTATTAAAAATAGTATTTTTTTAAAAATCAGTGTGTGACGTTTTTGAATTTTTTTGAAATAAAATAATATAAAGGTCATAATCTCATCCAAATATCAATAAAATTCCATATAACCTAATATTAAATTATAATAGATGAAATTTTTGTTGAAAATAAAATCATTTAATTTGTTAGGGTTATTTTATTATCCTTAACGTTTTATTATTAACATAAATTACTTGATTTAACAAAACTGTGGAAATAAAATTGTTATATTAACAATTCATATTGAATAAAAATGGACCTATTTACAAAATATGGGCACACTAATTTATATTATGGAATCAATTTTGTAATATTAAACTCACAAGATTGGTATAATTTAATTTTATAGTAAACCTGTAAAATGAAATGAAAAATAGGTTTCTTGAAAAAAGTGTTTTAAGACTAAAAATGTAGTTACAATAAAATAAATGATGATTATGAATTAAATGTAAAAAATTGTATTATATCTAAATAAAGTTCACTTAAGTTACTTTGATATCAAATTAAAATCATAAAGGTACCTTTTAATATAATTAAAATGACAGCTTTGTAGGAATCTATATTTTCCACTATTCTAAATCATTCATTTCATAAAAATTTAAAAAAATTAAACCTAACATAATTTTAATATGCTAATTAAAAAAATGATTATTGTTTTTTAAAAAACATTTCGTTAAGTGTCAAAAAAGTATTATAATATTCAATGTCATAGTGTATGAAAACTATTTATGACAAAAAAAATTTAAAAAAAATTTACTTTACTAAATATCAAGTGTTTTTCTAAAAATCATTAATTAATAGATTGAAAATGAGTAGTAAAATTATATATTTCATAATTTTTTTAATAATATGCATTCCCTAAAATTTAATTTCTATGTTTTAATTATCACATTTAATAAATATTAATATATTTTCTATTGATGTGGGGTGTTTCGCATCTCGTATGCTATCGAATATAGTGTTATTTTTAAATAAATTGGGTTTAAAATAGAGATGCATGAATTAATGTAGGTGATAATATTTTCTCAAATGGTCAAAAAAACAAATAAAAATAAATAACAATGTGATTTAGGTAATCCAGAAATAAAATCCACGGAGACTTTCTCTCAAGTCAACGTTTGTTAATGGAGTGGTTGAAGAAGACAAACTAGACTCATGACTTCATATTTATGACACGAGAAAAACTCACATTCGTGAAAATATCTATTAAATTCTCATGTCATCCCAAATTAATAAATTCCATTATATAGAAACTTATATGTATTTAAGAAACCAAAGTTTCCATCGATTGAGATGGAATCATATGTGTGTAAAAGGTTGGAAATCAAAGATGAGACCTTGGGTTAGAAAAACATATGCCTATGTAATAAGATCCCATTTTTTTTGTTTAAGAAATTTTATAATTTTTATCTTATAAAAAACAAGTAAATATGACTTGAATATGTGTATCATGATGTAGATCATCCTGAACCAACTATAGGTGATCCCAACTAAGGGATGAAACAACCATTTGAAAAAATTTATTTTCAAAGAATATCTAGATAAGGAATCTACAATAGTATTCATCCTTCCTAGTTTATAAAACATATAAAAGTCCTAAAAGAGAAAAATCATCACTTGGAATGCTGGTGTTGTGAGATGAAATATCTCATAGAAGGTTGTGTTCATAGATTCTAATGTACATACTGAGTATTTATTAACTTATGAGGATGCTAAATAATAAGTATGAATGAATAATTTTATAATATCTTGTCAAGGTACCTAATAGTAAATATCCTATAACACATTATTGTGATTATAATACATCATTGAATATCACAAAATATCCAATGTCACATAAGAGGTTAAAGTACATACTCAGATCTACCATCTCATGAGAGATTTTTCTCATGGAGGTGAGGTTTCATGGATAATTATTTCCCCAAAATGAATCATGGAGAATCCCATGACTAAAACCTTAACTCAGCATCGACATGATTATCATTTGATTTCATGAAAAATGACTTTGATATGAAATTGTCTCAGGTCCAAGTGAATGTCTTTATTTGATTTGGCATCATTGGATAAATTTTTTGGACGTTGATTACATGTATATTAAATGTAATTAATATTAATAAAACTACTTTTTTATACAGTTCACTATTATGTAAGATTCAAATCTAGTAATGTAGAATATGATACATCTCATTGTTAATGCCATAGTAGTTCCAAACAATGATGAGATCCACGATGTGTTAAAATGATATTCTTAAATAATGATATGTGGTTGGATAATTTACTATTATTGGAAACATATTACATAGACTATTATGTGAATGTTCTCATAAGTGGATGAGGATACTTCTCATGATGTTTGCACTCAATAATATTCATGATGGGTTATTATGAGGACATACCCTCTAGTATAAATTACACATGTTTTGGTGTCATAAGATATTCCATTCCCTGAGTTTGTGTAATGGTCCTTATACTATAAGAATATCAATAATTCATTTCATGAATCATGTAATTAGATTTTCTAATTAAAAAAATACAAAATATATTCATGATGATGTGTGGTATGTTGGGACAATCATGATTGAAATGTCATTAATGGATAAGTTAACGACAAACATTACTCATCCAAATTTATAGATGCTGATATCTGATCCATTTTATTTGAATAAATATACCTCTATAAATCCCAGGCGCATGATGTAAAAACAAGACTATTTACGATAAACAAATAAATAAACATCGATCATATAAGTTGGTAACATGGATGTGCAACCTTCTTTATGAGATCTTGTGATAAAGGTAATATATTAAACACTGAGTGTTCTTATGTGTTTATCATCATTTAATCATTATATTATTTCTCTTGGGTTAATTCCCCCATTTCTATATAGAAATTTTGGATATTAGTCAATAATGTCTAATGCCGATGAGAAAAAATCTTAGAGGGTCACATTCAAGGAGTTACGGAAGATATTGTCTAAATAATATGTGTTTTAAATTAATTAGTTATATACTATTCTAAAGAATAAGGAGTAATTTTTTGACATTGTATAGATCAAAAATATTTATTTGTGAATAAAATAAGTATTTGGGTATTCAATAAATACCTATTATTTGAAATGGTCCATGATTATGTTAAGGAATTTATATTTATTTATAATCCAGTAATAAATATATATCATTTTTGTGTGTTGGAACATTCCAAAAAATAATTATATTATTTTTATTATTTTGTGGAATAAGATTTATTAATAACCTGATATTATTTTAATAGATCTCATGCAATTAAAATATTTCTCAACCTAATCCATTTCACTATAAACATTATTTTATGGTTATTTTGTAGATTTAATTGATATTTGAGAACTATTTTGAATGATAAATTCTCTCGCTAATCTTTCTTCTCTCTCACTCTCAAGAACAAGATATGCTAGAGATATTCTTTCAAAACTGAAACATTAATGATCTACACAAACATCACAAATAAATATATTATACATACTAGCACTAGGATATCCATTGAAATTTCATAGAGATCAAAGAAGCATGTTAGGATCACTGCAAGCGGGATTCAATCCTTAGATCCTCACCAGAAAATGAAGCAATCTGAAAGGGTCTTTTCAGATGATATACAACAATGTTGAAAAAAATATCCCAAGCCAATGTATTTACGTTCATCTAATTTAAACAAATTTATTATGTATTTAATGCACGGTATCATTTAATGGGGTTTTGGGAATCAAAATATTTAAATAAATTTTAATACATCACCCACTGCTACATGCTTCCACTGACTTTGGAACCTTCCTGTGATGTGAGAGTGGTCACTTTTTAGTTTTATAATTATTTTTTTAATTTTCTTTCTATATTTAGCAATTATTGAATTTTTTAATTTTATATTATTTTTTATTTAATTTGTTTTGAATTAAAATGTTACCAAAATATAAATAATGTTCATTCAGTGCTACACTTTTTTAAAGGTTTGTAAACAGATGATGAACGTTGAAATATTCCATTAGAAAGTTCCAAATGTTTGGTTAATAAAACTGGGATACATGATGTATTTCCCATGTACACTTAATGTACCAATATGTAATGAATATAGATGTGTCTGGTGATAAATGACAAACCATTAATTAAATTACATGTAATTAATCTTTTTTCACACCACATGTAGACCATGCCAACATAGAACACATAATGTCAAATTACATGGAGTCTAGATGGTGTACACACCAAATAGATTGTTTAGGTTAGAAACATAAATTACTAAATCCTTGTGGTTATTAAACATTATTAAAGTGCA
Organism: Viscum album; assembly: GCA_963277665.1. Taxonomy (NCBI): domain Eukaryota; kingdom Viridiplantae; phylum Streptophyta; class Magnoliopsida; order Santalales; family Viscaceae; genus Viscum; species Viscum album. Next base: position 864,326,521 of record OY728132.1, on the reverse strand, counting down.
TGATATTGACACCTAGGAAAATGTATGATGTATCCATGTTGTATATGCAATCTACATGAATTGTAACTCATCAATTCCGAGGTCCAAAATTCACGTTGATCTATTTAGTGAGAATAACATACACACGAAATAAGGGATACATAGCGTGTAACTATCATTTATGCACCATGTTATCCTTTTGAGATAAATTTTTATGACCCATTTGACTATCTCAAACACACAACTAGAGGATACATGACTTGGATCTTGAATTTACACAGTATTTTGTTTTACCGAGTCAACATCTCAAGGCCCCCATCATGAATCCTGAATACACGACCCCTGGTAATGTTATTTCCAAACAAACCACCACATCTTAAGAAAAATTATTAAATTGTTTAAAAAAGAAATTGTTATGATTTTAATACTTAAATAAATTAATTAAACACAACGTTTCAGTTCTAAACTAAATGTGGAATCAGACCAGGAACACTTTGTATAATATTGAGGTACGGTGGATTCTTGCACATCACAACATTTGTTATTGATTTTAATGAATTATCTCTATATGAATTAACCAATTAACTATAAGATATAAATTATGAGGAAATTAATTAATTAATATAATATAAAATGATGAGTAAAAAAATATTATCTCTCTTTCTAGGTTTTGGAAATGTGATTCTTGTTTTAAACTAAAATAGAAGTTATTTATTCAAAACACATACTACGAGTCATACCGAATTCATAATGTGTTAGATTGATGTGTGATCAGTTTATTTATTTAATGAATGACTATTGAATTATTTTTATAAATTATCCAAATAATTGTAATGTTTTTTCTCAGTTTCGAGTATGTCACTTGTGTGTTTTTACAAATAAGTCATTTTAAACCAGAAACACACACATTAATTCATATCAGGAAAATTGTGTATTGGTTTGATATGAGTCAAATCCATACTCATTATAAATGAATTATGATTCATTTTCCTAAATTATAAAGACAATATGAGTATTTGTTTCTCATTTTTCATTTAGTGGAACACTTTTTGAACTAAAATGTCAATTTTAAACTGATAAAAGACACTTCGAGTCATATCAGAAACATTGTGTATTGTATTGAGGTGTTCCTGATAACTAAAATTGAAAATGGCCTATGTATCAATTTAAGTATGTATCAAACTATTATGAATGTGTTTACTTTATTTTTTAGAAAGTCACTTTTTTTTGAACAAATTAATGTCTATTTCAAATAATAAAACAAACATGGTGTCATACCATTTACGCAGTGTCTCATATTGAGGTGTGTCTGATTCATACACATTAATAATTATTTTTTGATCATTTTAATAATGTTTCATAATAAATATGAAAGAATTTTCTCATTTTTTATTATTATCTCACATGAATTTTTTACTAAAATGTCATTTTAAACTGGAAAAATGCATATTGAGTCATACAAGTCACATCGTGTGTCAGTTTTACATTAGACTAACTCCTACATGTCACAAATTACATAAGAATATCTTTCATAAATTATAGAGACAATCTGAGATTTTTTTGTGGTTTTTAGTGAGTGAAACAATTTTTGAACTAAAATGACAATTTTAAACTGAAAACAAACTCTTTGAATCATATCACACACATCGTGCCTCATATTGTGTAGAAGATGATTATTACACGTCAAAAATGACTTATCAGTCAATTTCCTAAAGTGTAAATACACTCCAAATTATTTTTCCTGGTTTTGAGTATGTCGCATGTCTTTTTCACTAAACATAATGTCAATTTCAAATAAAAAGACAAATATTGAGTCATATTGGTCACATTGTGTGTCTAATTGAGTTGAGGATGATTCCTACATATGATAAATTACATTTGAATATTTTTTATAATTTATAAAAACAATCTACATTATTTTTCAGTGTTTGGATTTTGTCCCTATGGTTTTTTACAAAAATTCATGACACTTTTAAATAAAAAGACACATTTGGAGTCGTACCGGTCACACTATGTGTCATATTCATGTATAGATGGTTTGTAAATTTTATAAATAATATATGGATTGTTTTTATAAAGTACCAAAACAATATTAACATTTTTTTGGGTATTGAGAATGTCACATGAATTTTTTTAATAAAATGTTGTTTTAATCATAAAACATGCACTTTGAGTCACACGGGACACATACTGTGTTAGTTTGATGTGAGACTGATTCTTACCCATTATAAATGACTTATTAATTTTTGAAAAGGTTATTAGGAAAATATGAGTGTTTCTTTCAATTTTAAATGAGTGACACATCTTTTTAACTAAAATTTCTATTTTAAACTAATAAGTGGTTGTTGGAGTCATACTAGGCACATCATGCATCAAATTGAGGTTCGACATATTCCTAAACATCAAAAGTGATATATTGATCTTTTTCAAATTTTATTAAAACAATATGAATTTTTTTGATTCTTTTCTATGTCACTTTCCTTTTTACAAAAAAAATAGTAAATTTTCCACTAGAAGACACACTTGGAGTCATACTGGAGACACTATGCATTAGATTGAAGTTAAATGACTTATATATGTAGGAAGTGAATTATGGATAATTTTACTAAATTATAAAAACAATATGATTATTTTTAGTGGATACATTATTCGACTCTACTCTTTTACTTAAACAAATGTAAATTTTAAATATAAAACACTATTCGAGAAATACTGGTTTATTATGCGTCAGATTGAGGTGCGACAGTTTCCAACACATAAAAAACGACTTTCGGATAATTTTGATAATGTTTGAAAACAATATGAACATGTTATCCTAGTTTTGAGCATGTCACTGATATTTTTACCAAAATTAATGTCAATTTTAAATAAAAAGACACAAATGGCATAATTCAGGCCATACCATGCATCATATTGAAAATGGATAATTAATACATATAAAAAATTACATATGGAATGTTGTAATAATGTATTAAATAAATATGGATTTATTTTCATATTTTTGATTCTATCAATTATCCTTTTTTACTAAAATGACAATTTAAATTGGAAACATGCACTTTGAGTCATACTGGTCACTTCATATGTCAGTTTCACATTAGACTGAAACATAAAAATCAAAATTTTATTATAAATCATTTAACTAAAATTTTAAGATAATCCTTGAAAAATATATATATTTTTAGTGAGTGACATTCTTTTTTAACTAAAATTATGATTTAAAACGGATAACAAAAACTTTGAGTCATACCGAGTACATTGTGCACTGCATCGAGGTATGGATGGTTTATAAACAAAAAAATGACATAGAGATCATTTTCAAAAAGTATCAAAACATAAAAAAATGCATTTTAGTGGTTTTGAGTATGTCACGTGTATTTTTTACTAAAAGTGATGGAATATTTTTTAAAAAAAAGGCAGACATTGAAAATATGAATATGTTTTATTGGTTATGTTAGATGCATTTTTTATCAAAATTAATGTAAATTCGAAATAAAAAGGCATACGTTTTTCATACTAGGAACGCCATGAAAATGATTTATGTAATGACGATTCCTACAAATGAAAAATAACTATTATATAGATTTATTAAAGTATAAATACAATATGAATGTGTTTTATTGGTTATGATTATGCCATAGGTCTTTTTAATTAAAATTACTATCAATGGTAAACAAAAACACACAAATTGATTCATACCAGAAAAAGTCTGTGTCAGATTGAGGTGATGAAGATTCCTAAACATCACAAATGAAATACATTTCATTTTTATAAAGTATTAAAACAATATTAATATGATTACTTGCATATGAGTGTGTAAATTTTTTTTCATACAAAAATGTCATTTTAAACAGGAAACATGAACTTTGAGTCATATAAGTCCCATCATGTCTCTGTTTTACATGAGATAGATTCCTACACATTAATAATGACATAGGAATAAATTTAAAAAATTATTAAGACAATGTGATCATGTTTTCATTATTCTTAATGAGTGAAAACTTTTTGAACTAAAATGAAAATTTTATACTAATAATGAATACCTTGAGTTATATTAGGTACACCATTCATCATTTTAATATGCATTTGAGTCCTACACATCAAAACTAAAATATGTATTATTACTCTAAATTATCATTAAAATATGAATGTTTTTTCTTGGTTATGAGTAGGTCAATTGTATTTTGGCTATAATTTATTTTAATTGTAAATAAAAAGGAATACATGGAGTCATAATGGAAATTCCATGTTTCATATTTATATGTGTCCAATTTCAACATTTCACAAATTACTTATTGAGTTTTTTATAATGTATCAAAATAATATGAAAGTGTTTTCTTTGTTCTAATTATGTCACATTCCTTTTAAACTAAAATTAATATCGTTTTTAAATAAAAATGACTTCAAGTCGTATTGGTTAAACTGTGTTTCTGATTGATGTGTGGATAGTTCTCACAATTTTTGAAAGTCTTATGGAACATTTTTCTAAAGTATCAAAAAAATTGGAATATATTTTCTTTGTTATTAGTATGTCTCTTTTTCTTTTTTACTAAAATCTCATTTTAAACTAGAAACATGCACTTTGGGTCATAATAATCACATTATGTTCCAGTTTGATTAGAGACGAATTCCTACATTACAAAAATGACATATGAATAATTTTATTAAATTATATAGACAAATTGATCTTTTTTTCTTTATTTTTAGTGAGTAACACACTTTTTGAACTAAAATTTGAATTTTAAATTGATAACGAACACTTTGATCCACACCGATAACATTATACATTAGATTAAGGTGATACGGATTTGTACATGTCACTAATGACATTCAAAACATTAACATAAAGTATCAACATAGTGCAAATGTGTTTTAGCAGTTTTGTGTATATCAAATTTTATTTTTACAAAATTTAATTTTAATTTTAAATAAAAAGACACAATTGGTGTCATATCGGGCACACTGTGCGTCGTATAATGGTGCAGCTAATTCAACCATGTCCAGAATGACCTATGAATAATTTTCCTAATGTAAAAAAATAATATGAATTTATTTTCATTATTTTGATTATTTTAGTTGTTTTTTAACTTTTTTTAATGTCAATTTAAAATAAAAATAAGTACTTTGAGTAATACAAATCACACCCATTTTTTAGATTGATGTGTGGATAATTCCTAAACATCACAAATTCCTTATGGATAATTTTCATAAATTATAAAAATAATATGAATGATTTGTATTGGATTTGAATATGTGATGTGTGTTTTGAACTAAAATGTAAATTATAAACTAATAATATAAAATTCGAGTCATATTGAGAAAATTATGTATCAGATTGAGGTGTGGTTGATTGAGTATGTGATGTGTGTTATGCTTTCAAAAGACTAAATCAATTTAGATAAGAAATAAATTTTCTATTTTTATGGAAGCTGAGACCCTATGATTCCAGAAATTTTACAACCAAAGGAAACACGTTCTTTCCTTTCTAGATTAATAGATACAGTTGAAATCCAAATAAGATATCTCAAATGATAAATGAAATAAATAAATATTTATTAGATAAAAATGATAAAGAAATTAACATAAAAATAGTAGAAAAAATGTTGAAAAAATAACTAAATATGTTGTAGTAATTCAACTTTTCATTATATATGTATAAATTCCAGACCCATTTAACTTTTCCATTATCTCAGTGGCAGCATCGAAGTCCAATCTCGCATGAGCAGGAGCATCTTTTAACAAACCACCCCATCTCAAGAAACATAGTCTATATATATTATAAAAAAATTATTTTTTTAGTACTACTATAAATTTAAAAAATTAAACATAAATATGAAATAATACTTCATTAAAATGTCGATTTTAATATAAAACCGCACAATTTGAGCCATTCTAATTACAATATGTATCAAATTGAGGTATTTTTTATTCCAAAATTCCTCAAATGACTGAGGAGTCATTTTACTAATGCATAAAAATAATCCTAATGTGTTTATGTATTTTAATTATGTCACTTGTCTTTTGAACTAGAATTAATTTCAACATTAAACACAAGCCACACAATTTTAGTAATACTAGTCACACTATGAATCATATTGATTTGTGGTTAACTCCTACATGTGAAAATTGAATTATTGATCATTTTAATAATTTTTGGATATAATATGATCTCATTTTCTTGGTTTTTTCTATTTTGGCATGTGTTTTAAACTAAACTCGAGCATTTCTATTGAAAACATGATCTTTGGGTCATATCTACCGCATTGTGTATCGTATTGATATATGTTCAATCCCAACAAATAAAAAATGAATTACGGATCAATGTTAAAATGTTTACAAAAAATATGGGATTATATTCACGGGTCTGACTATTTGATGTATGTTTAACCTAAAATGACACTTTTTATTGAAAACACGTATATCAATTCATACCAGCAATATATTATGTCTACTTGATGTGAGGTCAATTCATACACATCAATAATTACTTATGGATCATTTAAATAATTTTTTAAATCAGTCTGAACTCATTTTATCAATATTTCACATGTGATGTGAGTTTGGAACTATTGTGTGAATTTTAAAAAATATGTATCAGATAAAAATTATAAGGAAATTGAATAATATAGTGGATAAAATGATGATAAAATTTACAAACCAAGTAGTAGTTATTCACATTTAAATGATTTCTATATACCTTCTAACACCATGTATTAATCCAATTTATTTATAAAAAAATTGGATTCTTTCATTATACTTCTCCTTGAGAAACTATCAACAAATATATAAGAATTCTGATACTAATTATTCACACTGAAAGCATATTTCTAAATGTCCTCGTCTATAATTGATCATAAACATCACTACTAATAACCTAAATTTGGATTCAAAAAACATTCTAACACAATGTACGCTTCCCAGTCACATCTAACCAAATTTAATTCACCTTTTTATATACCAAGGTTTTTTGAATTCATTGTAGTAATGATAAAATATAGAAAAAATGATTAACAATTACTTAATATAAAATTTTAATATCCTTCATAAATTACATGTAGGGGGATGTTAGTATTGTCATAGTTTTTAATCCCTTTAATAAATTTGAAAACCCAACATCTACAATCGTTGCTATTATCTTACTTCATAAACTGCAGAAACATTAACCATAAAATTTAATTATTTAGAAATATTTCTTTATTTATAATATTTCTATATACACCTTAATCTATTTCCATTTTATATAATCCGAAGGATTTTTATATTCAATCAGTAACTTCATGCCATGAATTTTCTTATATATAGAAACCATCCTATCATAAAAAAAATTCTTTTCAAAAAAATATACTAAAACATATAATTATAATTTTTTTATTTAAAATATAGAATATAGTGTATTAAAAATTCAAAATACACAATATGTCTGGTTGGATTCTGGGATATCCACACATTGGATCCAAAAAATAAATATTTTGGGTATATAGATTAAGTGAGATCTGAATCCAGTGCTTCATAAAAAAACAAAATGAAATAAGTATTTAAAAAATAGAAATATATTTTATGTGATTATATTTTAGAGTTTTTCACTTAAAATATAATCATAAAAAACAGTCTGTTGTCCATTATTTTTTCTCAGTCACATAGTTTAGCTCATTTCATTCATCTAAATTTCTTCATTCTCCAAATAAGATTCATGCATAGAAAATAGAAATGAATTATTGAATCTATGTCATCCTAAACATGGGTTAACTTTTATATAAAAGTATTATAGATTCCTATAGAAAATATAAATATTCATTAACATTAATGATTATGTTATATCATTTTTTGGATAGATGTATTATGAAAATTTACCATATGTATATATTCACAACTAAGACTCCCAACCATTCAAACATGATAATCTCATTTATACTATCATGGTAAAATACATATGTATCGATTGTTTTAAATATATATTTTTCATATATAATTGAATAAATATATCCATGTTTAAATTTTGTTTCTTTATGATGTTGTAATGATAATAATTGTTGTATTAGAACTCCTGGGGAGAAGGTTCTCCTAAAAGTTCCTTTGAATTTCTTTGTTGATTCAATAGATTATTTGGATTCAAAATTATGTTTCCCCATTTATTTATTCATCTATAATACAATATCTCACATTATAAATTTTTTCCTCAATTGTAAAATCAATTTTATATGAAAAAATTGTTAAATACTTACCTAATCTATCTGTATAATAATATAAATACATGTTATGAAGGTTCCAACTGCATCATTGACCAATGTAATATCTCGATCATCAATTTAAATTTGAATGTCAATGGTCATCTCTTTAGAAACCTAAATCCACACTCTCATATGATATATTGGGATTTCTTTATAATGTAGCTCATCACTTGGGAAATTATACATTGTACCCCTCACAATAAGGAAGTGTTTGGGTGTTCACTGATATATACCACATACATCTTTACACTATATAATTTTAGTAATATAATGTTATCATATGTTGTTTGATTCAGATTTAGGATAAATATTAATGAAAAAATATATTACCTTATGTAAGGTATGTGGTTGAGGAAAATGAATAGCCATAAATCTAGTGGGGTCATTATGCTGTTCATGTGTGGGTATTTGTTCCCCCATAGGTTCTCTTTGATCCTTTCTCTTATATTATCCTACTAAACAAGACCAAATAATAATACATTGTAAAAAATATAGGCATTCCTAAAATCATTTTTTGTCTTATATGTATCATCTTTTGTCTTTTTCATCTCAAAATATATTTGAGGAGACATTCAAAAAACTAACACCTCTAATGTGACTATATTTTTCAATCCACATGAATGCTAGTGAAGTTTTTTTTTCTATTGGTAAAAATGATAATGATTCTTATGTTTAAACCCTATAAAAATATTAAAAATGGAATAGATATTTTTATATAATCCTATTATATATCATAATGTATTAATATTTTATCATACGTGCACATGTTTCCCAAACTTCTTTTTTGTTTTCAACAACTAGTTTATTGTCCTTGTTTACGAGATCATACTTCCAAAAAACATGTCATAAAATGTATTTGGAATATAATTTTTATTCATAAAAATTCATATTAACAAATAAAAATAGGTTGGTCTATTTCATAGTAAACTTCTATTGTTTTTAAAATACATAACAGTTTAATATCTTGTGAAGCATACCACATCACTTCATTGCGATAGGGGTATACTGGTTTTGATGAAAATTATTTATTTTAAATACTCATTTTCTATTTCATAAATTAAAACATTTTATAAAAAATTTATAACATAAATAATTTCAAAATAATATATTATTGACTATAATAAACCTGAAATTATTTCTCATCACAAGGATTGATGAATTAATTCCTTGATTACTTCTTTACAATTTCTGTATAATTCACTGGTGTGTGGGCATTTACATTCTCTAGAACATCCCTAGGATATAAACTACTAATATGATTTTAGAGGCCTCTATGGGATTTTCCAGCAACCATTAAGAAATATTTCTTATTTAAATGTTCTAAAATAAAAAAAAAGTATATCATAAAATTAACTATATACCTTCCCAATGGGTTTCCATCTTTATTTTCTGGATGTCGAATCATTGATCTATATCAATCGCCACATTCATCCTCATTGTGATCCCAACATAACAAGTGAACGTAGACTTTTTGGGGTCAATAGGTTGGTCGCGTAGATTCCATAAAAAATAAAATTTCATACCCATAATTCATTAATTGAAAATTTTACTCAAAATTTTGATGTTGTTTCATTATGTTTTTTCATTAACATGTTGTTGATACTATAATAATTCGATAGTTTTATCATCAACTAACTATTCATTCATGAGATTTGTATAATTATCATGAGAAGAAGACATTTTATGCATCTATATTAAAAAATTTAATTTAGATTATGTTAATATAGTAGAGAAAAAATATTTTTATGACGATAAGTATGGTATACTTAAAATACTCTAACATTCTCATTAAAATCGTTTTCTAATAGTATGATGGTATTTGGATCCATTATAGAACATAAAAATCCAATTTTTGGGGTCCCCTCTAATATAAAATTCATTTTCCACATTTGGACCACCATGAAATGATTGTGGTCTCCCAATGATAGGGTCATCATCAATTTAATTTTCATCTGACACTATAATTTCTATAGTCACCTACAAGTCAATTACCAAATTCTTTTTTTTCCAGATTTGAGAAATAAAATACATTTAATTCTTGTGATTCCATTATTAATGTATTTTCTTTTTCCCCTTCAACACTAAAATTCTCCCTTACAAAGTACATTTCTTCAACATTCACTACACTCCCATTGTCAACTAATTCGAAATGAAAAACCAAAATATGAAATGTTGTATAATCCATCTCGTATATAAATTTGATAATTACAAAATATCACATACTCCCGTAAATTAGATTTCTATATTTGGTTCCAGATATGTGTATCACTTCTACCACATGAGTAACTCCACTATATTTCATTATACTACAGTCAATGTGTTCTTTTATATAGAGTATATAACCACGGATTACAAAACCAATATAAGATATAACATTCCCATTTGGTCTATTATATATCCATTAAATTTGTTTGAAAAATGAAATAGTATTTTCAGATAACTACGTAAAAATATTATCTTGGAATGATCCTATAAACCATTTTTTATGTGTATATAATATCCCTCCACCATCCCTTGATGGATCCAATTCTCTAAGAATTTATTTTTGGGATTCATCATTTGGATAATGATATTCACCATTATGTAAAATTTAAAAAATTTATGGATCCATCATTAGTATAGTAATTGTAACAAAAAATCCTCCAGAAAACAATTATCCCATAAAGAATCCACTCTGAAGTGACTTTGGGAGACCAATTATATTAAGATATAATAGGTAATCGGTACATAATTCAATAACTTCTTCAATAGTATGAAATTATACAATATAACCATCTAGATGACATTTATTCATAACATGACCTTCAAAAATATTCATATATCGTTCAATGGGGTACATCCATATATAATGGAAAGGAAACCATAGTTGAACTCCTATAAGTAAGTGAACCATCAGGCGGGCCTTTATATCAATGAATTATCTGGTGGAGTACATATCTAATTCAAATAAAATTACTGATAACACTTTATTCCTGATTTGAAACTTCACTGGGTTAATAACAATATTGATCATGGATTTTGAAAAATAAGCGAAGTCGGGTTAATGTATGTCAATCATTTTTAGGTAGAATGAATCATAAAGAAACTACAATCATATCATGCATAAAGACATGACAGTCAAGTGATTTTAGTCCCTATAACCTCAAATTAGTCATCTACATTACATTATTTATATTTTATAAATACACCATTATAAATTTTACAAAATTAAAGAAATTGAAAGTAGCAATTTTTCCTATCTAGATAGAGTGTAAGACGATTTAGGAAAAAAATTATTCCCTTTATCCTCCTCTAGTACCAACTCTCCTCATTTCCCCATGTCAATCAGGTCCAACCTTTCATTGATTCTATATTTTTTTCAAGAACTTTTATTAACATGCCATCAAAGATTATCAGATACATTTTTTATAAATGTATGACAAAAATAAAATTTATGAGGTACAAATAATTTCACCAAGATAATTCAAATAAATATGTTCCCTTTTTCAAGCCTATTTATGTAATTTTTTATAAAATGGTTTACCTAAAATAGTTCCATTATCTTTTACTTTATCGAAATGTTGATCACCCATTTTTGAAGATGGTGTAGTATGTTTTTTAGTATTCCCATCGATTGATATTTTACAGGATCAGTGTTTATATCATTGAGGTAAAAAGGTTTGTTGTCAAAAAAACAGTCTTTGAAAAATTTTCAACTAATTTGTGTTTGTAAATTATTTATAGATGGGATACCACAACATTCCGTTAATGTTATAGCATGAAAAATTTCTATAAGTAGGAAATTCATTTATCGATCGATGCAACATGTCCCTTAATGTTAATTTTCTACTTTTATTCGAATCATACATCATAACACTTGTTTCCTTCATCAATTTTGTGTCTTATATCAAAGGAGTGAAATAGAAATAAATATCATTACCAAGTTTCATTTATCAATATATAATCATATAGAACATAATGTATTTATGTTTCATGAGTAACTATAGATACATATTGTAGTTTACCAACATGAAGGGTCATGTACGGTACGTAATAATCAATAAAATAGATTGAATTATTCCATCTCTAGATTATGCAATATTAATGTTTATCAGCTCATTTCCAAATTCAGGATTCTAGTAATTGATTTTCATCCACTAAGGAGAATATATTGGATGACATATGTTTCCATATTTAATTATTTTATCTACATGCCATGTATACTATATCACATATTCTATATATCCATATTGTCTTCTAAACCAAGTATTTATAGGAAAGTACCATACATTTTTCAAAGGACTTGATTAATTTATCTTTTATAGATGTACACAAAACATACAGAATTATATGAGTTATTAATGGAACTTGTAAATCAATAAAAAATCATTGGGAAAAGCATGCATTTTTTAGAGATCATATTTATTAAACATAAAATTAATTTTGTTCCATATGTTTTCAATAAATTTTATTTTCTTTTGGTAGCATATCATTCAAGTGACAAAGTAATTCTGTAATGCTATTGTTTCTCTATCTTCTTATATATTTCAAAAAATATAACATCTCTACAGCTGAAAATTTTGTGTTTTTATTAGAACTGGTATAAAATGGTCTCTTAGAACAACTATATAACTTCTCAAACAACATTGGATAAAAATGAGGATTTGTTCAATTTATATGTTCATTTATTCAATGTGATCTCTATTATCATTTACAATTGAATTCATATCAAATGATCCATAAAATGTACTATGATCCCAATATGTGTGTACATTTAATTTGGACTCGTTTTTGGAACATCATTTATAGATATGATCTATTCCATGAAAAGTCTTATGTTTTTTCCGCTATTCCAGACTAATTTGTTTTGAATGGGATCAACGTAAACATGGAAAAAGGATTTTAGAAGAATCATATTCATGAGATATTTTAAACATGAAAAACTCTTTAACTGCATCTTCAAAAAAAAAATTCATATGATTAGAGAAAATACATTTTTGATTTATATCTCTTCTATTATGCTCATAAAATAAACATTTTTTACAAAAAAAATAAATACACATAATATATTCATTATCAAAGGCGAAAGTTATTGATAATTTTAATAATAGGAACACAACATCTGACTGTTTCAAAAAAATTAGTATGATTTTAATGAAATGGGTAATTGAATTTATGAAAATAATTACTCCACTATGGTAAGTGTTAGCATTCGAATTAATCCAATATGATCACCTATACCCAGTATCGGATAACTACTGCTCAAAGTAGTTCCAGAAACATAGGTGCAAGTCTATAAGGGATTGGGGATGAGTATCAAGCACCCAAATGGAATAATAAATATTCTTAATATTAATTTAATGGTAATATTACTTTTCTACATAAATATAAATGTTCCATGGTAGAATTCAGTGAATCATTGGAGAAAATTTCATTGTTTGTTTCATAATGCTGGAAAGTATAACAGATACACAATGGTCTGCAAGATGAGTTTTTCATACAATACATGTTCAGAATTACCTTAATATTTTAGAAACATTTACCCATCCCAATGGTGTGAGATACATGATCACCTGGGTTAGAGTATACGTGAACCACTATCCCTTGAATAGAAAAATTATTACACCAAGACTACAATGAGCTCTCATAGTAGAAATAGATGCATGATCTCCTAATATATCGTGTTTTAGAAACTATGGTGTGACCACTAGTCAGTATATATTGAATAAAATATTGTGTTATTATGATTTATTCATGATTTAATAATTATACATAATGATATATTTCATTTTATTTTTTTCAAGGGGTTTAGATTCAACCAATTCTATAATGGGTTTCCATCTCAACTAGAGAATCAAGTGAAGGATGATACAATTTCATATTTACAACATTTATCTTAGAGAAAAAATATTTCTATTCAAATGATGGGCCAAGATGAATTCAAATTGTTGTAGTTAATGGAAATTATTATAAATATCAGTTTATAGAACAATGTGAACCTCAAAAAGGGATTCCTAAGAAAGAGTACCAAACATCAACCGACAATGATAACAGAATTGAAATTAACCTTAAAGAATTTGAGATCATTTAATACAAGATATCTTGAAATTAATATGTATTGTGGGAAATCATCCATTAAATTTACAACCACATAAAAAACATTGAAATCGTCTTCCTTAGATTGAATGAACGAATAAATTGAAGACTTACCAAACAATTATGATTACGGAAAGATATTAATGAATAAAAAATTAATTATCTTATGACTAGAAATCAAATATTAATCAATATTCTAAATATGATATTCAAGAATTATTAAATCTTATGAATCATGTCATAGTATGTAAGAAATATTTGATAATTTTCAGTAGATTTTGAAAGCATTGGGGAACATTCTCCCACAACTAGAAGATACTTGATGGCGAATCAAGAGGTTCATATTAGAAATTATAGTGACTCAAGTGTTTTCCCCACCACTAGAAGAGACTAGATTGGCTATATGGTTACATTGGTTTTGATATTCGTCTTTGAAAAAATTGATTTTCACCACAGACATGTAATCAAATCACACCACCAATTAATGTCGCACCATAATCCAAATAAATAAACAATGGTATATCATGAACTTCAACCAAAATCGAGTCCACAATATCTACACATCACATCAAATCACATTATTTTAAACATATTTTCTATGTCCCATTATAAAATCTCCAACTCAATATATATATTTAAATATATAATTAATTATTTATAATTATATAAAAACTTTTTTAAAAAAATTATATTTTTTATCTATAATTATACACACACGCACATATATATATATATAAATATTTGTAAAAATATTTATAATTATTTATTTATAATTTTAAATATATTTAAGTAATTATATATATTTATATAGTTATATATATCTATATATATTTAGTCAATATATATAGAAATAATAAATATAATAAATATATGAATTAATTTTATATATTTATTAAAAACATATAATTATATAAATTTATAATTATTTATTAAAATTTATATGAAATGTTTTTACAAAAATAATTATATATTTATATAATTATATATATATATATAATATATTAAATATATTCATTACTTAAATAAATTCATTTTCATTTTATAATTCATTAAATATATATATATATTTATTTACTTGTAATTATATAAATACTTTGTTTAAAAATAATATTTATTCATTTATAATTAAAATTATATCAATTTATAAATATACTAAATATACATTTATCTATATATTTATTTATAAATATTTATTTAAAAATATATATTTAACATGATTAATGAATTCATAATCCTAAATGAAATTATTTTTAGAATAAGTGAAATTGAATAATGAAATATGAGTACACTTTACAAATATTGATTAAATGAAAAAAAATATTAATTAAATGTAAATTAGGAGAAAATATGGATATATATTGAAATAATGATGAATAAATATTGATATTATTAAAACATAGTAAATATATATATATATATATATATTATAGAATGATTAAATTCAAATAATAGTGCTAAAATGAATAAATAATACCTAATAGTAATAATACATAAAATAAAAAAAAGAAAATTTACTAGTGAAAAATAAAATATATTAAATGTATCATGTTACTAAATGAAATTGTAAAAAAAAATTAAAATATGAATAAATCACCTAAATATTAGGTGTTGGTATTTCTATATAAGATTTCATTAATTACGTAAATATTTGTGTGTGTGTGTTGTATATAAAAATGCATTAATTATGTGTAGTCTTGTGTGAAATCAATGTAAAACACTTTTGATATAGGTTAAATTGAAAAATAAAATGTCATTAAATTATTGCCCATTACTCAATTCAATCAGTCAATATTTGTAATTAATATTAATTTTCAATTATAAGCAAATATTTAATAAATATGTGGCATATATAATGTAATCATAAATATATTTTATTAAGTAAATCATATTTTAGATAATATTATATGGATTCATATATATATATAGAAATATATTAAAATAGTTTTCAATATTAAATATATTAATGATTATTTATGCATATAACCCATTAAAAATGAATAAGACAGAAATAAGTTTTTAATTATTATATTTTCTTCATATTCTATATTTATATATATTATATATTATTTACGAATATTTATAATATATATATATATATATTAAAATAATTTTTTATTAATAATTGTTTCATGAGTAAATTTCTAACAATTTTTTAATTTTTTAATTTTTATTTTTTTGATTAATTATTACAGTTTTTATTTTTTTTGTTTTATTATTAAAATTTATTCACTTTATATATCTATATATAGTATATAATTATAATTAATATTTATAATATATATATATATATATTTAAATTTATTGGTTTTTATCAATAATAATTTTATTAATATAATTTCTAAAATTTTTCTTAATTTTCTCATTTTAATTTTTTATTCATTTAATTAATCCATTTTATTAATTTTAAATATCTATATTTCATATAAACTATTTATTATCATTTAAAACGTATGTACATGTATAGAAAAATTTATAAATTTATAATCACGATTTATTTAATTATTAAAATTCTTAGTTTTTTTAAAATATACTAATTTTTATTTTTATTTGTTTAATTATTTCATTTTATTCATTTTATATATCTATATTTAATAGATACTATTTTTTAAAATTTATAATATATATATATATAATTTATTAATAAATATTTAATTAAAAAAGAAATAATTTTTTAATTTAGTCGTTTATACTTTTGTTTTGTTTAATTATTATTTTTATTTTTAATATTTTATTTTTTTATGTTTTTATAAAAAAATATCAATGCACCGAGTCGAGTACTGTAGGACCTGAATATGAAGGTGTGAAAAGGCCTAAGTTATTAATATAGTGGGAAAAGGTCCATGTGGGCCTATGGAGGTGCCCTATAAGTGTGTGCAATGTATGCTAGAGCCCATCCCTACAGTAGGATTTTGAGTAATGGATGTGGAAATATGATGTATAAAGAAGAGACCTCCCATGTTCTATTTCAATGTGGTATTCCCAGGCTATTGAGAACATTATTAGTCCTAAAAATTAATTGATAAAGGGTAACATTTATCATTGATAAGGGAACATGGGAAATGGTAATCTTTTATCGGTGATAAAAAAATATTTGATAAAGGGTAACATCTATCAGTGCTTTTTAGCATTGATAAATGTACCCTTTATGAGTGCTGTTTTAGCACAGATAAAGGACACCATTATCTGAACTTTTTTCTAGCGCTGATAAGATCCATCACTATTAAAGGTGTGTTTTTTAGAAGTTCACTTGGTGTATGTCACACATGTTTACAAGGTAATATGACTAATAGCACATTTAGTGTGAACTGTGAATGAACTAAAGATCTTATTGAATTAGTTCTTATCGATGTGCATAGAACATTACTTATTGATGCAAGGGGTGGGTTCCCAAACTACATAACTTTTACTGATGATTTTAGTAGATATGCATATGTATATATAATAAGGTATACGATGGATTATTTTGATAAATTTAAGGAATATAAGAATAAAGATAAGAACCATTTGGGTTAGAAGATTAAGAAATTCCACTCAGACCATGATGGAAATTATATTAATCGAGACTTCATTAATTATTTACTGGATTTTTGGATACTAACTCAACTCCCTCCTACCAATACATCTCAATGGAATTGTGTGGGAAAATATAGGAACCAAACCTTCTAGGACATAGTGAGATGAGTGATGAGTCATTCCAGTCTTACATTATCCTTTTCAGATACATGTAAAAACATCTACATACATACTAAACTGAGTGTCGAATAAAGGGATATATGGTATACGATAACAAATATATAATAGAAAGAAACATTTGTTCTCTTACTTACATGTGTGAGGTAGTGAAGTTATTGTTAAGGACTCATTATGTAAAAAGTTAGCAACCCAAAGCATAATATTTATCTTTATAGGATATCCCAAAGAAACAAAGGGACACTCCATATATAATACTTCAGATCAAATGGATGTAGTCAACAAACATTCCACATTTCAGGAGAAGAATATTATCTCTAAAAGAGATAGTGGGAGTGAGATAATCATAGATTAATTATAGGTTCAAGATATACAAGAGTTTACACAAGATGTAATTCCACAAATTTCTATGGAAGAAGATGTCATTCTAGAGACACATTTACTATGTCTGAGTACTGTAGAGGTTATAGAATTATAATGGTATGGTATTATTGTCACTGAGGATCGTGATAAATTATTAGTTGATATTAATGATCCTCTAACCTATATAAATACAGTAAGTGATAGAGATGTTTCCATGTGGATAGAATCCATTAATTTTGAACTGGATTCGATATACCAAAACCAATATTGGATTTTGGTAGATCCTCTTATCGATGTAAAGTTTATTGGTTTCATAAAGATATTCAAGAAGAAACTATACATGGAATGATAATTCAACACATGTAAGGAGTGACTAGTGGTAAAAGGGTTTAAACAACATCCATGAACTGAATACAATGAATACTTTTAACTAGTTTCAATGCATAAATCCATCAAAATTATACATTCCATTGTAGAATATCATGATAATGAGATTTGTAAAATTGATTGGAAATAATCATTCCTTAATTGGAACCTTCTAGAAGAAGTATATATGACACAACCAAGAGTGTTTTTGACTAAAAAGTATACAAAGATGATATGAAAATTGTAAAAACCAATTTATGGATAGAAGAAATCATCTAGGTCATATAACATTTATTTTAATGGATCCATAATATAATTTCATTTCATAAATAATTATTGTCGATCTTGTGTCTATGAATGGTTTAGTAGGAGTGTGGTGATTTTCATAATTGTATATTTTTATTAAATATTACTGAAATAAAATAACATTCTTATAGTCTGTTAAGAAATGGTTGAATAAATGATTCTTTATTAATTAATTGGTTGAGGTGGAATATATTCTTGGGCTCAATATCCATCATGATAGATCTAAGAGGATTGACTGACTATGTCAAAGTATATATATTGACCATATACTGATGATATTTTGTATGGAAAAATTTAAGAGGGGATTTCTGTAACAGCCCGAGATTTTATGAAAAATATTCTTTTTAATTTCACTAATGTCTTGTGTTGTACGCAACACAAAAAGGAGCTTGCACAACATGCATCCTTGACTTGCCTTGCATTACACGCAATCGCAACCTTCCTCGATAGCGTGTGTAGTACGCAATACTGAGTTTCACAAAACAATGATATGCTATTAAAATATTATTAAAACTAGCCGTTATGAATATTAATAACCACTTTTTAAATTTTAGAAATTTTAGCTCTCAAAATGGACTTCATTTTTGGATTCAGAGTATCGAATTTAGCCTAAGGTGAAATTTTGGTACTTTTCGGATAACTTTCCTATTCTGATGAATAGTGAAAGTTACTTAATTATAATTAAAAACAACTTTTTTTAATAGAAATAATTAATAGTGATAAATCATTAATTTGAGTGGTTTTAAAGTATATTTAGAATATATTTTTACAATTTAATACAATGTTGGTCATTGAATGTAATTTCACATTTAAACCAGACATAATCAAGTGTCAATCTTTTGATAGATATTGTTTCTTAAAAACACGCTATTTGTTTTAACAGCGGGATTTAATTATAAAATTTATTAATGCAATTTATATGTTATGAGTTTGTTAAAATAGACATCATTTTTGAATTCGGAATATGAAATATAGCTTAGGATGAAAGGTTGGCATTTTTCTGAAAACTTTCAATTTTTGATAAATAGTGAAACCACTAAGTGGTAGGTTAAAAACTAAATTTTGCATAAAACTTAATTTTACCACTTCTGTGAATAGAATTTAGAAAATCCGAAAGACAAGGTTAATATCAAGGACTAAAATGTGGTTCAATGAGATGAAAATAATTTTTGGTGAATAGTAACTTTTTTACTTTAGGGTAACTAAGGGTAAATATGATATTACTATTACCCTAACACATGTCCTAATTCTATTGGATAAGTGTAATTCGACCAAAAACAACCTTATGAATATAATATTACCATTTAGGTCCACTTGGATTAGATTATGACATTTAATATTATTTTATTTAATGAATAGTTAAAATAGTTAAAATCAAAGTTTAATAACTAAAACATTTTTAATATGGGGTTATACATAAGATAAATTCGACTATAAAAATTCATTATAAAGATAAAAAGATTTCATACATAATGATATTTTAGTTATAATTTTTAGACTTTTAATAAATTAATTTATTTATGACACAACGATGATGCAGTAATTACCCTTTTAAGGAAATATTAACATAATTGATGTTATAAATACCCAAATAAATGTAATTTGAGACTTTTTATGAATTACACTAATTT
Source organism: Viscum album (assembly GCA_963277665.1). NCBI lineage: Eukaryota > Viridiplantae > Streptophyta > Magnoliopsida > Santalales > Viscaceae > Viscum > Viscum album. The sequence goes on along the minus strand of OY728132.1, from coordinate 864,305,883 downwards.
TCTAGGTTACTATGATATATTAGTGTTTATTTAATCAACTTGGTTTGATCATATAATTCTTTTATGACTTTCACAAAAATCATATATCAAATAGTGTCAAAATTGACACAAAATAGTTTTTAAATCAAATATTATATTACTAATTTTTATTTTATTCCTAAAAATCCAAGGTTCGGCCAAATGACTTAGATAAAGATATATATATTAATAATAAACAATTTGGGGTTCGTTTGGCATGTTATAGTAAGTGTATTAACCATATAGTGAAAGAAAACAAAAAGACACGGTAAAAGTTAAATTATTTAACTTAGAGTTAAATCTAATTGATAAGGTTAAAATAATACCCTAAACTTGTATAAATCATATTGGTTGATAGGATTTCGACCCATCCCCACTTTAGCTTAGAAATAAGACCCTTTGTAACCATTATAAACCGATTTTTACTTTAATAAAAAATAATATTTTGAGATATTCCTAAGGTGCCCCTCTCCTCCCTTATAAAAGGGCACCTCCTCCCCCTCCTCCTCACACCAATTTGACAACTCAAGCTCGGACAACCCCTGACAAAATCCCTTCTACACTTCCCTAGAATAATCCTAGAGGTCCTGGTCTTCTTCAAAGACCAATCATAGTTCACTAAGTGGAGGATTCAAAGAGGCGTTCCAAAGAAGAGGTAATATCCGTTACCGAACTTTTCAATTTCTTTCTTCTTCAACTTCTTCTCCTTTAGTTGTTTCATGATAAAGTAATAACATCAGTATTACATACATACTGATATGTTATTATAAATAATAAACAACCCTAATTCCCCTTCTATCCATCCTACGGAAAAATTAAATCACCGCGCGTGCGTACGTACGGAATACCGTCTCCACGCCGTGGTGTAATCTATTTTCCAACACCACCTCACAAGGATGGGTATAATGGTGTAATGAGTAACTATTTATTATTATTATAAAGTAATGTTGATACTGAAATAATATATATATACTCCAATACAATTCCACGATCATAGGAACGATATCATCACTCGTGCGTACGTACGGAATACCGTCTCCACGATGTGATGTGACTCGTTCTACATGATCATCATTACATAGTAATTATATAAATGAATTGAATGAATAAATATGATATATGTTACACTAATACCATTATGGATATAAGGTATCTATAACCTTAAAAGAAGAATAAGAATTTATTCGGCAAAACACGCATAAGAACAAAAGGCAATAAAGACCCGAGTAACAAGTAACAATGAAATATTACTAATAAGAAGCTAAGAATATGACCATATATGATATCATATCAATATGTATGATTCTGGAATAAGTCAATAACATTATTTAAACCATTATACAGGAGCTTCGGACACGTACAAAGCAAATCGGACCTATGGTAAGGGAAATATCACAATCTCATTTTTATCCGAGATTGTTTATTCGTAAGTATTTACTGGGGTGTATTTTATCATCCACATCCATGTTTCATCAATATGTAATATTATTTCCATACACCTACAATTGTTTAAATCCATTTTTACCCTTTTGTGAGTTTTTAGTAATATGTATTAAAGGAATCTTTTGTCGTTTTTCGTACGAGGTACTTTTTGACTTTTCCGACAAAAGTACGAAGAATGTTTTTTTAACATATACGGCAAGAATGGATTTCTAAAAAATTATTTCCAAGAAGCTTCCTTTACAAGTATTCAAGTATATTTTTAATCAACTTCTTTTATTTTAAAATTGTATGACATGTTAAGAAAGGAAAAGTGTTTTTGAAGTAGAAAGGATATTTTCCTCAAGAATGAAGTTCAAGTATTTTATCAAAATTATTTTCCATCTAAGATAATAAAAGGGTTCTGTTTTTATCCCTATTATTACATGGATTCGATTATGTTGTGATGGAAACATTTTTATGAATTCCTTTATCTTATATGAATTGTTTTATGATGTCATGTTGTTTAAGAATCCCATATTTATTAAATGGGTTATGCGATGATGTATGATTTATGATTATGTGGCACACATAAGAAAGGATTCATTATAAGATAGGTGGGACCTATATCTCCCTCCAATGAATTGGGTAAAGATTTTATATCTCATGAGATAGACATGGCTGAAATGGTAGGTTATACCAGTTCAGTGAAACAGGACTGAAACGAGGGTTACTCGTTTCAGAAAGGGACTTTGTCCACTAAAATAGTCTTGGCAACGAGTCTTGACGAACAAGAAATGATTCTCTATGATTATGTGTGTATGCCACAATGTTTCATGTTTTATTTATGATTATTGTGATTACATTTCACTGCCATGATTTATCCCATGTTATGAAATTATGATCTCTTTTGCAGGTTATGATTTCCAAAAGATATGTTCTTATGAATATGATGTGATTGTTATTTGTTTTGTTTACCCTTACTGAGCATTTGAGCTCAGCCTTTTATGTTTTCTTCTCCCCAGGATATAAAGAAAGGTTTTAGGTAAAATAAAAGGGAGATCTTTATGGGAGATATTGAAGATCATTTACCATGATTAGAAGATTACGTTCCGAGTTTCCAAAGACACTAAACTATTACGATCCTTGTGTGTGTGTTTTTGTTATGTAATAAGTATTCCGCAAAAGTAATGTAAAGTCTATGTACTTCAGGCTTCGGGTCTCTACAGTTGGTATCAGAGGAATGGTTTAGTCAACCTTTGGAAACTAGGATGCGAAAACGTTAGTGAGATCCCTAGAGATATTTCTACGGTATGTCTAGGGATGTCCCTAAGGTTAAGTATACGTATAGGTTATAGTACTAGAACTACGCTAACGATCATAGAATTAAACCTAAGATGTTAGATATTGAAGTTACTCCCCCTTTATTATGTTGTTTTCCCATGCATGATTTTGCCTCTCACACTATTCTTTTTGGGTTTTAGACGATGGCTGGAACCCGAAGGAACCATGTTGATCAATGCAATGGACAATGCAATGATTTTCCTCCTGAACAAACAAATGTTATGGGAGATGGAGTGAAAAATCTTATTGCTATACTTACACAAGCTATGAATCATTATGGACTTCCAAATGAGCAGAGAAGGGAACAATATTCTATTGAGTCCTTCATGAGGCAACGTCCACCTTCTTTTAGTGGGTCTTCTGATCCACATGTTGCTGAACAATGGATCAGTACCACTGAAAAGATATTTGCAGTTCTTCAATGTTCTGAACATGATAAAGTCATCTTAGCAGTATATCATTTGGAAGGTGAAGCTGATCAATGGTGGAATCTTATCAAGAATACAAGGCAAAGAGATGAAATTGAGTCCATGGAATGGGACGAGTTCAAGAACTTATTTTTCAATAAGTACTTCCCTCGTATTCTTCGAACAAAGATGGAGAAGGAGTTTCTTGAACTAAAGCAAAAGGATGACGAATCTGTTGGTATATACGAAGCGAATTTTACAAGACTTGCAAGGTATGCATCTGGCATTATCATCCAACCTGAAAGTAAAGTTTATCGATTTTTCAGTAGCTTAAAACCATGTCTTAGAAGGGCATTAGCTATAAGAGACTTCAGTAGCTATGAATAAATTGGGCGGTGTGCTATCAAGGTAGAAATGGAAGTTGCTGTTACATATCCATCTCATGGTTTTGACAAGAAAAGAAAGATGGAGTTCAAGGAGAAATCTCAGAATAATGGTGAAAAGAAGATGAATGTTTCCTTATGCACAAAGTGTGGAAAGAAGCATGGTGGAGATTGTCTTAAAGGGACTAGAAAATGTTTTAAGTGTGGAAAAGAAGGTCATCGAGCAGCTGAGTGTCGAATTAATGGAAAAAGGGTTTCTAATGATGTGAATAAAGCAGACACTACAGAGAACGCACCACCAACACTTCAATGCTTCAAGTGCAAGGAAATGGGGAATTATGCTAATAAATGCCCTAATCCAAGGGTTAGTGATGATCGACATAAGCAACCGCTTAAGGAAAAGGACAAAGGGAAGTCACATGTGATTACTATTGGCAATGTTGAATATGACAACGATGTGGTGGAATGATTAAGTGTTTATGTAATGGGATTCCAAAATAATGTCGTATCATTGATAATTGCAATATTTATTGATGTGGTATTCAAAGTGATTGAGATATTTTTTGGAAATAAGATGATATGTGCATAATGAAGGGAAAACGAGAAAATGAAATGTTTAATAGTATTCATGAGCTCATGATTGGTATAAGGACTATGTGATATCATGGTTTGAGTATATAGAATTTTGAGGATTTTGGTATGTGGAAAGTGTTAACTTTAAACTGCATTCATATTTTCACTAAGGTATTCAAGAGAATACATGATTAAGGAATTTCAATGTTTGGAATGTGAACAACAAAACATATCTTATGATATATGGGGATCAACGATGGTATTAAATCTCTGGTAATCGTTTTCAATATGTTATGAGAGTGGACTGCAGTATTATGGATAAGCCTAAAGATTGAAATGGATTATGTTGGATATAAGTGAGTATTGTTTAAGGATAGAAGTTTTTTTTCGATATTATTGACGGGATGTTATAGTAATATAGTTCTAGAAAAAGGACAACCTGCAGGACGGGCGACAGCCCATCGCTTCGGACAAGGCTGTGGGAATCGAACCCACAACCGAAGAGCGACTGGCCATTATCGCCTACCACTGGCCTACAGGAAGTCCTTGTTTAGTAGAAACTAGTTTTATTATATTAAGCAGTATGATATATTAAGTATAAGTCCATTTTAGGAACCATATGTGATTAATCTCACTATAGATAGACTTATGTATATAATTTTTTCTAACCTTTTGTTTGAGACAGATGGAATGACCCGTCATTCTATCACATGATCTGCTAACACTTCACGAATAACAAATTCAACTTCATTTATTTAAGAGATGAAGTGGAAATTGTTCAAGGCATGAACAACAGTGAGATTGTACCAAAATAAAGAAAGTATTTATTCTAATTCAAATTTTCAACTTTAGGGAAATGATCTTGAAAACCAAAAATGTTGTCCTAGTGATCTTATACCTGATGAATCGGATGGTACCTTAGATCGTCACAAATTTATGGATTTGTGATTGTTGGCTTTTATATAGCCATGTTCTCTACCACTCTCCATCAGAACATGATGGTTAGATTTTTCTTCCATATCCATATTTTCACCTATGTGGAAACCCAGTGATTAGTTTATTTGGGTAACCGTTATGTTTCATACATTTGTTTTAAAATATTGGTTTTGGTATTCTTTTTTACGATGTGGATTTCTATTAAAGAAACTTTCGAATAGTAAACCATTTATAACCCCGACGAATTTCGAGGGCGAAATTCATTTTAAGGGGGGTAGAATGTAACAGCCCGAGATTTTATGAAAAATATTATTTTTAATTTCACTAATGTCTTGTGTTGTACGCAACACAAAAAGGATCTTGCACAACACGCATCCTTGACATTCCTTGCATTACACGCAATCGCAACCTTCCTCGATAGCTTGTGTAGTACGCAATACTGAGTTTCACGAAACAACGATATGCTATTAAAATATTATTAAAACTAGCCGTTATGAATAGTAATAACCACTTTTTAAATTTTAGAAATTTTAGCTCTCAAAATGGACTTCATTTTTGGATTCGGAGTATCGAATTTAGCCTAAGGTGAAATTTTGGTACTTTTCGGATAACTTTCATATTCTGATGAATAGTGAAAATTACTAAATTATAATTAAAAACAACTTTTTTTAATCGAATTAATTAATAGTGATAAATCATTAATTTGAGTGGTTTTAAAGTATATTTAGAATATATTTTTACAATTTAATACAATGTTGGTCATTCGATGTAATTTCACATTTAAACCAGACATAATCAAGTGTCAATCTTTTGATAGATATTGTTTCTTAAAAACACGCTATTTGTTTTAACAGCGGGATTTAATTATAAAATTAATTAATGCAATTTCTATGTTATGGATTTGGTAAAATAGACTTCATTTTTGAATTTGGAATATGTAATATAGCTTAGGATGAAAGTTTGGCATTTTTCTGAAAACATTCAATTTTTGATGAATAATGAAACAACTAAGTGGTAGGTTAACAACTGAATTTTGCATAAAACATAATTTTACCGCTTCTGTGAATGGAACATCGAAAATCCGACAGACACGGTTAATATCAAAGACTAAAATGTGGTTCAATGAGATGAAAATAATTTTTGGTGAATAGTAACTTTTTACTTTAGGGTAACTATGGGTAAATATGATATTACTATTACCCTAACACATGTCCTAATTCTATTGGATAAGTGTAATTCGACCAAAAACAACCTTATGAATATAATATGACCATTTAGGTCCACGTGGATTAGATTATGACATTTAATATTATTTTATTTAATGAATAGTTAAAATAGTTAAAATCAAAGTTTAATAACTAAAACATTTTTAATATGGGGTTATACATAAGATAAATTCGACTATAAATATTCATTAGAAAGCTAAAAATATTTCCTACGTAATGATATTTTATTTATAATTTTTAGACTTTGAATAAATTAATTTATTTATGACACAACGATGATGCAGTAATTACCCTTTTAAGGAAATATTAACATAATTGATGTTATAAATACCCAAATAAATTTAATTTGAGACTTTTTATGAATTCCACTAATTTTATAGGTTACTATGATATATTAGTGTTGATTTAATCAACTTGGTTCGAACATATAATTCTGTTATTACTTTCACAAAAATCATATATCAAATAGTGTCAAAATTGACACAAAATAGTTTTTAAATAAAATATTATATTAATAATTGTTATTTTATTCATAAAAATCTAAGGTTCGGCCAAATGACTTAGATAAAGATATATATATTAATAATAAAAAATTTGGGGTTCGTTTGGCATGTTATAGTAAGTGTATTAACCATATAGTGATAGAAAACAAAAAGACACGGTAAAAGTGAAATTATTTAACTTAGAGTTAAATCTAATTGATAATGTTAAAATAATACCCTAAACTTGTCTAAATCTTATTGGTTGATAGGATTTCGACCCATCCCCACTTTAGCTTCTAAATAAGACCCTTTGGAAGCATTATAAACCGATTTTTACTTTAATATAAAATAATATTTTTGGATATTCCTAAGGTGCCCCTCTCCTCCCTTATAAAAGGGCACCTCCTCCCCCTCCTCCTCACACCAATTTGAGCACTCAAGATCGGCCAACCCCTGCCAAAATCCCATATCCACTTCCCTAGAATAATCCTATAGGTCCTGATCTTCTTCAAAGACCAATCTTAGTTCACTAAGTGGAGGATTCAAAGAGGCGTTCCAAAGAAGAGGTAATATCAGTTACCGATCTTTTCAATTTCTTTCTTCTTCAACTTCTTCTCCTTTAGTTGTTTCATGATAAAGTAATTGAAGGACCCCGAGACACCCTGAGAGGGGAGGGGTGAATCAGGGTGACCACTTTTTCTTTTAATGTGATGGATCTTGTTCCCACGTTGGTAGGAACTTGTTGAACCTGTATGAAGATTATGACCAGAAAGAAAACATTCACAAGCACAGAGAAGACACAGCCATTTTTACTTGGTTCACCACTAAGGGCTACGTCCAAGGAGCATACGCCGACAGGTTGTCGGTCATACCAAAATCCACTATGCTTCACTAGCTGTAGATTACAAAAGTTCGGGTACAGTCGCTCTGTCCCAGGCTCACTGCCTTTACAAAGGTTCAGGGATAGCTCACTACGTCCCTCGGGTCACTCCCGTTGACTCCCCCTGGCTCACTGCCGTTGGCTAAGTCCCGCTCAGTTTATAGACGTGATGGTCTCTTCTTCATTTGCATAAGAGTGCATCCTTTGTTGTATGTTGATGCTCTATTGAAGTTCGATTCTCACCAGAGGAAGAATATCACTTTTCCTCGAATGTACCGAGTAGTCTCTCGGCTTTCGTGCAGCTCCGAACACGCCGGTGGGCTTCAGCAAAACCAGGCGCGCTTCTCCAAGACAGTCGCGCAAGTCCCACTACGGCGCGCAAGTCCACACTGGCGCGCAAGTGTCATCAACACAGTTGCGCGACACTTCCTTCCCCAACTACAAACTTGCGCGGTCCACTTCCTTTCTCTTCCAAACCACCTTGGGCGCACAGCCAAACACCGGCGCGCAAGCTCTACTTGCGCGACAAAACAACCACATGCGCGACTCAACCACCTGCACGACGAGAGCTTGAACAATCTCTCGGCCTTGAACTACGTACCAAATGAGGAGGGGTGGTCCAGTATTTATAGGCAAACTGGACCCCCTGCGCGGCGGCGCGCAAGTCCTCGACGGCGCGCAAGTCTTGTCTTCAATAAACTCTGTCGCACAACTCACTTTCGCGACCCAACCAACACTTGCGCGACCTTCTTTCCTTAGCCAAATTTTGATGTTCTGATCCTCAAAAACATATGGCGCGCAAGTATTTTATCCTCCAAGAGCACGGCGCGCAAGTACCTTTGCCAAAAATACTTAACTTTATTGGCTGATTTTTAGGCCCAAAAATTTGGCAAACACTGGGAAACAGCGCCACCTTCACTAATGTTTTCTGCTTGAACGGTATGATCGCTTTGTTGGTACACACCCTGAACTTCCACTGAGGATTGACAACAAACACAAACCATACACCAAATCATGCTTTGAAGAACCTGGTTCCAACAATCTCCCCCTTTGGGTTTGTTGGCAATCAGAATAAATTCAATAGATCTTCAACCATGAGCAAATCCAAAACGCAAGAATCAACTCAGCCAACACTCTAAGTCTACGTGAGCAATGCTCGGTGTATAAAACAAGAGTGAAAGCATGAATTGGGTCTTAGTGTTTTGAAATTCTCCATGACGTCCGATGTTATCCTTATTAAACTTCTCATCACAATCTGACACTTCTCATCACAGAAGAATTTCTTGCCTTGAATTTATTCCTTTCTCCCCCATTGACAATAAAACCAAAGACCGAAAAGTTTGTTCAACGTTCAGCTCAATCCATACTCCCCCTGGATAGTATCTCCCCCATAAACCTGCATCACAGCCATAAGAAGATAAAAACAGTTAAAACAAACGGGGAGAGGGGACTTCCGGTGCCTCCTTATGCAGTAGGAGGTGGTCGAACACCGAGGTTCAACCGATGCTTCTCGAACACATCCACGGACAATGGCTTGGTAAGGATATCAGCCACTTGCTCATTAGTTCCAACATGATCCATTTTAATCACTCCTTGTTCAACCTTTTCTTTGATAAAATGATACCGTATTTCAATATGTTTTGTACGAGAATGTTGAACCGGATTCTTCGTAAGATCAATTGCACTTTTGTTATCGCAATAAATCACCATTGGTTGCTGCACCTTATCACCAATATCTGTTAGCTGCTGCTTCATCCAAAGAAGTTGAGTGCATGCTTTTGTGGAGGAGATATATTCAGCTTCAGTAGTACAAAGAGAAGTACTTTCTTGCTTCTTGCTCAACAAGCCAACACATTTATGCCCAATATAGAAAGCTCCACCACTAGTGGACTTTCTGTCTACTACATCCCCAGCCCAGTCAGCATCAGAAAACGCTGATAATTCACTGTCCCTGCCTGCAGCAAAAAATAACCCGAAGTTATGTGTGCCTTGAATATACCTCATGATTCTTTTTACTGCTGACATATGTTCCTCCTCTGGATTACTCTGAAAGCGGGCCGCAAGGCATGTTGCAAAGACAATATCTAGCCTTGTCGCTGTCAGATACAGTAGGCTTCCAATGATCCTCCTGTACATGGTGGGATCAACAGAGTTCCCATCCTCATGCTTTCCAAGTTTAGTTCCAACAGCAAACAGAGTTGACATTGGTTTGGAGTCTTGCATATTGAACTTCTTCAGCAACTCTCTTGCAAATTTTTCCTGAGAAATGAAAGTGTATTCCTTCTTTTGAATCACTTTCAACCCCAAGAAATATGTGAGCTCCCCAATCATAGACATTTCAAATTCTGATTTCATGTGGTTGGAAAATTCATCCAATGATTTCTGCCTGCTGCCACCAAAAATGATATCATCAACGTAGACAAGAACCATGAACTGATCTTTTGGAGAATTCTTCACATAGAGATTGTGATCAACTCCTCCTCTTTTGAATTCCAACTTCTTGAGATATGAATCTAGCCATGAGTACCATGCCTGTGGTGCCTGCTTCAAACCATATAGAGCTTTCTTTAGTTTGCAGACCTTTGTTTCATCGGTACCCAAGACAAACCCCACCGGTTGTTCAATGTAGACTTCTTCTTCGAGTACACCATTCAAGAATGTTGTCTTAACATCCATTTTATATACTTTATATCCTCTTTGGAGTGCCATGGCAAGGAAAAGCCTGATTGATTCCAGTCTAGCAACTGGAGCAAAGGTTTCTTCAACATCAATACCTTCAATCTGGGAGTATCCTTTACATACCAGTCGTGCCTTGTTTCTGATAACACTTCCATGCTCATCAAAATTATTTTTGAAAATCCATTTGGTACCAATCACATTGTGACCTTCAGGTCTCTGGACAAGATCCCATGACTGATTCTTATCAATCTGATCTAATTCATCATTCATGGCTTTCACCCAAGATTCATCTTTTGCAGCTTCTTCGAATGAGGATGGCTCTACAACTGATAGAAATGCATATTGTGTGGTATTCCTCATCCTTCTGGTTTGTGTGGGTGCACTCCTATCCCCAATTATGTTGGATGGATCAATCTCAGCTCTTCGATTTCTCCTGCGAGGTTCAGTAGTATTCTCTTCAGCCATAGTTTCTTCTTCAGATTCTTCTTCTGAGTCAACATCATTATGTGATTGATGAGTGTTTTGAACAGCTTCCTCTATTTCTGCATTTGTAGTTTCTTCATGTCCACATTCTTCATGACTTTCTATCACATCAGCATATGACGTCCATGAAGCATTTGTGGTTTTCTCTTCAATTATCTTAACATCATTGCTTTCCACAATCCTTCCCAAATGATTGTTGAAACATTTGTAGGCTTTGCTGTTCATTGAGTAACCAAGGAAGATTACTTCATCTGCGTTGTCACCATATTTCCCCTGATTTCCTTCTTTGTTCCTGATGAAGCACTTACTTCCAAAAACACGAAAGTATTTTAGAGAAGGCTTCCGTCCATGCCACAATTCCTATGGTGTCTTCGTCTCACCCATATAAAGTCCTGTTCGATTCTGAATGTACACTGCAGCTTGAACAGCCTCTTTCCAGTAATGTCGTGGAATACGACTCTCAATCAGCATAGTTCGTGCCATGTTGTTCACCTGTCGAATCCTTCGTTCAACAACTCCATTTTTTTGTGGAGTTCTCACAACAGCTACCTCATGTTGTATCCCATGCTTCTCCAGATAATTTTCAAATTCAATGGACGTGTATTCTCCTCCATTGTCAGATCGCAACACTTTGATTGTTCGTCCAGTATCATTCTCGGCGATTCGCCGATATGTTTTCATGCAGTCAAGGACCTGTCGTTTCCGGTGAATGACCATCACACATGCCATACAACTGTAATCATCTATGAAAAGGACAAAGTACCTTTCTCCATGAGTTCCGGCAACATTTATTGGACCACAAACTTCTGTATGAATCAGATCAAGACGGTGAGATGCCTTTTTCTTCTTTGGCCGATATGAACTGCATACCAGCTTCCCATGAATACAAGCATCACAGGATTTTTCACGCTCACGCTTCAGGTTGGGAATGTCCATGACAATTCTCAATTTTGATATTTTCTCCATGTCTTGTTGATTGATGTGTCCCAATCTCCGATGCCAAAGATTATTTTCTTCTTCAACAGTCATGTAACATAAATTCTCTTCACTATCAACCTGATACAAGTTTCCTTCTGTTCTGCATCCCTTCATGAGAGAATTGCCAGTTTTTCCCTTAATAGTGCAGCCTTTCTAATTAAAAGTAACAACAAGTCCTGAGTCACAGAGTTGACTCACGCTGAGGAGATTATGACGTAGGCCATCTACGTAAAGGACTTCAGTCTTCTTTAGTTCTCCATTAGCTAATTTGGTACTTCCACTCCCTTTGATTTTCAGAGCCCCATCATTACCAAATCTTACTGTACCATCAACATTCTTTATGATATTTGTTAGTAGACCGGCATTACCTGTCATATGAGATGAGCAACCGCTATCTAGAATCCAGGTACTATTGTTCTTTGTAGCTTTGAGAGCTACCTCTGCAAGGTTTGATTTCTCAATCTTCCTCCTTTCCTTCCATGAGACATTATATTGAGTATATAGAACTGATGGCCTTTCAACTATCTCTTCCGCAAACCCAGGTTCTTCATAGTCAAAGTCTTCTTTAAGAGGTGAGAACCTGTTTGAAAGAGAAACATCGTCTTGCTGACGAGACTTGACATGTCTGGAACTTCTGTATGAGGTGTCAATGTCCCTTCTCTGCCTGCAATTAATAGCCTTATGACCAAAGTTAGAACAATGAAAACAATATCCATAGAAATTATTTCTTCTATAAGAATTAGGATATGAAATTCTTCTCCTTTGTTGAGCATCTATATCTTCTCCATTCAGATAGCTTCTTGCCTCTTCACAATAAGAGATGGTATGGCCCAGATAGCCACAGAACTGACACTTCATGAGAAGAAATGTCTTCTCACTTGAATTTTTCCTTATAGCTTCTTCCTTGGGAGAATAGTAAGACTGTCTGCCATTTTTGAAGGTTTGAGGATAATTTTCAGGTCTCCTTTTAGTTTGGATTGAGGGTTCCTTTTTCAGCACTCTAGGTAACATTTCAACATGTTCAACTTTCATCATATCTTTCTTTTGGATCTTTGCACTTCCAGCAGTTGATGACTCAGCCTCACAGCCAATTCCACTCTTTCCTATGCAAGCAGGTCTTTGATCACTCAAGACTTTTCCAACCCCATCTGAACCACACTTGGCTCTTGCAAGTAATTCTGCATCTGAGAATCTTCCGAACTGTATTTTCTTCCTCGATTCTTTTGGAACTGATTCTGTCTCCATTTTACTCCTCAGAGTAACTACTTCCTCCTCAAGACCCTCAACAGTCTTGGATTTTTCATCCAGTCTGGATGTGAGGTCATTGATGACCTTTGCCTGCTCTTTAATTCTCAGCTTCAGATCAACTGCATCATCATTGCTTTCAATTATTTTAGACTGTACCTTCACAAATTCTTCCAGTCGTTCAATTTTAGCTTCAAGTTGATCAACATATTCAGTTGATTCTTCTACAATTGATTTCCACTTATTGCAGCTCTTACATTTAATCTTAAGCTTACTAACTGCATCCTTAAGTTTCACCTCAGGATCTACACAAGTTCTCAGTTGTTTTTCACCATCAGTATCTTCTGACTTTTCAACAGTGGCCATCATAGAAGCATGGTTCCCAGTTTTGAATTCTGGTTCTTCTTCATCACAGAATTCATTTTCATCTTCTTCCTATTCACAGACAAAACTCTTCATTTGCATTTTCTTACCAGATTTGAAGTCTCCCTTTTTGAAGAACCTTCTTTGAGGCTTCATGAAGTTTTCATCTTCACTGTCATCATCATTGATATTCTTCAAGCACTGAGAGGCAATATACCCAACTTTTCCACAACGGAAGCATGCGAGAGGTAACTTCCCTTTGAATTTCCCTTTCCCCTTCTGGAACTTCTTTGCAATGAGAGAAAGAATTTCTTTCTCTTCGTCATCATCACCGCTACTATCCTTTGAGATTTTCAATTTATCCATGGCCTTGAATTCCATTTCCTTGCTCACCAGAGTCGTAGCATCTTCTGGTTTGACTCTCATTTCATATGCTACCAAACATCTCAGTAAGTCATCTAGAGAAAGTTTGGAAAGATCTCTTTCCTCAAGAGCTGACACCTTCGCATTATACAGAGGTGGAAGTCTTCTTAATATTTTCTTTACAATATCAATGTCTTTGATTTCTTCACCTAGACCCCGAATTGCTCCAACCACTTCAGTAATTCGATTGAAGAAAGAGTCTGCATTCTCGTCTGGATGCATCTTTAGATCATCAAACCGATTGTGTAGCACTTGTAGTTTCGCCTCCTTCACTTTGCTATCACCTTCATAAATATTCTCAAGTTTCTCCCACATAGATTTTGCTGAGGTGAAATTCATCACCTTCAGGTAAATCTGATCAGAAAGGGCAGCAGTGAGAGCATTCTGTGCTTTAGCATCTGCATCAAGAAGTTTCCTGTCTGTTTCAGTCATAGCCAGACCTGTTGGATCAGTGACATGTATTCCTTGCACAGTAGAAAAAAGAACTTCCATTCCAAGAGATCTTAGATGAGATCTCATTCTGTTCTTCCAGATCTGGAAATTGCTTCCATCGAAGTGAGGGACTCCCCTGACATTGATCGCGTTTTCCATGACGAAGAAGGTCAGATTCAACGCCAGCAACCTTTACCCTTTGATACCACTTGAAGGACCCCGGGACACCCTGAGAGGGGAGGGGTGAATCAGGGTGACCACTTTTTCTTTTAATGTGATGGATCTTGTTCCCACGTTGGTAGGAAATTGTTGAACCTGTATGAAGATTATGACCAGAAAGAAAACATTCACAAGCACAGAGAAGACACAACCATTTTTACTTGGTTCACCACTAAGGGCTACGTCCAAGGAGCATACGCCGACAGGTTTTCGGTCGTACCAAAATCCACTATGCTTCACTAGCTGTAGATTACAAAAGTTCGGGTACAGTCGCTCTGTCCCAGGCTCACTACCTTTACAAAGGTTCAGGGATAGCTCACTACTTCCCTCGGGTCACTCCCGTTGACTCCCCCTGGCTCACTGTCGTTGGCTAAGTCCCGCTCAGTTTATAGACGTGAAGGTCTCTTCTTCATTTGCATAAGAGTGCATCCTTTGTTGTATGTTGATGCTCTATTGATGTTCGATTCTCACCAGAGGAAGAATATCACTTTTCCTCGAATGTACTGAGTAGTCTCTCGGCTTTCGTGCAGCTCCGAACACGCCGGTGGGCTTCAGCAAAACCAGGCGCGCTTCTCCAAGACAGTCGCGCAAGTCCCACTACGGCGCGCAAGTCCACACTGGCGCGCAAGTGTCCTCAACACAGTTGCACGACACTTCCTTCCCCAACTACAAACTTGCGCGGTCCACTTCCTTTCTCTTCCAAACCACCTTGGGCGCACAGCTAAACACCGGCGTGCAAGCTCTACTTGCGCGACAAAACAACCACATGCGCGACTCAACCACCTGCGCGACGAGAGCTCGAACAATCTCTCGGCCTTGAACTACGTACCAAATGAGGAGGGGTGGTCAAGTATTTATAGGCAAACTGGACCCCCTGCGCGACGGCGCGCAAGTCCTCGACGGCGCGCAAGTCTTGTCTTCAATAAACTCTGTCGCACAACTCACTTTCGCGACCCAACCAACACTTGCGCGACCTTCTTTCCTTAGCCAAATTTTGATGTTCTGATCCTCAGAAACATATGGCGCGCAAGTATTTTATCCTCCAAGAGCACGGCGCGCAAGTACCTTTGCCAAAAATACTTAACTTTATTGGCTGATTTTTAGGCCCAAAAATTTGGCAAACACTGGGAAACAGCGCCACCTTCACTAATGTTTTCTGCTTGAACGGTATGATCGCTTTGTTGGTACACACCCTGAACTTCCAATGAGGATTGACAACAAACACAAACCATACACCAAATCATGCTTTGAAGAACCTGGTTCCAACAGTAATAACATCAGTATTAATTACATACTGATATTTTATTATAAATATGAAACAATTCTAATTCACCTTCTATCCATCCTATGGAAAAATGAAATCACCACGCGTGCGTACGTACGGAATACCGTCTCCACGCCGTGGTGTAATCTATTTTCCACCACCACCTTACAAGGATGGGTATAATGGTTTAATGAGTAACTATTTATGATTATTATAAAGTAATATTGATACTGAAATAATATATATATGCTCCAATACAATTCCACGATCATAGGAACGATATCATCACTCGTGCGTATGTACGGAATACCGTCTCCACGATGTGATGCGACTCGTTCTACATGATCATCATTACATAGTAATTATATAAATGAATTGAATGAATAAATATGATATATGTTACACTAATACCATTATGGATATAAGGTATCTATAACCTCAAAAGAAGAATAAGAATTTATTCGGCAAAACACGCATAAGAACAAAAGGCAATAAAGACCCGAGTAACAAGTAACAATGAAATATTACTAACAAGAAGCTAAGAATATGACCATATATGATATCATATCAATATGTATGATTCTGGAATATGTCAATAACATTATTTAAACCATTATACAGTAACTTTGGACATGTACAAAGAAAATCGGACCTAAGGTAAGGGAAATATCACAATCTCATTTTTATCCGAGATTGTTTATTCGTAAGTATTTACTGGGGTGTATTTTATCATCCACATCCATGTTTCATCAATATGTAATATTATTTCCATCCACCTACAATTGTTTAAATCCATTTTTACCCTTCGGTGAGTTTTTAGTAATAGGTATGAAAGGAATCTTTTGTCGTTTTTCTTACGAGGTACTTTTTGACTTTTCCGACAAAAGTACGAAGAATGTTTTTTTTAACTTATACGGCATGCATGGATTTCTAAAAATTTATTTCCAAGAAGCTTCCTTTACAAGTATTCAAGTTTATTTTTAATCAACTTCTTTTATTTTAAAATTGTATGACATGTTAAGAAAGGAAAAGTGTTTTTGAAGTAGAAAGGATATTTTCCTCAAGAATGAAGTTCAAGTATTTTATCAAAATTATTTTCCATCTAAGATAATGAAAGGGTTCTGTTTTTATCCCTATTATTACATGGATTTTATTATGTTGTGATGGAAACATTTTTATGAATTCCTTTATCTTATATGAATTTTTTTATGATGTCATGTTGTTTAAGAATCCCATATTTATTACATGGGTTATGCGATGATGTATGATTTATGATTATGTGGCACACATAAGAAAGGATTAATTATAAGATGGGTGGGACCTATATCTCCCTCCAATGCATTGGGTAAAGATTTTATATCTCATGAGATAGACATGGCTGAAATGGTAGGTTATACCGGTTCAGTGAAACAGGACTGAAACGAGGGTTACTCGATTCAGAAAGGGACTTTGTCCACTAAGATAGTCTTGGAAATGAGTCTTGACTAACAAGAAATGATTCTCTATGATTATGTGTGTATTCCACAATGCTTCATGTTTTAAGTTATGATTATTGTGATTACATTTCACTGCCATGATTTATCCGATGTTATGAAATTATGATCTCTTTTGCAGGTTAAGATTTCCAAAATATATGTTCTTATGAATATTATGTGATTGTTATTTATTTTGTTTACCATTACTGAGCATTTGAGCTCAGCCTTTTATGTTTTCTTTTCCCCAGGATATAAAGAAAGGTTTTAGGTAAAAGAAAAGGGAGATCTTTATGGGAGATATTGAAGATCATTCACCATGATTAGAAGATTACGTTCCGAGTTTCCAAAGACACTAAACTATTACGATCCTTGTGTGTGTGTTTTTTTTATGTAATAAGTATTCTGCAAAATTAATGTAAAGTCTATGTACGTCAGACTTTGGGTCTCTACAATTGCTCCCAATAGCACAGGACAATGATATTTCTTGAATATTTTGTCCTCATAATAATGAAGAAATAATTATAATGAAAATTATTCCATTTTAATCAGTGATTGGTTCATCCATGTATGTTTTGTAATCAATTTGGCTACATGTCTCATATATAATGACTATGGGGGATGATATCAAGCTGACCTAGGTTACCACTGTTGGATGATGGTAAAGACAATCCTTATGTATCTGAGGCATTATATGTATATTTTTATAGTTTATTGATTATATGATGAAGTATTCATCATTGGATGTGAAGATGCTAGTCTCCAAACTAATAAAGATGACATAAATTCAAAAATAGGATACATCATCACATTGAATTGAGGTTTTGTGAGGTTGATGAACTCAAAAAAGGTTATGTTCAAAGATTATATATTAGAGTCTGAGTATATTGTTTATTCTAAGTTAAAAAATTAATTAGTATGGATATAGAACTTCTTCATAGATCGTGATAATGTACCCAGTACGAATGATCCTATCAACATTTAAAGTGATAATACAATAGTGCTAACTCTAAAAAAAGATCCAAGGTCACATCATGAAATGAAGCACCAAAGACAGAAGTATAATTTCTTGAGGTATTTGTCTCAAAGTGGTGTGTTTTTAGTGGGTAGTATTTCCATGGAAGATAATGTGGTGGACTCCTTAACTAAAGCCTTAATTTATAAGAAACATGTTAATCATGTGAGGTCAAGCGGATTGGAACTCATTATCATTTAGGTCTAGTTCAAGAGAGAGTTTTATGGAGTCTATGTCCAAAGACCAATTTTTTCGGTAAATATATATAAATAGTAGTCATTGAATATTGATAAAATATATTTTTATATATTTTTTATAATTATACATGATTATATATGTCTCATCTATAAGTTCATAGTAGTTTTTAGCAATGATGTGAACCATGAAGTGATATGTTGTTTTTATTAAATAATTTACTATAGTTGGATAACATAGTATGATGGGACACATAGTATCTACATGATTAGGTGTGAGTACTTATATGCAGATGAGGATTCTTCTCATGATGTTCATACATTGTAATATCCATGAAAACAGATTATAAGAACAAACCTATTAGTAGAAATTCCACATGTTTTGGTATCATAAAATATTATTATATGTGATCGTGTGTAATGGTCCTTTGAATTTAATATTCTCATTAATCCATGTCATGAGTCACACTCTTAGGTTTTTTAATGAAATTTTTGATTCCATATATTCACGACAAGGTAGGGTATATTTTGTGCATCATGATTGACATTTCAGTAACAGATAAGTTGAAGAAGGATTTATCCTTTGAATATTTATAGACATTTAAATATCAACCCTTTTATGTTAATAAAATAATTAACCAAATTCGATGGTAAAGGTGTGGTGGAATGTTTATTTTAGATAGTCAATGAAATATGTGTGAATCATATAGGTCAGTGATACAGATGTGCAATCTACTTGATGAGATATTTAGAGAATGGGATTGTATTACATAATGAGAATTAATATATTGTTTTCATTGTGGTTCCATTGAGTTATTTCTATTCAGATCATTGACTCATTTTAATATAGTAATATGGGACATTAGGTAATCCAACCTAAATCCAATGATAAATTATCTTATAAGGTAACACCTAAATTTTTACTGATGATCTTGATTAAATTCTATGTGAATTTAATTAATAGAATACATATCCATATTAAGATCGATGACTAATTTTATTCATGTTTTATAAATAAAATATATTTATTACTGAATACAATATTTATTTATTAATGAAATATTTATTCAGCTATTCAATAAATAAAGAGTTCAAACAGACCAACACAGTGTTTTTTTATTGATATTTTTTTTACAATTCGATAAAAACAATTTATCATATGAATGTGTTGGAATGTGAAATAAAATATTATTTTTATTTTTATTTTTACTATTATTTTGTGGTATATGGTTTAGTAAGAATATGATATTATTTTAAGCTTTATCATGAAATTAAAATTTCTTAACCTAAATTGTACCTCTATAAATAGTTCTTTATGGATATTATGTAGGGTTAATCAATAATATTTAATTTTTGCGCACAATGAATTCCTTATCAAATCCTCATTCTATATTCCTCTCAATATGTGAGTTGAAAAAGATATTTCATTAATATTGTTGAATTATAAAACAATATAATCAACAAGAGACAATAGATTCACCACTCTAGCACTCGAAGATTATTTAGCATTGTACGAAGATCAAAAGATCATTTGTGGATCACCACTAGAGGGATTATTTACTTGGATCCACAAAACACAATTAAAGAAATATAAAATGGTATTTTTAATTGATCAACATATGAATCGAAGAAATATCCTAAGACCAAGTATTTACCTACTTCAGATCTAAATAAATTCGTTATAAATATATCAGGAAAAATTCACTAATGGGGTTTTGGAAATTTGAAATAATAATATAAATTTTTATATATCACCAACCAATATAGGATTCTATTATTATAGAAACAATTATTTTTATTATAGATATCATGGAAGGTCTTTTTCTGGTTATGTGGGTGGAACATTCAGGGTTATTGATGATGAATTTTTGATGTCCAACAATTGATGGCGTTTGATGGAGTTTTATGATCCTCATGTTATAAAATATTAAGTGATTAAAATAATATTTATTTTCATATTAATTTTTATATTGGATCCAATAATGGTTATTAAGAGTGATATTTAAAAATGGATAGCCACTATTATATTGTTCCTTGTGTGATTTTGTCACATGTGGTTTGATTTATATGGATAGTTAGGATATTTTCCTCCTCGAAATTGTTTTTCATTATTATTAATTTCATTTATTATTGGTAGACCCTGCCCATAAATTTTGGATTCAATTGTTTTTATTTTTTTAAAATTAGAATTTCAACATAGGCACGTTATTTTTTTATGATAAGGAGTAATCATGGTAAGACCTATATTTCTTATTACATCCATTTTTCATGGTTGGATCATGGTTTTCCAAAGCATGTGTCGAACCTGAGTATTAACCTAGAGGTGTCCATTGAGGAGAAAATGGTCTGAAAAGTCTTATATTCTTCCAAATTTCATTGAAAATAAATTGTTAACATTATTCCTCTCTTTGGTTTTCCCAAAAATCTCACATATCATCTCTCTTTTGGATCATGTGGCTTTCAAGGTCCCTATTATTTAGTTCCCCTCCTCCATGAATCTTATCCTATGGATTTATTTTCATTTTAATTTTAATTCTTTAATTTATGTCCCTAAAAATCATATCATATCTTTAGTCATCTATATTCCCTTTCTTTCATACCCTATCATGGTCCTGGGGACATAGGGTACTATGGTGTTTAGTTTTCATGTGTTGTTGTTGTTGGTTTCTAGTTCCCTCTTGCATATATTCACTCCTTTGGTCTCTATTATGGATGTTTATCCATTAAATTTGTGAAGGTGATAAAATTATTATAGGTTTTATCCGTTGCATTGTTTTTTAAATAGATTAAACATGATTTCTTTTTCGTTAAATATCTTTTTAAGTGTATAATGATTGTATTATATATTTCTATGTACATTCAATGAAGGAAAAATTGTTTTAACTTAGTTTCCATTTGATGAATAATATTCTCTTAAAACATGTATTTTGAATTGGGTTTTCTATCCACAAAAACTGTATGATAAAAAGTCATAGTTGCCCTTAAAAAAATGTAAATATTTATAATGCTTATTTGGATTTATAACTAGTTTTTCAAATGAAATACTTGAATTTAGTGAGTGTTATTGGATATAAAAAATATCATTAGAAAAATCCAGTCAAATAAATAAAAATGGTGTTATCATTGGAATATATCACCAATGGAGAATGTGAAACATTAAAGGATGTTGAAAAAGATGAAAAATACATTTCGAATAGAATTTTAACATTTTAAAAAAACATGAGAAAATAATAGTTTTTTATATATTTAACAACAAAAAATTACTAGAATATTGAGAAAATACATTTTTTTTAAATAAAAATGGAAATTGGTAAATAATGGAACAATGAAAGGAACAATCATGTTGAATGACAAACCGTTCATAGCATATATGTTAAAAAGAGAAACTTTTTCCACACTTTTGTAAAAAATAAAAACTAAATCATGTGTAAAAATATAAAAAATTATATTTGACAATTTAGAAAATAAAGTCCAATTTTGTTTAAAAATTTTTTTTCAACAATTTATATATAGATAAAATTTAAAAAAAATATGTTTATGGACATGGACAAGAATGATAAATATTTCATGACTTCAAAATAATAAATTAAGTTTTATTTTTTTAAAGAAAAACATTTCTCAATCATTTGATGTTTGAAATAGGTGGAAAATGAGAATTATATTTTAAAACCATTGAAATATTTATATGATAATACAATAAATGGGGTATAAGTAATAAGGAGCATATAATTGCTCCATTTTAAATTCCTACATAAACAATCTGGATTTAAAATGAAATTCCAATATAAACCCTTACCGATTTATAATCTTTTGAATCATAATCCTATTGAAATAAAAAAAATAAAATATAACATTGAATTCCAAGAATATAAATATATTCATGATATAACAAATAAATGGATGTGTATATACACCCTATATAATCAAATAGGTTCCTAACATTAAACATGTATCAATGATATAATTTTTAGATGATGAACCCTTACAGTTATGATAATCTCTGATTAAAAAACAAATGAAATAAGGTACCATATATTTATTAGTAAATTTCAATAATTTTTTATGAGGGAAATGAAAAAATATTTTAATTATGATTATATACACCACCAAAAATAAATAATTGGTGTGTGTGACATATGTTTGAGAGAAATACATGTTTGATGAAAAATGCATACCTTCAGTACTAAATTACATCGTACATGACCTAAATATATTTTAAAATAAATTTATATTAATAAAAAATGTATACTAGAACAATATTAATACCTATCATAGAATATATTATTCACTTATATCATCTTATCACTAATTTTTTAATAATTGTTTATTAAATTCATCATTCTAGGTGATAATAGTTCCAAGTTTCATGAAGGTTTTAGCTTGGTTGTTTTGATCATTTCACCTCAATCATGGTTTAATATTTTACACAATTTTATTCATGTCATATGTTTCATATTTATTCATTATATACACTTTTATATCCATTAATATATAGTGGTGATGGTAAATTAATTACATAACTTCATGTAGACGGTAGTCCGTATGTACTCTTGAGTGATGTTTTCACTCTATGATGGATGGAATTAAAGAAAGATAAATTGTAATCCATAATTAATTAATCATAATTATATGAAATGTATTATACATAATAATTAAATCTATCTACATAAACATCCATATAAATAAATAATGAAAAATGAATCGCATCACTCCATGGATGTGGTAATCCACACGTACACACAAGTAACACTATCATCTTACAATAGATTATAGGGTTAGAAGGTAGATTATATTTTTTAATTAAATATTAATAATAGTTTTATTTAAATAATATATAATTCTTTTATCCATATATATATATATCTATGTATGGGAGGTGGCAATGAAAAATAAAATTCATCATTCGTGGAGAGGATATTTCCAACGTCAGCACAACAACATTTCTATTTTCTATTTGGATTTATGATAAATAGATAATGGTAATATTATTAACATAATAAAATTACATTAATATAATTTTACTGATGATACTATTTTGATTTGGTTGATGATTATTTTGAATGGGTGGAAGAAGAAATAAACTAAAAAATTATTCAATGAAGATGATTATATCTTCATTGATAAAATTTATTTCTATTTATACTTATTGATATTTAAGTTGGTATTTTAATAATAAAATCACCTATAGAACATGGATAGGTATTTTAAAAAGTGTTTTTTGAATTTTTTGTTCAAGATATGTGGATTAAGAAGGTTTGTGGAATTATGAGAGTCTGTTCCCTTTTATAAGATAGGTGGGTGTCTATCTTGTAAATACATGAAATATTTATATATAATATTTGAAAAACACATGTGAAATGGATTCAAAGCTCCATATCATAGAATATATAGAATATGAATTTGAAATAAAATTATAAAATAATATTTTAATAGGTTTATTTTACATTTTTACCATTATATTTTAGTTTTACCAAGTCCTTAACGATTATAACCATAACTACGGTTACACAATACTTAGTTTTTCATGGAAATTTCATAATTCTAAATGGTAAAGTGGATATCAAGTGAATTATTGTTGAAATTATATGACCATTTACCATTCAAATAAAATAAAATAATATTTTAATTACTTTTAACATAATAATTTATTTATATTTTATCATGAAAAATCCATAGTGTCATTTTCAAGAATATTCACATAATTTCACTCTAACAACAATAAAATTTTCATGGACTTATAATTTTAATATTTAAAACATTACATACCATTTATATTTATCAATAAAAATCATGAAAGACTTTAAATTATCCAAAAATTAATCACTTTAAATATTTTTAAATTTGTTTACATTGATTTTTCACAAGCTTAAACATGAGCTCCATCATCGATGCGTAAGAAATTTATGTAATTATACCACTACCAAAAATTAAGAATAAATTACTATAATTAATACAATTTATTCATCTTCAAAATTATAATTTATAGTTGTTAAGAAAGTATTTTTATTCCATTGAAAACATATTAAAAATATTAAAACAAAAGAGAGTAAAAATTTATAATTCTTCTATTCTTAAAATAATCTAAAGGCCATAATAACAATAAAATAGAAAATAATTTCCATATTATAAAATTTATAATGATGATGGACCAAATAAACACATGTAATGATATTAAGGAATTTTTTTTTAGATTTTGATATTTTATCCCATAATTTTTTAAAGACCAGAGACTTTATATTCTTTAAAATATATGCTATGTTGTTTAATTGTGTGGCACGCCACAACCAACATACACAAACCACAACATATTAAGAATAAATTTTTAACAAAACTATAATTAATAGTAAAGTGGTAAACCATAAATTGTTATTACCTTTAGAATGAAAATATTTAATATCTGTTAATATTGAATAGTTATTTTCTGTAAAACATGATTTTTATATTATATATTGTCTATTAAATTTTTTTTATTAAATTCTATAAATTATTATTCGGTAAATTAATTTTAATTTTATAATAAATTAGAACAAAATAATATTATGATTAATTATTTTATAATTTACTAAAATATTTTGTTTAGATAAATAGTGAAAAATACAAACTTCATTGATATCGTCACTTTTATGAACTAATTTTATCATATGAATACATTTAATTGTTTTAAAACCTTCTTAATAAAAAATTATATGTATTAAAATATAATAAATAAATTTAAAATACAATGTTATGTTTATAAATTCATGCAATACATTTTGAAAATTTATGTACCGTTTTTGTGAATGTTGTTTTTCAAATAATTTTTTAATTAAGTATAACATTAATAATGAAGTATTTAATTTATTTTATTTTTAAATTAATATTATTTTAATGATAATAGTTGTTCCAAATTCATTGGAATCAATATCATTGAGAACACTATCTTAAACAAAAAAAAAATTTCTTAATAATATCCTTTTTTCTAGAAAGTGGGGTTTTACGTGTTACTTTGGCTATCATTACGATTAATTTCTGACACAAAGAGAGTTAATTTTATAAAATAATGTTAATTAATAATACCAATTTAATTTTTGGTTGTAAAATTTAGATTGTTTGGTTTAAAATTATTCACCATGATAATGGGGAAATGGTTATTTTAAAATTATGGTTTTTTTAAATAATATAATTTATATTGAACCAATTCAATTTAAATACATTAAATAATTAATATAATATAATTCATAAGAAAATTAATAAATATATTATCTCTATTTAATTAATAATAAATACTAAATATATTTAAGAATCCATAATAGTAAAAATGTCATTTTACTATAAAAAAGGTTTTTCAACCCATTATGTGTTTTAATTTAAAAATTATTTTAATAATATTTTCAAATTAAATTTGATTTAATAAAGAAAAAATTCAGATCTAACACATCATAATTTTATAACAAGGGTCTCCTAAAAATTTTAGTAAAAAAATAATGGGCATGATTAATATTTAGTTAAGAGTAATAATTGTTTAAAAGGATAATCTAAGGTGGCTAAAATTTTAATAAATTAACGTGACCTTTAGACTATCTAGAAATAGATTATTTAGGTTTTAATATTTTACCTATATAACATAAA
Organism: Viscum album; assembly: GCA_963277665.1. Classification (NCBI taxonomy): domain Eukaryota; kingdom Viridiplantae; phylum Streptophyta; class Magnoliopsida; order Santalales; family Viscaceae; genus Viscum; species Viscum album. Next base: position 864,279,840 of record OY728132.1, on the reverse strand, counting down.
AACATTGATTCACCTATATCACCTATCTTTCATTCCTTTCCATACATACCCCTTATTCTTCTTTTCCATGGAAAAGTCCTCCTTCCTCGCATATAATAAGGGATCACATCCACCATTTCAATAATTTACTCCTATTTCAAAATTTCCATGAAACTCCACCCAAATATTATATTCATTAATTACTTTACAAGAAATAATTAAACTGATCAGCGTAAATTATCATATGCCACTCAAATCTAAATCATTCATCCATAGGAGTTTCATGGTCTCAACGTATGTATCTCTTCTTTTTCACTATTGCTTTCATATTATTTCCATTATATATAAACCATAGCCAAAATATAATAATAACCAAAACATATTTATGTTGTTTATATTATTTTATAATAATGTTACAATAATTATCTATGCACTTTGATCATTTAAGTAAAACAAGAATCATCAGTAGTGTGCGTGAGAATTACTACCTCCATAAAGGGACACATTCAGTTTTTCATCACCACCTCTAATGGATGGTATTAATGATGGTATTGGTCAATAAATATGATTTATATAATTCATTTATGGTTTTTAAATTATCAATTTCTATCTACCGACACACTTCTCATTATTTGAGTAATGGATACGCAAATTGTGCAATTTAAAGACAACCACATCCCATAGAATCATTTTTTTCATTTTTCTTCTATTGTTTCATTATCCATTTAAAAATAATATATTATTGTTCACAATAATAAATAATATAAAATTAATATCATTAAACATATATCTTAATGATAACATGTAAAAATAAACACCTCATTATCCATTATAACCAATCAAGTTAAAACATTGTCATCTTGGGGTCAGTTTGGAAACCTATATGATTAATTCTATGAAATTATGTCATGAATTAGAAGAAAAAATTAATTAACTTTATAATATGATATAAAATAAAAAATAATTATTATTACTATGTTATATAATGTTTTCAACAATACTTAAGTCTTTATTTAAAAAATCACACTTCAATGGTTGAAAATCACTGAAAAATATTCATTGTTGTTTTCATCTTCCAGAATAAAGAGTAAATTTCTCATAAAAGGAAATATAAAATTCATAAATAATTATAATTAATTAATTAAATATTAAATATGAAAATTTTAAGAATAAATAACATCGTCCCCGCTCCTATGAAACTAATATAAATAGTCAAAACTGTAAACACATTATGTATGAAAATAGACAAAAGAATTAATATATATGTTCAAAATGATTAAAAATTGAAATTATAAGTATATTTTGATATTAATATGGTGGTAAAATAATTAATAAATATTTTTATGTCTGTTATATAATATCATAGAGTGAATAAAAACAAACATAGAAGAAAGGTAAGGGTTTCTTTGCCTACAATTTGAATCCCTTAAGACGTGTTTTAGCAATACACCATGTTTACATTTCAATGGTGTAAATATTGACCAAATTAAATGTATTATTAGTATTCATTTTTTTTCATTTTATAAAATGTAATTTTTAATTTTTTACCTATAATGGTATTTTTATTTGAATTTTACAATGGTTGAAATAAATTTCATGACCTATATATTTTTCTTGGGTTATAATCATTATTAATTGACTATCATCCTTCGAGATTGATTTTTTATATCCTATAATGATGTTAAATTTTATTTAAAATTATTTTACTATTAAATCGTGATCCACAAAAGATTCTCCTTGATTATTCTATAGTTTCATTTGAATTTATTTTTGTTAATAATAATTCCCATTTATTGTAATGGATTTTTGATCAATGACTATTTTTTTACTTCACACAATTGTTCTATTTTAAATAGTTGAATCGCATATTATTTTATCTCCAATGATCAATTTTCCCCCTTAATTCATTATTACAAAAATTTCTCTCTGTCCTTTTCACTATGTGGATTTTCAATAACTTTATTTCAAGATGTTAAAAATATTTTCCCATATTTTGAAAATAAAATGTTTTATCATACACTCTAAATTATATTTTGATAAAATATATATACATTTTAAGTTTACATTTTTTAAGAATAATTTTAAAAGTAATTTTTTTCACATTATATTCACTCATCCTTTTTTGAAATCATGTTTATTTTCATGTACTTTTTTAGGAAAAATTTATAACAAGGGTTTAAAAAATTATTCTATATCCATTCAGAAATTGTGTTTTTGAAAATAATTTAGCCTTAATATTTTACAATAATGTTTAAAAAAGTTTTATGAAATTATTTTACTTTCACTTTATTTTTTCTTCAATTGTTTATCTTTTATGAAGTAATGTTTTTTCATCCACTATATGTCATTATGTTATAAACTATTTTAAGAAATTAGATTTTTATATCCTATGATTTACTAAGTTTATATTTTTTGTTATGTTTATGAATATTCTTACTTTTCTGTGGGTTATTTATGTTATGATGATTACTAATTTTATTTAACCACATATGTATGGATGATGGTATAAGGGATTCCATATCTTCCTCCAATTCATCAGTTTATGTTTATATCTCATAAGATATTAAGTTATTGAAATAATCAGTTTGTTTTCTTATGTGTGAGCATAATGGGTTTTCTCACATTTTCAGATGTGGGCATAATGAGTTTGTTTACATTGGCATGAGAATAATGGGTTTATCCCTAAAGGGTTTCCTATTTTTATGGTCATGAAATATTCTCAATAATTTTATCATGTTACACCTATTTCACAAGATAAATTTCATTTCCATGAAATACAATGTTTTCAGGATCATTAGTAATTTTAAAAATATTCTTCACTTGTATATCTTGCTAACATTATTAATGATTTATGGAATATGTTTCATAAATTTCATCTCTTTTATTATATTTTAATGGTCATTTTATAATATTATGTTCTTACATCAGGTTTTATGATCACCAGACATGATCTTATGATCTTTTTCAAGATATTTATATCTACCTTATATTCTTCTTTATTATTATGATCTAACACATTATGAAATTCCTTTTCCTTCAATATGAATTTGAGATCACCCTTTTCATATGATTCTAATACCCAGCTAATTAATATTCTTGTATAATGTGAATTGTCTTGAAATATCTTAAAGGAGTACAGTTATGAATAAATATTTTCATGTGTTTTGAAATATTATGTTTACAGAGATAATCTCAAAGACACTAAACCTTTTGGTATTTTTCTAATGATACTATTTTTTATTTGTATTATTTAAATAATTATATAGTTATACAATTATGTTATGTTTAGAATAAGTCCCAATAGTAGGAATCAAAGAGGAGTGTAGTTATTTTTTTGAGATTAGTTTATTTATTATTTGAGATTAGTTTACTTTTTTGGGGATTATATTGTAGAAACAATTTGAAAACCATATATATGTGTTTACATATTGGATGATATCCAAAATTAATGGTAATGCCTTGGGTATTTGGTATTCCCTAGAAGAAATCACCCTGAAAATGGTTGTTGAGAATTAACTCAATCATCCCCAAATTTCATGATAAGTGGTCCCCTGACTGGACACCTAGTTTGACACTCCATATGTATATGATTTGATTGATCACTTACACATTATTAACAACTATGTATGGTTTAATTCATAAATAGTTATATGGATTATTCTTAGAAACATAATACAACCTAGCACAAAGTAATAAAAGTCAAAATAATGCTGATATAGGTTAAACTAAATTAAAAATAGGCCTATGTGATAATTTAAGAGAATAATATTTTTAGGTCAAATTCCATTTATGATTATGACAATTACATTATATTAATAATGTTTTTTCACTCATGTTATCCCTTTCTGGTTTTAGTGATGTATGAAACAAAAAGGAACCAAGATAACATTGTGTTTGAATGAAAATTCAATGATTAATTAAATAATCAACATGTTGGGATGAGAGATATAATAAAAAATATGGTTATTTTTTCAAAGTAATTATCATGTAACTTGATTAACAATGTAACCATAATTGAAACCTAAGTGCACCAAAGTTGAGATGGATAAGACTTGTATAAATTCATGAAATTAATATGATTATGTAAAGGAAATTCAACCACCTATATGAAATAAGTATGTATATTTGAATCAAGGTAACTCCCACAAGGGGAATGAAATATGCTTTATAGGTGGAATTTGATGCGTTCTTTGCAGATCATCCTCTAAGTATTTTTTCAAGGATAAAATGTATGATATGGAAAATGGGTGCATATTTTTTGGGTTTGATGTAAATATATAAATCTTTAAGATAATACATAGGGGTGGTATGATTAAGTGAATGTTCATTGGTTGAAATTTTTCCCATAAGAAGTTAATTGAATCTTCTTTGAGACGAGAAGCTCTAGGGTGGGGTGGTTGTAAATTCAATTACCATTTATGTTTATAAGTTAAATTTTTTAGTATTTAAAAATATTTAATGATTTTATTCTAGATTAGGAATATTTTTTGTGTGGTAATTTTATAATTATGGAATGTGTAGGGGATGTACCCAAGGCGTTGGACAGCTCCATATACCTAATAGACTAGAACAAAGTAGCTGGTGGTAGCAGAAATTCTACTACACTATTGTCAGTAACATCAAGTAATTGATAGGCCTATATCAAATTCCCGTTTCCAATATAGTTTTTTATTTGGTATCAAAATATTATTTTAAATTTAAAAGAGGATAAATAAATAAACTTATTATCATCTATTTGATACCTGGTGAGATACACCATCTTCCTATCAACTCTCCCAAATAGATTGAAATTATTCCATGGTTTAAATATATTTTTAATGGTCATAAGAGATTGTCTCAAAATAGATTAGGATTTATTTCCTGTAACCTTCATATTTTTCTAATTTTTAAATAAAATCGTGTTGTCACAACCCATCCTAGTGGGTCCCATTCCAAGACTCCCTATGCCCACCTCCAACATTCCAGGGGTTGGTGACTAGCACCGAGTAGGAATTTCAAAAACAGGGGAGGCATTTCATAGGTACATTTATGCACAGGCAAATCTCCAAGATCAAAAATTATGAAATGAAAAAACCACTAAAAAAATTCAAACATACCAATATCTCTAACAATAGAGTACAACAGGAAAGAAAAGTATAGTAATATAATCTGGGTTAAAATACAAGACCACCAAAATGAAAGAGCCTACAAATTAAAAATTCTATCTTGTAAAAGAAACATGTACTGGGACTGCTACTCAAAGACATAGGAATACCTCATCCTACCTAAACTCACAATGCTCTACCTGATCTTAGTCTGCCCTGGACTCCGTCAAAAGGTAGCTCATCTACACAAGACATGACACATGGAAGAAAAACTTATGAATGGGTGATTATAACAATACACAATAGGACACTCCAAAACCACAAATAAATACCAAAAAAGAGAGGTACAATTAGCTCTACACAGTATATTTCTACAACACATATAAAAATAATTTCAATATATACACAATCCAAGACACACATTGTAGAGGTAAGTCACAACTACCTCATTCCAACACTATGAATTCAATTTTAAGATTCCATGATGCACATATCTAAGAGAACAGACTCCTAAGTCTGATAACAATGATGACCTCCTTCCATGAAGTACTATTCATCGAGAACCATCACGAGAGAGATGCACTGATAGATCCGAAGAGAGATATATAATACAACAAATGTGGATCATTGCCCGAGAAATGGACTGATAAGAAACCTCCATATAGATTAAAATTATATGTAGAGGATTAACATTCAGTAGGATTGGTCGTGTCAATTCCATAGACTCTCCCTAAGTCCTGAAGTACAATAATGGATCCTACAGTAGGCATATCGGTGGATTCCAACGAATATATCTCGGATGTCTGGAAAATTGTATCATACCCCTATGATTAGGAAACGATACCCAAAAAACATTAGGGAAATGATTTATTGAATCAACCCTAATTAATCATGACCATGATATGGTGGACAAGAAAATAACTCAATGTAGAAAGTTATAAATGACGGGTAGTAGGGTCCTGCATCGTTGTCCTTGACCCTGGGTACTGCACATGTACAACTTCCTAAGAAGTTAGAAAATACCATGTCAAAAGAGATTACATGGTGTGTTGAAATACTTACACGCCATTCCCTTTAATTCGGGGTCCACCCATGTACTAGTAAATGGGGTAATCCATGTAACCAGTTCATCCAAGTCATGTGGGGAGGTACAAACCGTGTAGAAAACCCATGTACTCAAACCTATATATGTTTATATACTGATATACACACTATGTCTTGGGAAAGGTCCCAAATGTCATGTGATACTTGACTAGATCCCCAAAACGTAATCGCTACCCTATGGGTGCCACACTCCATGTAGACCGAACTACATGCCATGTTCATGATGAATTTCTAGAACCGTCTGTCATCCTCCATGAACCTCAGCTGATCCTTCACTGTTCGATCGAATAACTCATTCACCTAGAAACTATATATCCATGTTTGTCTCACCATTACAACCATGTATCAATGGGTTTCAGTCATTCATTATACATATACATCCTATTTGGATCACCCACATGTAAATCTCCCAGAGAATGATATCTCTCAAATCACTTCGATTCATCTTTATACATCATCCTCGCACCTCCACTAGGTCATCACAAGGTCAAATATTCTATTTTGGATTGTTGTGATAAGATAGGAAGTCATAACGATCAATATTTCATAATCCCCAAAGAATGAATAACGTGTAAAATATATGGTGGAGAAGAAATACACACAAGGAAAACACACGAGGAATCTACTTCGATCTATTTCCATTTCAATATCGATGGGTTCCCATAAGAACGATCAATAAATCAAACAATAAATCAACCCCTAAATCCCATAGTTAAACCAATCCTGCATGAATGATCGATATTTGGATAACCATTTTCTTCAGTTGGTCCATGTTCATCCTTGAATCTATGAATGGGGAAACAATTCTGAAAAAATTCCCTACCTTGGGATTGGGTGTCTTGATAGAGAAGATAATTTCTTACATCATCTCCATCCTCAAAATTCTTCAAGAAAAACATATGTCGATCTTCGATCCACATACTCATTTTCCTTTGATACCGAGGAAATTTTCTATGTTTCTATCAAGTGGTTTCATGGAATTTCAGGGTTATCAGTCTAACACTGGATCGCTGCCTCTGGTTTTATTTAAATATAAACTACCATGACATAGATACGTCTAAAAAACAGAAGGAATACAATAAATACTCAATTTATTTTAATCATTATAACACTACAAAAATACTTTTCATAGTTGACCTACACAGGAAAATGTTAATCCTCCCTTAGGGAAAAGTAGTTACACTGAACAAAAAAGTTCCCTCGGATTTCTGATATGGGATCCCATTTAGAAGTTATTCCAATTTTTTAGGAAAATTGTATGCACATGCTATTTAATTTTTTAATATATTTCTATCATTTATTTTGGGAACCTTGGGCCCCATAATCACTAATCATCTCAGTACCAAGTATCGAATTAATCCAATATAAAATTTAAAAATAATACACGAACAATCTGGGACGTTACATTATCCCCACCATTTGGTTTTAGAACCTAGAAAATCAAAAAAAAATTGGCTAGTAAAATATATGGTTGTATTGTGCAAGAATATGATCCAACCACTCACATGTGAACTCATAAAGATTCTCATGCTTCCACTAAACATGAACAAACATAATTTCTCACCAACAAAGTATCCTCTCATGCCTATCTTCAATATTCACTTGGTAATAAAAAATTTCTCTCCATCATCAATGTCTATCTCACCCTAGTTAGTGATGTGTCATGGGTCAGGCACATACCTCCTCAGCTGTGGCACATGAAAGACATAATGTACCCAATCCAACTATAGGGGTAGAGCCAAGTGGTACTCCACCTCGCCAACACAAAGAAGTATCTAAAAAGGGCCAATAAACCTCATTGATAACTTAATTCCATGACCAAATCACAACAATCCTTATCTAGGTGAAACTAGAAGGAAAATATGGTTTACTTCGAAAAACTCTAAATGCCTCTACATACAATCAACATAAGATTTTCGATGGCTCTATTATGTCTTCATCCATTCCTCGATGATCTACACATTCTCAATAGTAGCTCACACCAAATCCATCTCCATAAGTGTTGACTCTCTTATGTCGATCCAACAAAGTGGTGACCTGCATGGTTGCCTATAAAAATCCTCGAATGTTTCCATACGAACGGTTGAATGGTAGATTTGTTTTATGAATACTCTACCAGAGGTTGATGACCCCACCCACTATGGCTGAAGTCCATATTGAAATACTGTAGCATATCCTCCATGACCTGAATATTATGCTCTGTCTGGCTATATTTCTAGTGTTGAAACATCGTTTTCATGTGCAAATGAGTCCCAAACACCATATGAAATACCTTCAACAACTGAGATGTAAAATGAGCATCATGATCTAAAACAATCATTGATAGAACTCCCTAGAGTCGAATTATCTCCTAAACATATAGGAATCCCAAACTCTCTATTGAAATTTTCTCTTAGATAGCTAGGAAGTGGGTAGGCATGGTGAGTTAGTCAATTATAATCCAAAAAATCTTGTACTCTAGATGTACATGGTAAACCTATCATGAAGTCCATTTATATCCTATCCCACTTCCATTTTTGTACCTAAAGTGGTTAAGATAAACCAACTAGAAGCTGGTGCTCAGCCTTCACCTTCATGTATATAAGGAATTGATAAATGAACTCATTCACTACCTTCTTCATCCCTATCCACCAAAACTGATGTCAAAGGTCCTGGTACATCTTCACCTATCAAGGATGGACCACAAAAGTGGACATATGAAACCCCCAAAGAACCTGCTCCCGTAAGGCCACTAGTATAACTGTTCATCCTCTAAAAATAATGACATGCTCCCCACCTTGTGAATATCCATCAGGTGCATGTCATGTGGACATACAAAAAAGTAGGGTATCATTGTAATTATCTCCACGTTGTGCCTCACTGACTCGCTGTAAGAGAGAAGGGGTGATAACCATCAATTAGAATTTGTCTTCTCCATCTCCATCCACCACTGATAACTGTAACGAGTCCAACTTCTCTGATGCCTTATTCAGAAATAGATAACTGGAAATCCTATTGTGAGCATCTACCACCCCATTCCCCTTCTCCTGAGTGTATATAATCTCAAATTCATAGTCCAATAGGAAATATAACAATCACATCTATCTCATGTTCATATACTTCTAAGATAAGATACACTTGGGACACTTGTGATCGAAGTAGACGATAAATCACTCATCCATCAGGTAGTTTTTCCACATCTTCAATTCAATGACTACTACTACCAACATAAGATCATGGGATACATAGTTCTTCTCATGTATCCTTAACTAGCATGAACCATATGCAATGAATGATTGACTAGGCATCATGAAACAACCATGTCCGGTCCTTGATGCATCACAAAACACTATGTAATCGACACCCTCATCTAGAAATTTCATGATCGGAGTGCTCATCAAACTCTACCTAATCTACTGGAAAGCCTCATGGAACTTATTTTTCCACACAAAAGGATACCCATTTCGAGTCAAAGCTGTCATAGCTACTGATATCTTGGACAAATCAGGTATGAATCTCATGTAATATCCTACTGGCCCAAGGAATCATTGCACCTCTATTATTTACTAAGGTTGATTCCATGATAACATAGGCCCCACCATGGCCATGTCGACAACCGCTCTATCCGCTAAGATAACATGCCCCAGAATGTGACCACCTGAATTCAAAACTAGAACATCAAAAGTTTCCCATAAATCCAAGGCTCTTGGAGTATTTATAGAACCATCTTCATGTGTCTCACATTATCCTCCTCATACACAAATTATACATGGATATGGTCCATGAATACAACCATATACTTGAATACGTAAGGATAGAAGATCCATTTCATGAGTCCCTTGAACACTATTGTGGAATTACTCTTTTACAAGGTAATCAACAAGAACTAATTATGACCATAGCAGTATCTGAAATTCATCTTCGGTATATCCTCATCCCACACTCACAACTTCTGAAAACCTGACCGAAGGTCAACCTTCATGATCCATTGTGCCCCTCTCAAGTGATCAAATAGTTCATCGATACTCAGTAGCGGATACTTGTTCTTCACGATCACCTAGTCCTAGTACTAGTAGTCCACACACAATCTAATGCTCTTGTCTGCCAATTTGGAAAACAAAATTGGGGGCCTTAATGGTCAAACATTCGGTCCCATGAAACCCTTCATTCGTAAGTTGTCCAACTGCAATATTTTTAAAAATATTTTCAGTATGTTTAATTAACACAACATAATCCCATGTCTATCATATCATATTTTATAAACTACCACATCATCCTTATTCATTCTATTTTTTATCAGAGGATTTTATAACTCATTATATTATATGTAATTCCTATTAAAATCACTATGTGAGAATATAATAGAACCCTCCCACTAACTCTTGGGTAAGAATCATTTATGAAGCAATCAAATTTGAAAAATGGTGGGATTTAGGAATCAAATTCCCAATGTTCAACTCTATCAACATATTCAAACATCATAACCTTAAAACATCCAATATTATATTTCCAATTTTTTTTCTACAAATAACTCTTTCTAAGTTCATTATTATCATCCATGGAACAATTTACAACAAAAATTTTCCCTATTTTTTTCAAATAATATTACTATTTACTTTATTAATTTTTACCAAATCCTAAATAATTTTATGATAATGTTGTTTTTACTTTGTTAGGATAAATAATGAAACTATTTAAATTTTTCTTTACCGCTATACACTAAATTTTTTTATGTTAATGTTTAAATAACATTTTAATTGTGACTGGGATAAACCTTTTAGAAATAGAGATATTCACATTCTTATAGAAAATGAATTTAACTCTTTAAATTTTTTTACCAACACCTATCCTAAAAATCCTTAAGGAAATTAATCAAAAAACAAATTAATCTTTGACTGGTATAATCCTTTAGAAAAATGTGATGTTCACTTATTCATGATAACAATATGTAACTCTAGAAATTTTTCTATATCATCATATATCCAAAAAATATTAAAATATTAAAAATAAAATAACTTTAATCTTAGATAGGTATAATCCATTTAGAAACAAATATATTCATTTTCTAAACATTGAATAATTTTAACACTATACATTACTATCAAACATCCTAAAAAATTAGTATATTTAGTGGAAATAACTTTAGCAATTGATTGATATAATCTATTATTTTTTATATTTAAACTTATATATATTTGAACAAACCCCCACTAAAATCATAGTCACCAAAATCATTTCATAATATCTTTCAAAGATACAAAAACTGGTTTGTGTTTATAAAATAACACTTATTTCATGTTAGCTAAAATATATAACAATTAAACTATTGGTACCATTTCATATATGGTGTTCTATGTAATTCTATATTATATGACACCAATGGGTGGTGCAATCACATTAATTAATATTTAAACAAACAGATGGATAAACACCTTTACCCTTATCTTCTTTTCAAGTATTCTATAGGATTTAATAAATCTCAAACCATGCATACAATCAATCATCTAAATTTTTGTCACAAAAACCCATTTTTGTTGAACTAGTTCTCTTATAAAATAAAATATATGAGATAATTATACACCTCATTTAATTAGATTCATCTCTGCATGATACATGTCAGTACATTCTTATTTGATATAACAACTCTTTACTTTAGAACATGATTTTAAACAATAAGCTTAATAAAATATTAATTGATATTGAAGTCTGGTATATTTATAACACTTAGAAATTAAATATTTGGTATCACATAACCTTCAAAATTAATGAAATTATTTCTATAACACCAATACCTATCATGGATATTCAATGGAATTTCCTAAAAATCCTTCATGTATATTGATAATCAAATGTATGGAACTATTATTCCCTCTCTCTATCAACTATTATTTTTGATGAACCTAAATAAATTATTTTAGAATCATTTTTTGACTTCTTAAAATAATTTTTATTCTTCCAATTGTCTCTTTTATCTACTTTCACTATCAAAACAATGCCTAAATGCAGACATTATATGTATGTTCATCTATCCCCAACATTTTATGAATATTTGGTAAAATTTTCCTGAATTTATTCAATTTTTAAAATCATTTCCACCAATGGAAATAAAATGAACTCTCTATCCATAGTAAGACATTTTTAGTTTCCCTTAAAACATTTTATAAAATTGAACAAATCAAAAACTATGTTTATTAAAAATCCCCTCACATTTTATTAAAGGAAAATTGTTTACATGATATACATAAGATATTAATGAGATAAAAATACACATCATATAAAACATTTATCCATGATTGAGGAATAAAATTTTTCAATTGACAAAATTCTTTTTTAATTGCTTGAAAGTAATCTTTGATCTTTAATATTCAATTATTTATCATCTTATGACCTTTTCATATATTTACTAGTTTTTATGAAATATATTTTATATATTATGTTTCTTAGAATAATATAAATAAATTCTATAACCAATAAAGTCTCCTGGTGATGGTTCTAGGTGTAGTAGACGCTTGTGGTGGTGGAATATATTTTAAAATTTCATTTAAAATTATTATTGCCGAAAACCATGATAATTGATATTATATGTCAAATTCATAATTAATATATTTAATATCTGATGAAAAGAATACCTTGGATTGGAAATCATTCTTCAATGATTATATTGATCATCTGAAAATACCCATTTGGGTTTCTTTTATTTCATTCTCTATATCCAAGGATAAAATCCGACTATGGGTGATCTATGCATGTTCTTTTAATCTCTGAGCAACTCCATTCAATCTTTAGGTGCTAGTGTGGTGAGTTGATTTACTTGGGATACTCATATTGATCGCTCATCCATAAATCATGAATGGATCTCCCTTATGTTTCTTATTCATAAGAGAAAAGATAACGGTAGAGTTAATCGAGAATTAATTTTGTACAACACTTCTCTATTCAAGATATTTGATTAAATTTAAAATTGACATAACCATAAATATATATATAATGTTAAGGTTAAAAAATTATTTAATATCCTATTTTCCATTAAATAACATTTAAAATATTTAATATCCCTATTCTATATAATAATAATAACATTATTATTATTATTTTGTGGCATGCTCCAACTTGCGAAATAAAAAATATTATTTAACCACATTTTTAAATAATATTTTCCATCACACATAGTCTTTGTCAATTCAAACTCCTGTAACATTTATTGAACACCCAAAAATATAGTTTATTCATAAATAAATATTTTATTCACAATCCAAGGAATAAATATTTATTAAAATATTCTATAAATAAAATAAATATTTTATTTCCAATCAAGTGAATAAATATTTTTTATATATTCATGTAAAAAATTATTTATTTATTTTTAAACAAAAAATTATATATTACCTTTTAGGTATTAGTGATCAGTAAAACTTGAATAATATTTATTCCTCAATATTGAGGATAATATTTATTCCAATAATTACATTTAAATAAAAATTAATCGTGATTAATGGAACACTTTTTCTGTAGACCATTAAGATTTATTCTCATTGGCATTAGGTAGGCTTGCCTAAATTCTAAGATTACTGTCTAACAATGGGTTAAGGAACCCAATATAAATAACTTAATGCTATAATGGAAAAAACCACATACAAATTCTCACTGTGTAATATAATTCCTTTTTCAAAATATCTCATCAAACATGTTTCACATCCCCATCACCATCGTATATTCTCGATATGTCTCTATTTGACTATATGAAATAAACACGTCATTACACCATGGACATGGAATTTAATTTGATGGTTCTATTCCAATTAAAGTAACAAGATAACATCTTCCATAAATATGGAAGGGACAAATATTTCCTTGATTTATCCATTAGTGACATGTTACTCATGATGAACCCAACTTATCCAACTTCACCATGACCTATAATTACACTAGTTTATGAAATACATCTATTTACGTTAGTTGTAACATGTATGAAAAATAATATTAAAGTCTAACGATCATCATACACAATCATAGATAGTAATATTATATGACACCAAAACATACATAATTCTTACTGGCGAACATTTTCTCATAATCTCTCCTATTGGAAATTACTAAGTGAAAACTTCATGAGAAGAAGCCTCATTTTCTTATGAGTTCTCAGACCTGATTTTCTATGTACTATGTGCCCCATCATAATATATTATCCAACCATAGAATATTTTTCATGAATATAATCAGATCACATCAAGGCTCTCACATAGTAGGGAACCGCTATGACATAATCAATATGAAATATACTCAAGGATGATATTCCATTAGAGTCATGAGGAGAAATTAAAATATGTAATAAGTAGTTTTATTAAAATTATAATCATAAAATATACATGTAATCAAATTAAAAATAGTTTGTCACAGACCAAAAACTCCAAAAAACCCGCACTTGGCCTACAGCCCATTGCCTTTGACTTGTATTTGGCTAGACCTCACATGATAATCATGTGTCTACTAAGTCAAGGATTTAGAAATGGGGTCCTCTATGTTGTATTAAATGGAAATATTTCTCAATCTAACTTCACCTATCTGAGAAAAATCCCTCAAGATATGATACTTACAAATTATACGATTCTTCTACTGATGTGACGTTGGTTAATTTGAAAGATTTACCACTATAGTATCATCACAATAGAGTGTGATAGGATCATTACTACATGGTAACTTGTTAAGATATTGTAAAAAGTTTCACATCTATACTGCTTCATTAGAAACCTTAGAAGCCACAATATACTCAGTTGCTATTAGAAAATCCATGACCATAGCCTACTTTGAGATCTTCTAGTTCACAACCCACCATTCAAATTGAAGAAGTATCATGTATGTGAAATCATGTCATCTTTATTAGTTTGAAAACTAGATTTTTCATATCCTTTGAAGACTATTTACTCATATACCCCCTAAACAAAGAAAATATCCTCAGTATTCCTCAGATACATAAGGGTAATCTTGATTTCCATGCAATAGTGATCACTTAGATCAGCTTGATATCTTCCTACCACACTTAATGTGAATGAAAAATCTAGCCTAGTATATATCATAACATACATGACTCCCCCAATATATGATGCATATGCCATCCTTTCCATTCATTTTCATTCCTCATGTGACTGAGGACACACTTTGTTTGGAAATATTAATGCCATGTGACATTGGAAACAATCCCCTTTTGAGTTGTCCCATTCTAAATCTGTTTAGTATTTTTTTAATATATGAACTTTGACTTAGATCAAGAAACCTATTGGATCTATCATAACAGATCATGATCTCAAGAATATATGCTTCCTAACCCAAGTACTTCCTAGAGAAGCATTTATTCAACCAAGACTTAATGGACTGCAAGGCTGTTATTTCGTTTTGATTAAGTAATATGATATTAATATATACTATTTAGAAAATGAACACACTCCCACTAAAAATTTCATAGAAACACAACTCACATTTATTCGTTATGAAACAAAATTTCTTAATTTACTCATCTAAATTAATTTTCCATGACCTGCATTCCTCCTTTAATCCATAAATAGATCTCTGAAATGTCCATAACATGGTGGAATCCTTTGGAGTCACAAACCCTTTGGGTTCTGTCATATATACTTGTTACTGAAGGTTCATGTTAAGGAAGTCCATTTTTAAATCTATTTTCCAAATATCATAATCATTTAAATCCATAATGGAAACTATAAATTTGATGTATTTCATCATTTCGATGAGTAAATTTTTCATCCTAGTCAATGCCTTGACGTTGTTTAAACCCTTTTCCAACTAGTCACGACTTATAGGTACTGACTTGTCTATTCATTTATAGTTTAATCTTGAATACCAATTTGAAACCAACATTATTTACATATACGAAAGGGTCTATGAAAATTTATACATGGTTTTGGTACATTGAATAAATTTCAGAATTAATGGCCTCTTTCCACATAGAAACATATATTCCACTTACTGCTTCCTTATATACTAGAGGATCATTATTAACAACTAATATTGGGTCACTATCCTCAGTGAATATATTACCATACCATTCCAGTTCTCTTACATCTCTATTAATCCTACAAAATAATTGTGTATGTAGAATAATTTTGTCTTCCACGGGTCATTTTAGTGTTTTTTCCTCTGTCAAACCTTATGTATCTTGATCATGGACCTCATTGAGGTCTATCTAACTCCCATTATATCTTTTAGAGATAAGACCCTCCAAAAAATTGTTGGATGTCTTTCAACCAAATCCTTTTTTCTGAGTGATTATATAGGTAGTACACCATTGTTTCTTTGGTTCATCATATATAGATACACTTTTTGCGTTGGAGTGAAATCTTATTATCTGAAGAGGCATTAAAAATGGTCCGCAACCCCACACACATAACTAAGACAACATTGGATTTATTCAATTCTATAATTGGTATAGTATACCATCTATTTATTTAGTTGGAACATGGTATAGTATGTATGTTTTTGCTTGTAATGCATATCCCCAAAAGCATAATTGAAGAATCGAATGAATCATCATTGATCTCGCTATGTACAATAAGGTGTCGTTTCTTCTTTCCCTTACACCATTCTAAAAAGGTGTATAATGTGAAGTGAGTTGATATAATATCCCGAACACCTATAAATATTTAATGAAGCCTTGATTAGTATAATCTCCACTATGGTCTCATCATATTTTCTTCATCTTCTTACCACGATTGTACAAAACTTTATTATTGTATTCCTTGAATATAGAAGAACAATTTGACTTATATCATATTAATTATACATATCAATATATACTAAAATAATCTACAATATTCAAGAATTATGAGTACCCACTCCTTGAATGGTCCACACACATCAATATAAAATAATTTAATAATCTGTTTATCACTTTATACATTCCCATTAAATAGGTATTTGGTCATTTTTCCTTGTAAACATGGGTGACATACACTAAGTGTTTTTAGATCAGAAGAATCTAAATGTCAAACTTTTAAGCATAGGGATCTGCCATGCTAACACTTAGTGATATTCCATGCTAGAACCCAGATATTCCTTTGGCGATGTCTTGAGATTCATGGAACACTTGTTTCACATAGCCATAGAAAATCTACACTTAGTTTCTATAAAACAATAGTGTTGGACCACTTATCTGTCTCTAGGTTCACCAATGAAGAATGAATTCCTCAAAATTAATTCATTATTTAATTAAATTAATTATTAATAATATGTGATGATCCTTTCATTGGTTCCAGAGTAATTATCCATTTTCTACATCATTCAATAAATTCCATGGATCTAAAACATCATGGTCATATAGATCTCAGATTATTCATATATTATCAAAAATAAATAAATGTTGGCACCGCCAATCACAAGCTTCCACTACACTTAGAACCTAAAAGTGGTATCTGAGCGACACATAATTATTTATAATTATTTAAAGATCATTGGTGATTTACTTATTCGTAATTTAGTTTTTTAATTCATGTTTAAACCTTTTTTTAATCTGAATTGTGATATATCATTCTTCCTCCTTAATTTCTTGTAGATCTAATTAAGAAAATTAATTTTATGAATAAAAATAATTGAGGAACATGTCCAAAGGTTCCAAGAAATCATTCCAGAAAACACGATACTACAAGACGTGTAACTATAGTTAAATTTCATGTTGTATTGTTCAATGAATCAAAATTTATTCAGAAATTAATTCAAGATAATGATTTAATTACATGATTTAAATATGTCATGTGTTGACCAGAACATAAAGGAACAAAATTAGCCAAATTAATCATCTTGTAGCCCACATACATGACATGGAGTCCCTTTGAGTCACATACGAACCACACATTCCATACCCAACCAACCTAATTGGTGACCATGTTACTCGGTGTAAACAATTCGTGTGGCCCATTGGATATGATGTGTACTGCAAAATTTTCCACGGCACAAATTACATGAAGAGTCCATATATGTGTGTCTGGGATAGACAGTGACAAATATACATTCTGTGTATCTCAGATTTATATGCCGTGTACTTATACCAAATTATGCAAATTTAAATTTGATTTATTTTACACTGTGAACCTAGAGGAATGAATTTTCATGTGTTCATAATGATAGTACAAACCATGTAATAGGTTTTAATATACATACATAAATAAATTTTTAATTAACTTCTATATAATGTTCAGATCTGTTTATCATATATGAGTCATATTACAAGTTTTTACTCTACATGCGTTGAATTATGGTACTTGAAAGAAAAATTTAGAAATTCATGTAATCATCTACAAAGTACATGTTGGGAATGTACGTGATAATTCATGCATTCCATATGTCATAAGATTAAAATAGTATGTAATTATATTACTTGCTTGGAAGAATTGGATGGGTATTCAACATGTTTCTTCCAAGGTACATTTATGCACATAGTTTATTTCAAATAAATTTATTTAATTTGTTTAAAAATTTTAATGGTGAGACTTACAAGATATTTTAATGAAAAATAAGATTAAAATTTTTGATTAATTCATGATAATAATTAATCGATTGATGATCAATTTATCCTAAATAGGAATGAATTAGAATTGAATGTTAATTTTATTAAATGAATAACTATTTTCATGGATGTTGATGATCATGAGATAGGAAAAACCTTTATATATGATTGGTTTCATTTAATTTTTTTATTAAATTAAATTGTAGGCATGTGTTCCTTCAATACTCAGATTATGTAGAGATTTTATGACCATGGTTTCATTTACGTCAACCCCTTTCTCCGTACCTACATGTGAGTTAAAATGAATATGTAAATGATGGTTCTCCCAAGCTTGTGGAGACAGTTCAAGTTAGGAGCCAAGGTGAAACCAATCAAAGGAGATATATTGGTGGACCAATGGAAATCTGTAACATGAAACTTAATTAGTTCAAGGTGTTTTCTCCTAGGTCTACAGTTAATTTATCAACCGCTGGATAAACTAACCATTAGTATAATCTCATTTTCAAACCACTTTATTATTTTATTTCCATCAAGTTTCATGTTTATTTAATTATGAATGTATTCTCACGATCATATAATATAATAAAATTAATAAGCTTTCATGATAGAACTAAAATAAATTGGATTATGCATAAATATTATATATGACATGGATAATCTCTTTAGTAAATCCAATTAATATTAACAAGAACGTGATAAATATAATAATTTGAAGTTTAAACATAAATGTATAAAATCCCTAAAAAAATATAATGTTGTAACAGCCTTCCACTACTTCAGTTAAAATCAAATCATAGTTCAAAGTGCATGACCAACCCTAGTTGTGGTGATTACAATTATCATGGAATTCTAACTTGAAGTTTTGGATTCACATAACATAGTTCACCTCAAGGGTTGACTACCTAAGAAGAACATGGTATAATTGAGAGGAAAAGGTTGATGAAATCCATTTTTGTATTTTAGGATTGGGGAGTCCACTTAGTATATTAAAGAAATGTGAGTTGGTGATGATGTCATTTTTAATGCCTACCTAGAACCATTTAAGCTTATTGACCAAGCCAAATTGGGGATATGATAAGGAGAATATAAATCATTTCCACAAGAATATACAAGCAACATGATATTCTAAATCTAATGGTGAGGGCTACTGGGATTAGATAATAAGTTGGGAGACTAATAAATTTAATATTTGTTTGTTTATCTAAATTTTATCAGATAATGTATTAAAATTATATTGCTCTTATTTTGTAGAAACTAAATTTAAATGACATCAAACATATCATTTTGATTCATTATTGAGATAGAAAATCTTCTCACTGATAAAAATTTCCAAGAGTGGAAAAGACACCTATGTGTCATCTTTCACCGTAAAACGAAATTATATGTGTTCGAATAGGCTTTTCCATTTTCACTTGGTAACAAGAAATGTTTTAAAGAGTTATATCTCTATGAGAAACATATGAATGATGAAAAAAATGTTCAGTGGTTAATGTTTTCATCCATGTCCATTGATCATTTAAAAAAACACGAGGGCATGGATACCTATAGCATGATTTCTCACCTTCAGGATCTCGATCAAAAGATGGTGATAAAAGATAGGTATGATATCTCCAATTATTTTTTCACAATTAATCATGGAGATTATGTTCCATCTAGGCCTCATTTAGTCATGGTTATTGGCTACATTAAATTCCTAGACAACATAGGGATTAAATTCCCAAATGAGTTGTGTTTAAATCTCATAATTTTATCACTACCCAAGACCTTATCTAGATTTATTATTAATTACAATATGATAAATAATGAGACGATTATTTCATAACTAATTAATTTAATTCACTAAGAGGATAATGACATGGGGAATTAAAAACTACATTCCTTCTATTGAATAAGAAAATGAACAATAAGGAAAAGGTGATCAAGAATTATAAATAGTGTAATGCTCCCGAGCACTATCCATATAATAAGAAGAAGATCCAGAGGTAGGGAAATGAAAAGGAGGAAGAATGGTTTTCTTGTGGATGGTCAGGCCACTGGAAGAGGAACTTCACCCAAGAGAAGGGGGAATGTAAAATTGTGTTAACTATAGATAGTAATAATTAAATATCTAAATCTTTTATATTAGATACAACTTATTGGGATCACATATTTATCCAAATGTAGGAACCAGGAATATTTTGAGATATTTCTAGTGTATAGGTGGATCTGAGAGCTGCTAATGATGTGAGGCTGGCTACTCTGTCCATTGGTGACTACCACCTCTCATTTTCCAACATGAATTATTTGGGTTTTCAAATCTTGTTATTTTGTACCTACATTTAACAAAAACATAATTTTTGTATCATTCCTAGATACATATGTGTTTATTTTTAGGATTTTATATGGATATCATATTTTATGGTATATATCATTTAAATAATGGTATTTATGTATTAAATCAAGAAAACTAAGTGTTGAAAGTTGATAACGAATCATGTTCACACAAATCATACAACACCCATATTTGGCATCACCTTCTTGGTCATGTAAATGAGAGTCATTTGAGAAATCTATATCAAGGTTGTTATTAAGATTCATATGATCTAAAACCACATGAAATATTCTAGGCTTGTTTATAAGAGAAAATTACCAAACAACGTTTTGGTGGATAGGGTGATAGGGCCACAGAGATTCTAGGATTAGAACACACTAATGTTTGTGGACCATTTATAGTAGAAGATAGAGGTTGAAATTTCAACATCATTTCTTTTAATGATGACTTAAATAGATATAACTATGTCTATTTAATGAGGTATAAGTCGGATTCATTTGAGAAATTCAAGGAATTCAAGAATGAAGTAGAGAATCAACATTTTAAGAAGATAACGATGCATTGATCAGATCGAGGTTGTGAATTTCTTAAAAAATTGTTGACCGATATTTTACTTGATTTTATGATTCTTTCTCAAATCACTCCACCATACACACCAAAGTGGAATTGTGTTAGTGAAAGGAGGAACCATACCATATTACACATGGTAAGGTCTATGACGAGTCATGTAGATCATTCATTATCCCTTAGGAGATATGCCTTAGAAACTAAAAAATTTACATTAAACCAAGTTCCATCTAAATCATGAAATAGAATTACCTTTGATTTATGGATTAGAAATAATGTTGTTTTGTCGCATACACATGTATGAGGTTTCGAGGAATTTTATAAGGCCTTCTCTTAAAACAAAATATAACCTAATGGCATGAAGTGTATCTTTATATGGTATCCCAAAGAAACAAGGGGATAAAACTATACAACCACTTTGACAAGAAAGTGATTTTAGATAGAAAATTCTTCATTAATGATAGGCATCACATCTACAAAAAAGGATAGTGGGAGAAATATTAACTTAGATGGAGTTGATGCTCCAGATACAAAAGAGTTAGTACTAGAATAGATTCCACATTTCCCCATAGAAGAAGTAGTTCCTGAAACATAGGTATTGTGTAGAAGAGTAAGAGTGGTAAGAAAACTAGAGAGATATGGTTTTCTAGTCACTGATGATGGTGAATAATTATTTCTTGGCAAAAATGAACCTTTCATAAATAAGTAGGTGGTAAAGAGCTTAGAAGATGTGAGATGGAAAAAAATTCGTGAATTCTGAAATGGGTTTCATGCATCTGAATCTTGTTGGGATTATGGTTTATTTTATAGTTTATGTAAATCTCATTGGGTGAACATGGGTATTCAAGAAGAAACTAGAAATTGAATATAAAGAAAATACCTATACTGAATGGATAGTTTCTAAAGGGTTTGAATAACTTCTATGAATTGACTATAATGAAACCTCTTTTCCAGTTTCTTTGTTTAAATCCATAAAAATTATATTTTCTGTAGAATATTTCCATGAGTATGAGATTTGGATGAGGGAAGTCAATACTACGTTCCTTAATGGGAGCCTTCATGAAGATGTCGATATGGCACAACCTGAAGTGTTTGTGACACTGCGTGATGACTAGAATATTTGAAAGTTGTACAGATACATTTATGGATTGAAGAAAGAATCTAGTTTATGGATCATTTGATTTGATGAAGCCATAAAATAATTTGGTTTCATAAAGAATGGATGTGAGTAGGGTGTTTATAATAGGTTTAGTGGAAATGCAGTCATTATCTTAGTAGTATATTCCATTGACATATTACATATTAGAAACAACATACCCATCTTATATTCTGTTAGGCATTGGTTAGAAAAATATTTCTCCTTGAAATACATTAGTGAATCATCATATATTATACAGATCAAGATCATTCATGATATATCTAAGATAAATCTTGGAAAAAGTCAAAGTACATATATTGACTAGATACTGAAGAGATTTATTATAGAACAATACAAGATGGGATTTGTTCCAGTCTCACATAGATTACATATTTATAAGAAAATTTGTCCTTAGACATAATAATAGAAAGAAATAATAAGTAAGATCCCATACACATTAGTGATAGGATCAATCATGTATGTCATGTTTTTCATGAGACTTGATGTTTCCTATGAATTGATCTTGTTTGGTAGATATCAATATTATTTAGGAGAAAAACACTATTCTATTATTAAGGACATCATTTAGTATTTGATAAGAAATAAGTATATTTTCCTGGTGTATGGAAGAGATGAGAAGATAGTCATCATGGGTTATATTGATGCTAGTTTTCAGGAAGATTATAATTATCTAAAGTCGCAATCCAAATATGTTTTCTTTCTCAATGGAGGAGCTATGATATGTAAGAGTTCAAATTAGTCAGTTGTTGTTGATTCTATAGTGGAGTCTGAGTATATAACGGCTTCTGATACAGCCATGGAAGCCATTTAGATTTTGATATTTTTCTAGGATCTTGATGTGGTAGCCATCAGTATATACCCTACAACATTTTATTGTGATAATATTGTAGCAGTGAAACTTTTCAAAGATTCAAACCAATGGAAAAAAGCATAAATGAAAGTATCACCTCTTTTGAGATTTATATCAGAGGGGTGATGTTGTAGTATGTAGTGTACCCATATAAGAGAACATGGTATAACCCTGGACCAAAGTCTTATCTCTACAAAAGAATTTTTACTCTGTGAGATCTATATTAATGAATGTTGTTAAGATATTTCTCTAGTGAATGTGGGTGACTTTTGGGGTTGGTCACCTGGAACCAACTTCTATGTACTTGCTGATAACATGAAGTCATAGTTTTAAATAATCATAAACTACTTATCACATCATGATTTTTCTTCTACATAACATTATATGTTAGAATTTACCGAGAATATTTGTCACACTAAAAGGTCATAGTAGTTCCCCGCTATGATAAGAACCCATGACTTCTACGAGAATATTCTTAAAAATATGTTCTATATCTTGATGATATCATATAATGGACAAAAAGTACATAGAATATCCAGGGTAGAGACTCATAGGACTTTGAGGCCCCTTCTAATAGTGTACTCCCTTTGTAATATCTAGTTGGATACTATGAGAAAGAGACACACCATTAGGAAATCCACATTTTTATGTGTCATTGGATGTTCCAATTTTTAGACATGTGTATCGATCCTTATACATTAATATTATTATTAATGATTATTAAGAGTCTCGTTATTTTATGTATTGATGACAACTAGGATGAAAAATGTTTTCGGTGTGGTAAGATATGTTGGCTGTGTCACAAGTAATATTTCATTAATCAATAATGTGATAATGGATTTTACCCTTTCGTTCTTTAATCAAAGTTAATATCTCATGCCCATTTATTGAAATTATATAGACTAAATAAATCCATGACCATGGTGTTCAATAGGTAAGTTTTAATTGTGGGAATTCAATGAATGAGACATAGAGAAGATAGGTTGATGACACTGGGATACAATCTGTTCGATTTGAGATATTATGGTAAAGGAATTATATTATATTGTAAGAATCCGTATGAGGAAACAGGTTATTATGGACATAATTTTTTTATTTATGGGTGCCTTGGTGTGTATTTATACATTAACATTGTACTTTAGGCTTCTTCATCTAATACCACTGAGAAAAAGGCCTAGAGTTTCACTCACTATCTGTATCCAAAATCTTAGTTAAATAATATATTATTATTTATACGATCAAATGTTACAATGCCTACATTTTTTCTACATTGAACTATTTTTAAGGGAATTATTATCATCCTTGGAACTCTTTCCATCATTACATTTCTTTATTTTTCATATAATACAACTATTTATATAAGTATTTTACCATAGAATCCTATATCCTTCTTGGATAAAGTGATATTTTCTTTATTTTGATAACCAATTCAACTCTTTACCTTTTTATTTACCTCCATACCCCCCACTATATTAGGATAATGTTAAATTTACTTTATAATCATGAATGGAATAAACCTAATAGAAATAGAAGAATTCACTTTCACATGGAAATTGAATTTAAATCTTTACCTTTTTTTCAATCAGATATCCTAAAACTCTATTAGGATATTATGTAAAACACACATTAGTATTTGACGGGTATGATCCTTTAAGAGAAGGTGATGTTCACTTTTTCGTGATATATAAATTTAACACCTTACATTATTCATTTATCATTATATATCTTAAAATATTAAAGATATTAAGCATAAAATCACTATAATATTAGACTGGTATTATCCATTATAAAAAAGATATATTCACTTTCTGAAGGGTAACTAAATGTAACACTATACACTACCATCATGTATCCTAAACACTTTAGGATATTTAGTGGAAGTCACTTAAACATTATATTGATGTAATCCTTTATGTGTTATCTTTAAACTTCTATATGTTTGAACCAACTCTCACTAATATATTATTCACCATAATTTTTTTCTTCATAATTTCATGCTAAGACATATATACTGCTTCATGTTTAGTAAGTAACACCTATTTCTTATTAGCTATAATATTTGACAATTCAACTATTGGTTACATTTCATATATGTTATTATTTGTGTTCAAAGTATTATTCTTGAAAAGAATATAATTCATTAATATATTCCACTGATTGGTGGTGGAATGACATTCCTTTTTATTTTAATAAATATTTCAAGTATGCTATAGGATCAGATGAATCATAAAAAATGCGTACAATCAATCGTCTAATTTTTTTCCCAATAAAACTTTGTTTTTGAAACAATTATCATATAATATAAAATATATGAGATAAAGATACACATTTTTTTACAAGATTCATCTTATCATGATACATATCATTATATTCAAATTTAATTTAACAAAACATTACATTAAAAAAATAATTTAAACTATAAGATCATTCAATTATTCATTGATTTTGAACTCTAGTATATTTAGAAAACATATAAATTATATATTCGGTATAAAATACCCTTAAATGTTAAATATATGATTTCTATAACACCAATACCTAACATGGAAATTCCGTGGAGTTTTAGAAAACACTATCGGGTATCTTGATAATCCAACACAAGGAATTATTACTCCACCTCCCTGACATCCCTATGGTTAAATGACCATGACTAGATTCTTGTGGAAATTTCTTTTAACATATTTTAATAATAATAATTGTTCTAGTTTTCACTTTTACACATGTTTACTGTTAACCTAATGACCAAATGCAGACATCATATTTGTAGTTCATCTATCCCCAACATTTTATGAATTTTGGGTAAAAGTGTCTTGATTTCATTAATTTTTTCAAAACATTTCTGTAAGGACCCAATGTTTTATCAATATAATTCCCTTCTTGTAATTTTTTTTATAGCATAATACCATTAGTTATCACAACAAATTTCCTGAAACTAAATACTATATGATAATTGAAGAGATTTTTCCCCTTCTATGGATTGAATTTCAAAAATCTAACATACAAGGTTTTGTTTAGTGTTATTTTTGGTGTCTAATAGAACAAAAATATTTTTTTGTGAATAGAAACATACCCTTATGAATAGTAATGATACCCTTATGAATAGTTATATACCCTTATGAATAGTAAAATTACCTATTATAGTATATATGTAGGATTTTAGGGAATGAATGCTGTACCTATGTTTTGGAATATGTAAACAAATGTTTTAAAAACTGTATTTTTCAAGTAGATTGTGATTTTAATTAAAAATTAATGAAATCAAATTTAGAAACTTATTTTTGAAAAAGGACATCATTTTTGGTTTCTACACATTAAAAACTGGTTAGGGTGATTTTTTTGGATTTTTCTGAAATACTTGAATTTTTATGAATAGTGAAATACCATAATTTACAAAATAAGCTAAATACACTAATTATAGAGTCGTGAATGATTTTATTCTTATATAAGACCATTTTTTTTCCAATTTACATGATAAAATTACTATAATAGGTCATAGAAGACTCACTATTACTTGTCTTGTGGAGAAATAATAAATTAATGAATATTATATTGAGAAATCCCCTCTCCCCTCTACTATAAATACCACCCTTCACACCCTCATTTCGTCACACCTATCAAGATTCAATCCTTGCATAAACTCAGACCCATAATCTTACCTAGACCCTTTCCCACATCCAAGAAGATTATGGTCTCATCAAAATACCAATCAAAGTCCCATTAAGGAGGATCTCAAGAGGAGGATTCAAGAGGAGGATTCAAGAGGTAATGCCTATCTCTCTTTTCATTCACTTTCCTTTCAAGTTTCTTTAATTTTATTCTCTTATCATCAACATATATTCTTAAAATTTCTTGATAACTCCAGTATTCTTGATATAATAGTATGATATCATGTTAATGGTAGATTGCCCATTATATGTAACGCCCCGACCCCAGCTGCCCAGAGTCAGTGCATTATTACATAACATTGGCATGATCATATGAAAGATCAAATCTCGAAAGACCGATTGGTTTAGTAGCCTTGGAAAATGCCAGATATATTCATAAGTTTTACATTACATTATAAAATGAAAAACTACTACAACAACATAATGTCTCAATAGCCCACACTATTATCCCCTCATAAAATCCCTGCAGGTCATTCATAATTTACTTCTTCACTTCCTGGGAAAAATAAAACATAGAAAAGGGGTGAGCTCAAATGCCCAGCAAGGATAACAATATAGCGGAAACTTTCATAAATAAGAATAAACATTTAAGGCAATGTATAACTAAAACAAAAGCCTTTTAAATATGAACTTTCAACATGGTATGGCATAAATAAAATGAAATAATGCCATTTACTTATTCACATGGATATTCTACTAATCGAATAATCACATGCAAAAATCAATAACCACTTTCATAATGTTGGAATGCATAATGTCAGACTATCATAACCACATAGTCAAGGCCTCGTGCCAAGACTACAAATAAGATTTTGTCAAGGCCTTGTGCCAAGACACTAGTTTGTCTCATGAGACCTACCGATGCATCGAGGAGCTATAGCGGGCTCCACCCGTCACTTATTAAGTCCAATGCATTCCCATATGAAAAGGTTTAAACATAACATAAACATTCGTATTAAAACTAGCATACGAAATGTCAATAATTTCACCATAAACTATGAATGGTATAAAAATAGCACATCCACAGTCAAACATATCACAAAACCTTCAATACAATATAGAAGTTTTGTATCATAATAAATCAACTTCAAATAATCTTAAAATCCATCAAAGGATGTTGACCTAGATGAAATCAAAATTCTTTTTAAAGAAATATCTCCTTTTATTTTGAAATCATTTAAGATCCATATAAAATAAAACATTTTCTTTGAAAATATTCTTATAAGCTTGTAAGGAAAGCTATGAAGATTTTATAACGGCGTAAAATAACCGCACCCGCCGTATAAGTTAAAAAAAACATTCTTACCTCAATTCTGTCGAAAAGGTTAAAAAGGACCTTGTTTTGAAAACGACGGAAAGATTCCTTTATAAACCTCTTATAAAAAGTCAAACAAGGGTATAAATGACTTTAACCCATATTCTTGTAAATAGTAAAAATGTTTTGAAATACATTTTTAAGAAACATGGATGTGGATGATAAAGATATCCCAGTAGATTATTACGTATAAACAACCTCGGATAATGAAGAGATTGTGAAATAACCCTTACCTTGTACTTTTCCTTGGTTGGATTAGGTTAACCTCCTGTATAATGGTGAAATAGTTGTTATTAAATTATACAATAATCATATATAATAATTTGATATCATATATTATCTTTTAACATTGATTTGTTAATAATATCTTAGTATTATCATTATATCGGGTGTTAACTTACTTGTTTTCTTTTATATGTTTTGTTACGTAAGACATGTTTGTAAAGGATAGGTTGTATATTATTCATATCCAGAATGATATCAAGTCCTTAAACATCATTTTTAAATCATCAAATGATAATTATACTTGAATGGATACGATGGAGAATGAATCTCATCGCGTTCGTGGAGACGGTAGTCCGTACGTACGCACGAGCGACAATATCATTATTTTGATATTAAAATAATATATAAATGGATGGTATATCATATATAAAGAATCATTAATATGTTATATTTATTATTTACATGAGTTACACATCATTATTATACCCATCCAAATAATAATATATTGAATAACAATTACACCACGACGTGGAGACGGTAAGCCGTACGTACGCACGTATGGTGAGATGTTATTCAAAGGGTGGATAGAATACTGAATATGGTTGTACCATATTTATAATAACATCACAGTATATAAATGATACTGGAGTCATTATTTTAGAATGGTAACAACAAAGGAAGAAGAAGTGGAAGAAGAAATGAACTTGGAAAAGGGGTGGTGAAAACATTACCTCTTCTTCGGGTTCTTCCTTTTGATTTGATCAAAAGGGCTCCTTAGGTTGGCTTTCTGATCAAACTAAGGCCCCTAGGTTGTAGTGAGGGATGTTGGGAGAGTATTTGGGCAGAGTTTGGCCGAACCAAAAGGCTTTAGAGGTGTGAAGAAATGAGAAGGAGGAGTGCCCTTTTATAAGAGGGGTGAGGGGCACCTTTGGAAAAGCTAGAAATATTAATTTATAATAAATTCATATTCGGTTTCTAATGGCTCCAAAGTTGACTATTCAAAGTTTAAGGTGGGGATAGGTCGAAAACCACTCAACCAATAGAATTTAGACAGGTTTGGGTACTTATATTAACCTTATCTTTAAGTATTAACTCTAAGTTAATTAGTTTCACTTTTACAATGTCTCTTTGTATTTTTATATAATATGGTTAATAAACTTACTATATACATCCAAGCGACCCCCAAGTGGTCCATTAATGAGGAACCTATCATAATATAAATCTCTTGGCCGAACCTTAGATTTTTAGGAATTTAATATCAATTAATAATATAATATTTGTTTTAAGAACTCTTTTATGTCAATTTTGACACTATTCAATAGTTGATTTTTTTGAAACTCCTAACAGATTGATTACTTCGAACAAAGTCAATTAAATCAATCCTAATATATCATATTATCATATAAAATTAGTTTAATTCATTAAAAGTTTCATATTATAATTATTTGGGTATTTATAATATCAATTATTTTAATTTTTCACTATTATAGTAATTACTGCATCATCATTGTGTCATAAATAAAATAAATTATTCAATGTCTAAAAATTATAAATAAAATATCATTATGTAGGAAATATTTTTAGCTTTCTAATGAATATTTATAATCTAAAATCCAACATATATAACCCTATGTAAAAATTTTTGTTCTAAAAGATATATGCTTGTGTCATTTTTGTATTCATTTTAACTAAATTAAAATAAAGTGTCATTATCACTTACAAGTGGATCCATGGGGTCCCAAAATAGACCCAAAGATTCCCATGGTCGACTATGTATCAACCAATAGGGTTAAGAAACGTTTTAGGGTAATTTAGTATTATTATAATATTATTTTTTAACCCTTATTTACCGGATTTACCCTTAACCATGGTAAATAAAATATTTACCGCAGTAATTATTCAAAATGTCTAAAAATAAAAGTTACCCATTTACACAATTTGAACATCCTGATTCCAAATATGGAATCCATTTTCCTAAATTCAAAACACAGAAGTGGCAGAAATTAATTTAAAATTAATTCCCGCTGTCAAAACAAAAAGCGTTTTTTTAAGAGATAATAACTATCAAAAGATTGACACTTGTTTATGTTCGGTTTAATTGTAAAATTATGTCCAATGACCAACATTATATTAAATAGTAAAAATATATTCTAAATATACTTTAAAACCACTCAAATTCATAATTTATCACTATTAATTATTTTGATTAAAAAAGTTGTTTTTAATTAAAATTTAGTAATTTTCACTATTCATCAAAATATGAAAGTTATCCGAAAAGTACCAAAATTTTACCTTAGGCTAAATTTGATATTCCGAATCCGAAAATGAAGTCCATTTTAAAATATAAAATATATATAACTTCAAAAAGTAGATATTACTATTCATAACAACTAGTTTGATTGGTTACGGTGTGTTAGAACTCGAAGTTGCGTACAACACACGCTACTGTTTTATCCAAAGGAAAGCGTACCGTGGACGCTTGGGATGTTTCATTTTAAATTTTTTGATGTCTCCATTTAGTCAAAAAGTTTAAAATATTGTAATTAAAAAGGTTTCACTATTAGAAGTTGATAAAAGTGAAATACTGAAAATGAATTTGTTCTTGCATTATGACTAAGAAACTCATAATAGGGATTCTAAAATTATAAGGATTATATAAAGTTCAAAATGTAGTTAATACTATTCATGACCTCTTTTAATGGTGTGATTGAACTAGGTGTTGCGTGTAGTGCAAGTTATTGAATTATTTTTAAGAAATAACACACTTTGAAATCCTGGGGTGTTACATTATACACCTCCCTTCCTTCCTTTCTTAATTGAATTAAATCGTTGCCCATGATGTGTTAATTTACCAAAATCATGGGTGATGCACTTCCTTTTTCCTTATAATCCTTAAAGGCTTCCAATAAAACAATAAAATGGTTGAAAAAATATTTTAATATTTATGTAATATCCATTTATATTTTCTATAACTAACCTATTTACATGACACTATGTGATAAAATAAACCTAGTTCATTGTGATAAAAAAACTACCCAAATTAACTAAAAATGATCATCATTAAATTTTATCTAATCATTCATTCACATGTTATATAACATAATTTATTATAAGATCATTTAAACTCTTTTAATATCATTAATAACATTTAATATCAGTTTTGTATGTCTATAAATGTTCTACACAATCGTCTATTCTTGAATACTAGTGAATCGTTCAAGAAAACCATCAAAAAGAACATTCCTGAACAATGGATTTAAAATCTATAACTAATAAAAGGCCAAAAAAATAATTTAATTAAACCATAATGAACCATATTCATATAAAAAATGTTCTTGAATTTTTAATTAACGAATCTAATGTGGTTAAACAGGACATTAATTTGAAGAAAGCGTTCAGATACAAGGTATGAGGAAATTCTCGAACCCAACTTTCTTTCTTCGGGTTCTCCCTCTATCACTCCATTTTCGGTATGGTTACTCCTTGATAATAATTTAATCATAATTATATTAATTTTTATGAGATATAAATGTTATCCACTATATTTTATGCCAAACACAATGTTTTCCAATATAACTCTTCTTTCAAGAACACGCCTTTAACTTCCCACTAAAGGTTGACGGTTCTCGTATCATGTATGTTATTACCTATTTATTTTAAGAACTCAATGTTTATGAATTTATTTTTATGAGTTGAAACTAATTCCATTCCATTTTTATGATTGATATTTGTTCTATGTGGAAAACATGATAATGAAAATGCTAATGATGTGATGGGTACACTCAGAATTATATGGCGCAATATGAATGTTTGAATGTGATGAGTGTGCCAAAAATTATATAGTGCTCAAATAAATTGAGAAAATTGGTGAACCTCATGAGTTAATGTGAAATTATTTATGAAGACAATTCTATATTTTTCATAATTTCATGTGGTAGTTAACGACTATGACATGATGTTTTCATTTTATTATACATTACCACATTCCAAGACTTTTATTAATGTTTCCTATCATGGTTTTGATGATGATTTTATGATTATAATCTCCCCATGATATAATGATATTATCTATCCTCTTATATGGATTTTAGATCAACTCTTTTTGAGGTATATCCCCATGAAACTACATGCACAAAAGCGAGGTCAAATTCCAATAAAATTCTAGAGAAAAAGTAATTAAATAAATGATTATGCTTGATGTTTTAAATGTAATGTTTGTTACTAGTTTTCCAAAGACACTAAACCTATGGATCCTCATTGTGAAACACAATTATGTTTTTATCATTAAAATGATTTAATAGTAATGCTAAAAAAGGCTGGGTCGTTATAGTTGGTATGAGAGGAAAGGTTCGGTTAATTTAGGAATTGGGATTACTGAACCCAAGAGAAAACATGTAGTATGAATCTAAATACAAATATTCACACAAGATTACTTAGATATGGATCCCATAATTTATGATTTTATAAATGCTACAAATAAATAAGTTATTCATGACTTTTTGAATTATGGTTTGATTGAACATTTTCTATTTTAGAAAATGGTGGGAACCCGGAGAAACCCGGCCAAAAACTAGTGCAAGGGCCAATGCAACAATTTCCCAAATTTCATCCCAGATGCTTTAAGTGGTGGATTTAAAAACATCATTGTGATGCTTACCGAACTATCTTAGGTTATTAACAATAACCAGAATAATGGGTAATGTCCTCCTTCACCAAAGAATGAGAAATGGTCTATCAAGTGTTTTATGCGGCAATGACCCCTGACATTTAGTGGATCATCTGATCCACTAGTTGTGGAACAATGAGTCATCTCCCTGGAGAAGATATTTTCAATGCTTCACTATTTCAAGATGGATTAGGTGACAGTATCTATTTAACATCTTGATGGAGAGGCTGATCAATGGTGGGCTTTGATTAATAACACCAAGACAAGGGAGGAAATTGACGATATGGAATGGGAGGACTTTAAGATCATGTTTCCAAACAAGTATTTCCCACAAACTCTTCATATAAATATGGAGAGGGAATTCATAGAGATCAAGATAAAAGATGGAGAATTTGTCATAACATATTAAGCTAATTTTACAAGGCTTGTAAGGTACTCTTTGGGTTTATTTATCCACAATGATAGAAAAATTGATAGATTCTTTAGTGGATTGAAACCACACCTTCAAAAGAATCTTGAAAATAGAGACATTGGGTGTTATGAAGATGTTTTTTGATGTTATCTGACAGTGGATATAAATTTTGGAGAATAGTCCCAGGGATATGGTGATAAGAAACGAAATATGGAGTTTCAAGCTGGGTGGTATAATGATAATGGTGCGAAGAAAACTCAATGACCCACATGCCAATAATGTGGGAAGTTGTATCATGGGAACTACCTCAAAGGGATAGGGAAATGCTTAAATTGTGGGAAAGAAAGACACCATGCTCAATTGTGTAGAAAAGACCTGAAATTGAATGAGATTATAGTGAAATAAAGGAGAGAACCACCCCTGGTTCAATGTTACAACTGTTGGGATTAAGGGAAATATGCAATTAAGTGCACTAAACCTCGAGTTCTCGAGGGTAATCAGCACCAACAGCCACCAAAGGCAATAGAACAATGGAAGGCTTATGCCATATCTACTGTGGAAGTGGATCAAGATAATAACATTGCAGAAGGTACACTTATAATTCATTCAATATTGGGGAAAGTATTAGTTGATTCTAGTTCTATGCATTCCTTTATATCATGCATGTTTTCTAGAACTATATAATTGATGCCCCAAAACCTTGAAGTATAGAAATTTGTAAAAACACCAATTTTTGCAATCATTGAAACCCAAGTGTTTGACAATTCTCTTATTGGTGTATGTGGGAATATTATTCCATAGAATCTCGTGATACTTCCCTTGAAAAAATTCGGTGCTATAATAGGAATGGATTGTCTCTTGTCATATAGAGCATGTATCAACTGTCAGGAAAAGGAAATATCTTCCTATATTCTAAATCGTCCCATGTTTCTATAAAAATTCAAGGAAGATAATGAATATACTTTGAAAGATCCCACAATAGTTTGGGTGTTGATTCCCTATGAAAAATCATACCTCTTCCAAATTGTTGAGTCAATGAAATGTGCCAACCTTGATTAAATTCCCATTGTAAGGGAATAGAGTGATGTATTTCCCAATAAGTTTTCAAGGCTTCTCCCAGATTGTGAGGTAGAGTTCCCAATATAACTCGTACCTAGTTCTATTCCTTTCTCAATGTGTCCCAATAGGATGGATCATATCAAACTGGAGGAGTTAAAGAAGCAACAGTAAAAGAATTTGGAAAAATGGTTCATACACCCTTGTTCATCACCTTGGGATGCACCCATTCTCTTTGTGAAGAAGAAGGATGGAATAATGCGTAAGTGTATTTATTATTGTGAATAAAACAATATCAACATAATGAACAAGTATCCTCTTCCAAGAATTTATGACCTGTTTAATCAGGTAAGAGGAGATCAAAATAATCAAAGGTGGATATTTGTTATGGATATCATCAATTAATGGAGAATAAGAAAGATATTCAAAATAATACCTTCCGTACAAGGTATGGGAACTATCAGTTTCTAGTGATTCCATTCAGATTTACTAATTGCCCCGTATTCTTCATGGATTTTATGAATATTTTCTTTAGAAATTAACTCTAAAAATTTGTGGTAGTTTTTATCGTTGATATTATTATCTACTCCATAAGATAGGAGGAACATTAAGAACGTCTAAGACATTTTTTGGTGACATTGAGAAAGGACATGTTGTTAAAAAAGTTCATAAAGTGTAACTTTTCTATGAAGAATGTCACGTTCTTGGTATATGTGATCACATGTGAGGGATGTTCTGTGGACCCTTCTAAAACCAAGGCGATTAAGGAATGGCCCAGGCCCTCTAGTGTCATAGAAATATATAGTTTTTATGGATTAAATATGTACTACCAACATTTTTTGAGAACTTTCTAACGTTTTTCATGCCTTCTAACTATGTTAAAAAGGAAAGGGGTAAAGTATGTCTGGATGAAATAATGTGAGGGTAGCTTCAACGAGCTAAAGATAAGTCTGTTAACTGAACCTATACTCACATTACTAAAATTTTGAGAATGTTTTGTTGTATAAATTGATGATTTAAATAATGTATTTGATTTTGTATTCATCCAAATTGATAATGTGATAACCTATTCCTAACGATAGTTGAAGATCCATGATAAGAAATACCCGACACATGATCTATAGCTGGAAGCTGTGATCTTTACCTTGAAATTATGGTGGCACTACCATTATGGTGAGAAGTGTGACATATAAACTGAATGAAATTTCCTAATGTATATATTCGTACAAAAGGATATCAACATGCGTCAAAGGAGATGGTTAGAGATAATCAAGGATTAAAATTTCTTTATTCGCTATCATCCTAGACTGGCGAATAATGTAGCTGATGCTCTAAGAAGAAAAGAACCTGCTACTCTATCCATGATGCGGATTGAGAATGATCTCATATCCATGGATAAGAAATGGATGGATTTGGAAATCATAAGGCTAGGGGTACAACCTATATTGACCAAATTATTATGCAACCATCTATCAAATAGAAGATTAAGGAGGCACAAAGGGATGATCTAGAGTTACAAAAGAAGGTGAATACAGTAATGGAAGGGAAGCTACAAGAGTTCCATATCGACGATGCTGGTGTGATTCGGTTTGGAACACATCTTTTTGTGCCTTCATCACCCAGGATAAAGAAGAATCTATTAGATAATTCACATTTCTCAACATACTTTATCAGTCCTGGGAGTACCAATATGTATTGTGATCTCAGAAAATGCTTCTGGTGGGATATCATGAAGAAGGATATTGCATAAAATATATATCAAGGTTCTTGGTATGTTAGAATGTTAATGTAGAGAGACAAAAGTCCAAAGGGATGATGAATCCATTTCATATACCCATGTGGAAATTGGATAATGTCTCTATGGAATTTTTCATGGGTCTCTTGAATACATCCAAGGGAAATAATATGATATGGGTTGTGGTTGACTGACTCACCAATACATCCCATTTTATCACTATTCAGGAAGACCTCTCACTTGAACAACTTTCAAAGTTATATGTGAAGTAAGTGGTGAGACTACACGGTGTCCAACTCTTTATTTTATATGATTGTGATCAAATGATCACATCTAATTTATAGAGGATCCTTCTACATGCTTTGAGTACTGAATTGAATTTCAGCACGACCAATTACCCCCAAAATGATGGAAAATCAGAACGAATAATTCAGATGTTTGAAGACAAGCTAAGAGCCTACTCTTTAGAATTCAAAGGTGGATTGGATATGTATCTCTCTTTGGTTGAGTTCTCATACAACAACAACTTCCACTCGAGTATTCATATGCCTCTATATGATGCGTTGTATGGAAAGCGATGTAGAACTCCAACCTGTTGGGATGAAGTATGAGAAAGAAAGCTACATGGACTTGATCTTGTGCGAGAGATGACATGGAAGGTTCAAGTCATCCAAAAACACATCAAATTTTCTTAGATTTGTAAAACGATATATTATCGTGTTCAATATGTGTTTCATGTATCACTGCTGAGAATGTACATACCAGATCCCTCACATGTACTGAAATCAGAAGTGGTGCACCTGGAAGATGATCTCTCCTACGAGGAACAACCAGTACAGATTCTCATTAGGAGAGATAATGTTCTACACCACAATACAACCCACCATGTCAAAGTGTTGTGGAGAAACCATATGTTTGAAGAAGCTACTTGGGAACCGGAGGAGACGATGAAGGAGAAGTACCCTCACCTATTTGAGTAAAACAAAATTTCGAGGGTGAAATATCATAAGGGGGAAGAGTGTAATGACCCAATGTTTCATCAATGTAATTCCCTTATAATAATTATGTCTTATAGTATAAACAAATTAGGAATCACAATGACTTATAATAATACTAAATACTATATGATCATTAAACAAAATTTTTCTACTTCTATGGTTTGAATTCAAAAAATATGACATACACGGTTGTGTTCAGGGTGTTTTTTTGAGTCTAATATAATTAACATAATATTTTTTGAATAGTAACATAGCCTTATGAATATTAATGTCAAACTTATTAATAGTGATATACCCGTATAAATAGTAACCTTACATTTGATTGTATATATGTTGGATTTACGTGAGTGAATGATGTACCTATGTTTCGAAATAAGTAAACAACTGTTTAAAAAACCATATTTCTTAGGTAGATTATGATTCTAATTAAAAATTAAATTAAAAATATTTAGAAAATTATTTTTGAAAAATTGACTTCATTTTTGGATTCTACGCATTGAAAAATGGTTATGGTGAAATTTTGGGAATTTTCAGAAATATATGAATTTTTAATTAATAGTGAAATACCATAATTTACTAAATATGCTAAATACACAAATTATGAAGTCATGTATGATGATATACTGATGTAGGACCATTTGGTTCATATTCACATGATAACATTATTGTAATTGGTCATGTAAGACTCATTATTACTTGTATTGTGGAGAAATAATAAATTAATGAATATTATATTGAGAAAACCCCTCTCCACTCAACAATTAATACAACCCTTCACACCCTCATTTCATCATAACTCACAAGATTCAAGCCTTCTCTAAAATCATCTTTGTCTAAACTCGGCCCAAAAATCTTCCCTAGACCCTCTCCCACGTCCAAAAATCTTCTGGTCTCATAAAAAGACCAATCCAATGCCCCTTAATGAGGATCTCTAGAGGGGGATTCAAGAGGTAATTCCATTATCTCTTTTCATTCATTTTCCTTTTTAATTTATTTTCTTTTCTTCTCTTATTCTCAACTTCTATTATAGAAATTTCATTATAACTCCATTATTCTTGATATATTGGTATGATATCATGTTAATGTAATATTATGTCACGACCCAACCCCTGGGGCCCGTGCCCTGACTACCCCAAGCCCGCATTCCTTTGGCCAGGGGTTGGTGACTAGCACCAAAGATGTAATTATCTAAAACTGGGAAGGCATTGCCTTTATAACCTGTAAGAACATAACCAAGAACACATCAAGATAAAAACTCAAGTAAACAAAATAGTAAACAGAGTTAGTAAATTAAGAAAGAGGGGCTAGAATACAAGCCCAACTAGAAAGTACAAGGAAAACAGTAATGTATAAGATGACTGATAGGTGAAAAGCAGCCACTGGATCATCCACCATGATTCCTACCAGAAGGATATGTAAAATTTCCTCATTAGCATTCCATATTCACCCATCTCCTCTGCGAACCAACACGTCGTATTGTCCACCTCCGAGCACCGTCCAGTCCGGGTACCCTCATCCTTTTTCAGTGTGGTCCATCGTCTGCATCGTACAAAACAAGGTTTGGGAATAACTCATGCAGGGGTGAGTATAACGATACTCAGTAGGGACCCCAAGACCCGCAAGGTCTCTAAAAATCCACTAAGGATAAACCAAAAAGTATGAAATGAATAGATAACCCTACTTAGGTATATGCCCACACATATACCTATGTTATCAAGTAATCCATATCCATCATGAAGAAACACATATGTATTGACTCAAGTCAGGCCAGATATATCATTAGGTATATTAGTAGAGATTATTAGATGTAACTACTAAATGATCTTACTCTATTAAAAGGCTCTACAGCTAACCTGCATAGAATTTCTAAGAGATGACCCACAAAAGATAGCTGGAGCTGACCCATAGAGGATCTCTTGGAGATGACCCACACATGATCACTTGGAGATGACCCACAAAAGATACATCGATCTAACCCACACAGGATCTCTAGAAGCTGACCCGCACATGATCACTAGGAGCCGACCCACATAGGATCGCCGGAGCTCACCCACACAGCATCACTAGGAGCTGACCCACACATGATCTCTTGGAGCTAACCCACATAGGATCGGTGAAGCTGAACCACACAGTATTTCTAGGAGTTTACCCTGATAGGATCGCTAGGAGCTGACAAACACAGGTTCTTTAGTATCACTCTTCTCCTGACAACCAGCTATTGGCTTTCCACACTATGCTTACTCATCTCCAAAAGAGACCATTTCCCAAGACACTAGTAGATTCCCCAACTACCACAATGTCCCATGAAGAAGTATCTCAATGGTTCTCCATGTCATAGGGGTCGCAACGCAACATATGGTGCGTCAATCAGACACCCGGTCTGTGAGTTATTAGACTTTTAGTCATGGGGGCCCAGTTGGATTCATCCTCGATCCAAATAGATGATACCCCATCATAAACCAAAACTCTAGTGTGGTATACTCAAAAGGACCATCTTGCTTCGAGGTTTCTACCGCCACTTACGGTTCAACAAACGAACGTTTGGTGACAATGTTATGGAACATGTAAAGTATGGGGTCATATCTTGTTTGGGTCTAGTCCGACTCGGTCTGACTGACCTGGTCCAACCCATCCTGGGATGACCTGAATCGTGTTTACCCTGCCCACTAGGACTGTCCTGGAACGCGCAGGATGGCCCGGCCTGCGAAGCAGCCCATGAGGGGTTGCGGGGGTCACAGAGGTCATCATGGCATAGAGGCCACGAGGGGCCGTGACAGCGCGGCTGGCCACGGGGCGGCTTGACTGGGGCGGCACGGTGAGGCCATGGTGGTAGTTCGGCTAAGGCGGTGAGGTGAGGCCACAATGATGGTTTATCCAGGGTAGCGGTTAGGCTTGGGTGGCACGGTGAGGCCGCGATGAATCCGGAACGGTGGTGGTTGCGGAGCAGCGTCGTTGCGTCGCCGCCTTCATCGCCGCTAGCGGTGGTGCCGACCACCATTCTCTAGCCCCTTCATGGTTGGTCTTCATCCTCCTCCATCTCGAAGAACACTAGAATTCATCACAAGAATTACGGATTGGACGGGCCATGTTAGTTTGGACCACACATTCAGCATTATAGCGATAGAAAGTTGCTCAACAAGAACAATATGATCAAGAACGTGTTAAGAAAAAAAATCAAACACCTTCTCTACAATCATCATCAATCACTATTTACAATCCCTCAATAGAATTAGAATTGGAGAATATGGAAATTGATAATCATACTGCATTAAACTCCTACCTAGTTCTCTTGATGATGTTGATGAGGTCTCGAGGAAGAAGAAGAATCGTTGGGAAAAGACAAACGTTGGTGTCATCGGCATATTCCCCGATTTTCGGTTCGTTCATCGTCCTCTTTTTTGATTCTAAAGAATGTTCTTCAATGGAGTTCTTCATTCAGAGAAGAAGGTCTTCGTTGGTGTTCTTCGTTCGGAGAATAATTTCTTTATTGGCGTTCTTTGTTCGAAGAAACAAATCCTCCAAGAGATCTACATCCTTTTCCATCCCAAAGGAAAATCACTCCTAATATAATTTAACATAAGAATAAATTATGTTAGCACATACACAGATGTTGAAAAAATTGAAGTATGGTGTTGGAACAATTAATGTGGAGGAAGGTCAAGAGGCTCCTCTACATTACAGAGGAAGTTGAGGGGTTTCTATCTCATTAAGTGGGGAGTTCAAGAGGATTAAGCCTTAGGTGGTCCCCACCACTAGATCCTCTTAGGGGAGGTTAGTTCGGGTGGTCCCCACCATCATAAACTCTCATAGGAGTTTTAGGTCTGGTGTTCCCCACTTCTCAACATCCACGTGGAATATAAAATAAAAATAAAATCTAAACAATTTTAATTTTATTTTATTCTTTTAGGAATATGTGAATAGCTAACTCCAACCCTCTACCTACTACGGTTGAGGTGAACGTCTCCTTAATAGAATATCGGCTCTACGAGTTCAACGGTGGCCTTAAATTTCAATTCTAATCACTTGTTCAAAAATTAGAAAACCCTGCGCGCACGTTAACTGAATGTCCCAGAAATATTGTTGAGAAATTCATTCCGAGCACTCCGGGCCTCAGAATTATGCACCGTCGATTTTCACGGATTCGTAAAATTAACATTTAATTAAAACAATTACTTGTAAATATTGGGTCTTTACATATTACTCATTATACTCTTCCCTCTCTCTCATTGATATTAAAATGAAATCTTTTCCCATGATGTGTTAGTTTACCAAAATCATGGATGATGCAATTTTTTTCTTTAAATTATTTCAAGGATACCAATAAAACCATTAAATGGTTGAAAAGGGATTTTAATATTTATGTCTTATCCACTTTTATGTTCTGGAACTAACTTATATAAAGGACACTAAGTGATAAAATAAAACATGTTCAATGTGATAAAAAAACACCCAAATTTACTAAAAATTATCATCATTAAATTTTATCTGATGATTTATACACATCGTATATAACATAATTCATTATAAAATCATTTAAACTCATTTAATATTATTAATAAAATGTA
This sequence comes from Viscum album, assembly GCA_963277665.1. NCBI lineage: Eukaryota > Viridiplantae > Streptophyta > Magnoliopsida > Santalales > Viscaceae > Viscum > Viscum album. The sequence continues at coordinate 864,237,656 of OY728132.1, read as the reverse complement.
ATTTTTGTTCTATATTTCTATCCATGTTCTACACAAACTTCCATTCACGAATACAAGTGAATTGTTCAAGAAAACCATAAAAACGAACATTCTTGAACAATGGATTTAAAATATATAACTCATCCAAAAAACCATAATATAACTTATTGAAACCATAATGAACCATAAGAATGTAAAAAAGTTTCTTTAATAGTTAATTAATGAATCTAATGTTGTCATATAGGACCTAAATGTGAATAAAGCATTCAAATACCTGGTATGGGGAAATTCTTGAACCCAACCTTCTCTCTTTAGGTTCTCCCTCTTTCACTCAATTTTCGGTATGGTTACACCATAAAAATAATTTTTTTCCCAAGCCACTGGTCAATTCTACCCCTACAACGATTTTCCAAAACGAAATATCTCAATGGTTCTCCACATCATAGGGGTCTCAACACAACAGACTGTGCGTCAATCGGACGCCATGTCTGTGAGTTATTAGCCTTTTTGTCTGGAGGTCCCAGTTGGATTTGTGCTTGATCCTACCTAATGGTACCCCCTTATAAACCAAAACTACGTTGTGGTGTACTCAAAGGGACCGTCTGCCTCAGAGATTTCTAGCACCGCTGACGTTTTGTCAAACAGACGTATGGTGACAAAGATATTCCCAAGTAAAGTATCGGGTCGTATCTAGTCCACGTCGGGTCCGACCCGGCCTGAACTGCTGGTTTGACCTGGCCCGACCTAATGGGTATAGCCCGACCCACGCTAGGCATCCCGACCCGCTGTGTCCGGCCCAACCTACGCTGAGCGGCCCGACCCGCTGGGTGGCCTAGCCTGGGCAGCAGACTGTGAGGGGACGTGGGGGTCGCAAAGGCCGTGAGGGTGCAGAGGCCACAAGGGGGCCGTGGAGGGCCGATGGAGGTTGCGACAGTGCGGCCAGCCATGCGGCACCTCAGCCAGGTCGCGAGGTAGCTTAGCCTGGGCGGTACGGTGAGGCTACGGTGGCAGCTCAGCCTGGGCGGTGCGGCCAGGCCGTGGCGGCGGTACGGCTGGGGCGGCTCGACGAAGCCGCAGCCGCAGTGGTCGTGGAACGGTGCTGGTGCACCGTCGCCTTCATCGCAGCCAGTGGTGATTTCGGCTGCCATTCTAGTTTCCCTTAGTGGTTGGTCTTCTTCCTCCTCGATCATGAATAACACCACAATTCATCACAAGAATTATGGAGAGGATGGACCATGTTAGTTTTGCCCACACAATCTACATTAGAGCAGTATCAACTGGCTCAACAAGAACACGAGTATCATGAACAGGTAATGAAAAAAATAATCAAACACCCACCCTACAATCCTAGTCAATCATGATTCCCAATCCCACAAAATAATTAGAAGGGGATAAAATGGAAATTGATAATCATATTTTAGTAAACCCCTACCACGTTTTCTTGATGACGTCGGTGAGGTCTCGAGGAAGAAGACAAATCATTGGGAAAAGATGGAAATTGGTTTCATTGACATTTTCCTTGATTTTCAGTTCATGCATCGTCCACTTTCTTGATTCTGAATAATGTTATTCGATGTCATTCATCATTCAGAGAAGAAGGTCTTCATTGGTGTTCTTCATTTGGAGAATAAGTTCTTCTGGGCATTTTTCGTCCAAAGAAAGAAATCCTCCAAGAGCTCTCTCTCCTTTTCCAACCCAAATGAAAAGCGGTGCCAATATAATTTTACTTAAGAAGAAATTAAGATGGAACACACACAAGTTGGAAAAATTAAAAAATGGAGTTGGTATAGTTAATGTGGAGGAAGCTCAAGAGGCTTGTCCACATTAAAGAGGGAGTTGAGTGGTTTTTCCCTCATTAAGAGGGAAGTTTAAGAGGATTAATCCCCAGGTGTTCCCCACCACCACAATCTCTCATAGGAGGTTAGTTCAGGTGGTCCCCACCATCAAAACCTTTCATGGGAGGATTAGGTCTTGTGGTCCCCACTTCTTAACATCTACATGGAATAAAAAATAAAAATAAAATCTACACAATTTTATTTTTATTTTATTCTTTCATGAATATGAGAAAAGCTAACATCAACCCTCGACCTACTACGGCCGAGGTGAAGGTCTCCTTAAGCTAATACCAGCATTGCGAGTTCAACAGTGCCCTCAGATTTTAATTCTGAGCACCAGTTCAAAAGTTAGAAAAACCCACTCACATGTTTAATGAACGTACCCGAAAAAAGTTCAGAAATCTATTTCGGGAACTCAGGGCCTCAGAATTATGCATCGTCAATTTTTGAAGACACATAAAATTCTGATTTATTTAAAAAAATTACATGGAAATTTTGGGTCTTTACATTCTCTCCACCTCAGGGCTTTACATCCCCGTAAGCCACAACACATAACTACTTAAACAAGTTGGGGTACTCAGCACATAACTGGGCCTCCCACTCCCATGTGCTCTCCACGAGGTTCTCATGCTGACATCGGACGCACACTAGAGATATTGACCATCCATGAAGGACCCACTCCTGTCAATCCTCAAGATCAATTGGAACCTCTATAAATGTTGCCCCATCCTCGATGTCCAACTCTCCAAGGTCGATGGCATGGGAATGATCGTGCACGTATCTCTTCAACTAGTATATGTGGTAGATGTCATACACCAGGTGAAACTGAGGTAGAATAGCTAAGCGATAATCCACCTCACCAACTCTACTGAGGACCTGTAAGGGTCCAATCAATCTCAGAGATACCTTACCACCTCGGCCAAGTATCTATAAACCTTGTCGGGGTGAGTCCCATAGAAAGACGTGGTCGCCATCCTCAAACTCTAGAGGTCTCCATCTCTTGTCGACATAAGACTTCTTACTGCTCTATGCAGTCTTAATCCTCTCCTGGATGATATGAACTTTCTTTTTGGTAGCCTGTACCATCTCTGGTTCCACTATTGCTAACCCACTTGGGTCAGTCCAGCACAAGGGTGATTTGAAAGGTTTCTCATACAACGCCTCAAAAGGTTCCATCCCAATGGTGGAGTGTTTGATATTGTTGTATGAAAATTCCACCAATGGAAATTGATCCTCCCAAATGCGATCGACGTCGAGAACTCTTGCACATAGCATGTCCTCGAGGGTCTGAATGGTCCGCTCAGTCTGGTTATTTTTCTATGGATGGAAGGCAGTGTTGAAATGATGCTGCATCCCGAACGCCTCCTACAACCCCATTCATAGCTGGGAAGTAAATATTGCATCTCGATCGGAGACAATAAGCAAGGTTAATCCCTGTATCCATACAATATTTTTCACATAGAGGTGTCTCATGCTCTCTACTGAACCCTACTTTCTGATCGGTAGGAAGTGGGATGACTTGGTGAGTCGGTCGTCGATCACCCAAATCGAGTCACAACCCTTGGATGTACGTGGAACTCTTATCACGAACTAAATGGATATCCTATCCCACTTCCACTCCATGACCTCTAAATTCTGAACCAAGCCAGTGGGTACCTGATGCTCCACCTTCACTTGCTGACATGTGAGGAACCAAGAAACAAAATATGCTACTACTTTCTTCATTCTCAGCTACCAGTGTTATCACCGGAAATCCTGGTACATCTTCGCCACTCCTTGATGTACCACAAGAGGGGATTGGTGGAACTCCCTCAACACTTCCTCCCGAAGGGACATTGGTACCATGGTTACATCCTCTTAAGAGGATAACGTACTTCCCACCTTTAGAAAATACATCAGGTGCATGTCCTGTGGATATCTGAGCATGTCGTGCCTGATAGTCAGCATCCCCATGTTGTGACTCCCTGACTCGCTGAAGAAGTGGGGAATTTACTGTAAGAGGCAGAAGGAAAACTACTCTATCTCTATCCACAAATGATATCTTCAATGCAGCCAGCTACTTCGTCACCTCTCCTAGCAGTTGAATATCAGACCTCCTACTGAGTGCATCTGCAACAACATACCCCTTCCTAGGAGTATGTACTATCTTGAATTCATAGTCTGGGAGGAACTCAAGCCAACGTCGTTGTCTCAAGATCAGGTTCTTTTTAGAGAAGATATACCTGAGACTCTTGTGATCAGAGTACACTGTAAAACGTTCACCCATCTAGTAATGTGACCACATATTCATGGCTAAGACTACTACCACTAACTCCAGGACATGGATAGTGTAGTTCTTATCATGATGTCTTAGCTGCCGAGAACCAAATGTGACCACAAAACGCTCCTGAATCATGACACATCTGAGTCCGATCCTTATTGTGTCACATTAGACTATGTACCATACACCCTCCTCCAGTAGCCTCAAGATGGGGTCACTAGTCAACCTCTGCCTCAGTTCCTAAAATCATTGTTGGTATCTCTCCGACCACGTGAATAGTTTCACCTTCTTCATCAACACTGATAGAGGTGATGCAACTCTGAATAAATATAGAACAAATTTCCGATAGAATGTAGCTAAACCTAGGAATCTTCATACATCTATCAGACTCTAGGGTGGATCCCAAGAAAGTACCACATCAATCATCACTGGATCTACAGCTATATTAGCCTCTGATATCACATGTCCTAGAAAGTGATCCTCTCAAATCCAGAGTTGGCACTTCGAGATCTTACCATAATGGTAGATCTATTAGAGTGTGTCCAATACTACATATAAATAAAAATCTTTCTCCCCCTCAGTAGCCTATTAGATCATAATTTCGTCGATAAATACTACTACAAAACGATCTAGGAATGGAAGAAAGATCCTATTAATGAGTCCCATGAACACTAATGGAGCTTTGGTTACACCGAATGACATAACTAATAACTTGTAGTGGTCATACCGAAATCTGATTGTCCTCTTCTACACATCCTCGTCTCTCACTTTGAGCTGGTGAAAACCGGATTTGCGTTGTATTTTTGAAAACCATCGTTCTCCCTTCAGCTAATAAAAGATGTTGCCAAGACTCAGAAGTGGGTACTTGTAATTCACGGTCACCTAGTTCAGAAACCGATTGTCGACACAAAGTCTCAAGATCCCATCCACCTTCTTGGAAAAAAAATTGGAGCTTCCCAAGGAGAAACACTGGGGAAAATGAAACCCTTCACCTGTAAGTCCCCTAGCTGTACCTGCACCTCACAAAGCTCCAGAAGAGACATCTAGTATACTGGTGTAGATGTCAGTGTCGTCTGAGGGTACAAGTCAATGTAAAAGTCCACCTCTCTACAAGGAGGTAGACCCTGAACATCATTAGGGAAGACATCCACGTACTGGCCCCCCACTATAGGATAGCTCAGACTCTCAACATCAACCACTCTAAGTGAAAGGCTAGCCAAAAAATCCATCAGAATCTCTGAGCTCAGACTGATGGTATTGGCAATAAAATAATTACTGGAACCTTTTTCTATAAGTACATCAGCTATGTTGGAGTAGAAATAGATCGTACCTTATATCATCGCCAGAGAACCGTGATTGTAGGCTTCAGTTGACATGAATTAAGCTTGTCCCTATCCACCTGCTCCCTGCAGTTGGGGTTGACCTCCTGGTGGTGGTGGTGGTAACACATCGAATCGTCGCCCACTGCCAGCTGTATGACCAGATCCTCTGCCACATGTTCTTTCTCCCTATAGACCTCCTCGGTCGAATCTTTATATCTGCCTGGGAGGTCCTTATACCATCTACTGATCATCCGTACGACGGTTCAGATAGTCATGAGCCATGCGACCCTACCAGCGGCATGCGTAACACTACTTGCTCCTAGCATGACTGGATCTATCTCGGGCGTCCCACACAACCGACCCTGAATCATGAAGTCGACCACCTGTAGGTCGGGTCCTCGTGGACCTCTGTTTCATCGATTTTCTTCCAAATGGAGAAGATTCTACTATGTGATGACTGGTGGTGGGTCTCACTGCTCGTGACATCTTAGCAAGAAAAATCTCCACTAAGATGGCTCGCTCAAACACCCCGGCCTACGTCAGGATGCTGAGTGATATCATCAAAGCCCTGATCTCTTTCCGGGGACCATGTCTGAAGGTTTAGGCCCCGAATAAAGGGTCATGCATTATATCAGTGGAGTACCATTAGATGTCAGTGAACCTCACTGAGTACTGAGCTAAAGTCATGCTACCCTTCTGTAGATGAAGAATATCATGTATGCATACTACACAAAGAGTCGATGGGACAATCTCTTCCTGAAATAGGCTCTTGAAGTCTGCCCAGAGAAGCGTCACCTTTTCGTGAACCTAGAGCATCAAGTTCCACCATCTGCCCACTTCTTAATGTAGAAGGATAGGGGCAAGGATCACCATGAGATCATCTAGTGTCCCTACCATTCAGAATACTCGCAATATAGCCTCCAACCAATCCTCAACTGCCTGTGGGTCCATCACTCCCCTGAACCTGGGTGGCCTCATGTGCTGGAACTCGTGCAACACGCTCAAGCGGAATTCACCATCTATTATTGGGGTTGGTCGCATATGTGGCTCAACGTGGAATGCTACCGGTGGTGCCTCTACTAGTAAAGGGCCATGAACCCTGGCCTCGTCGCACAGTGGGCTATCAATGGATGCTACTCTCGAAATCCTAGCTGGATGTCTGCGTGGAGGCATCCTGAAAATAAATAGCTGTGTCCCAGTCAATAAGTTGTACCTGGTGAGCTATCTTAATAGATAAAAAAGATAACTCTTGAAAACACACTCGTAATTAGTTTTTTTGTGCACTGAGTCAGAAATCAGAAGCCAGGAACCTGGTGTTTGGATATTTCGGTCACCACACCAACACTACATCCCTTAAACTGATAACCACACTCACTGCACTTAACATTATTTGTGTTAAAAATAATGATTAGAGTCATATGTTCTGCAGCATAACCAACTCCTCTGATTCTAATTTGTCACGACCCATCCCCCGGGGACCATACCGTGACTACCCATTGCTCACCTTCCATAGGCCAAGGGCGGGTGACTAGAACCAAAGGCATAATTCCCGAGAACTAGGAAGGAATTGCCTTTATAACCTATAAACACAGAACCAAGCACACAATATGATACGAACTGAAGTAAACTGAATAGTAAACAGAGTGAGTATAGTAAGAAAAATGGGCTAGAATACAAGCCCAACTGAAATGTACAAGGAAAACTCAAAAGTAAAAGATGGATTATAGGTGAAAAGAAGCTCCTGGATCATCTACCTCAATTCCTACTTAATGGGTAGGTATAGATTGCCTCCTCATCACTCCACGTCCAACCATCTCCCCTGCGAACCGACACGCTGTATGGTCTACCTCTGAGCACCGTCCAATACTAGTACCCTCGTCCTCAGTAAGCATTGTTCATCATCTACATCCAACACAATAAGGTGTGGGAATAGCTCATGTAGGGGTGATTATAACGATACTCAGTAGGGACCCCAATACCCTCAAGGTCTCTCAAAATCCTCCAAGGATAAACAACAAAGTATGAAATCAACAGATAACCATGCATAGGTATATGCTCACGAATATACCTAAGTTATCATGTAATCCATCTAAATAATGAGGAAACACAGAGGTATTGACTCATCTCACACCATGTATATCATTAGGTCCAGTATTAGAGATGATTAGATGTTACTACTAAATCATTTTACTTCGTTAAGAGGCTCTACTGCTAACACGCATAGAATCGCATGGAACTATCCCAAGTAGGATTGTTGGAGCTTACCCAAAAAAGATCGCTAGGAGCTATCCCACACAAGATCTCTAGGAGCTGACCCACACAGGAATGCAAGGAGCTGACCCACACAGGATCGCTGGAGCTGACCCACAAAAGATCCGTATCAGTTGACCCACACATGATCGCTTGGTGGGATTGTTGGAGATGACCCACACAGGATCTATAGGAGATGACCCACATAGGATCGCTTGGATATGACCCACACATGATCGCTGGATCTGACCCACATATGATTTCTAGGAGCTGACCCACATAGGATCGCTAGGAGCTGACACACACATGTTCTCTAGTAGCACTCTTCTCGTCATAGCCAGCTACTGGGATCCCGCACTAGGAATTCTCATCTTCAAGAGAGTCTGTTTCCCAAGACACTAGTCAATTATACAACTACCACGATGTCCCACGTAGAAGGATCTCAACGGTTATCAATGTCATAGGGGTCTCAAAATAGCTGGCGATGCCTCAATCGAATGCTCGATCTGTGAGTTATTAGCCTTTTAGTCATGGGGGGCTAGTTGGATTTGTGCTCGATCCAACCTAACCATACCCCATCATAAACCAAATCTCTAGGGGGGTATACTCAATGGGACCATCTCACTTAGAGGTTTTTGGTGCCATTGAAGGTTAGTCAAATAGAATTCCAGTGCCAATGATATGGCCCAAGTAAAGTATATGGTTGTATCTGGTCCGGGTTTGGTCGGAGTTGGTCGGACCGTCCCGGTCCGACCCAGCCTGGGTTGACCCAATTTAGGTCGACCAGGCCCACTGGGTCCAGCCTGGCCCATTCTGAGCAGCCCGAACTGGGAAGCGGCATGTGAGGGGTCACGAGGATCGTGGAGGCTATGGGGGCGCAGAGGCCACGAGGGGCCATGGAGGGATGTTGGAGGCCGGAATGTCATGGCTAGTCACGTGGCGGCACAGCGAGGAAATAGAGGAGACTCGGACTGGGTGGCACTGCGAGGCTATGGAGGCGGTTCGGCAGGGTGGCATGACAAGGCCCCAGCAGTGGTTTGGACAAGGTGGAGCATCGAGGCTGCGACGGAGGTTCGGTCAGGGTAGCACGGAGAAGCTGAAAAAGTGGTGGTTGCGGAGCAGCGGTAGTGTGTCGTCGCCTTCAACACAGCCGACAGTGGTGTTCTCCGCCACTCTCATACCCCTTCATGGTCTTTCTTCACCCTCTTCTATCGCGAAGAACACCACAATTCATCACAAGAATTTTGGAATGGACAGTCCATGTTAGATTGGCCACACTCTCCTCATTAGAGGGGTATCAAGTGGCTTAAAAAGAACAATAGTATCAAGAACGAGTAAAGGGAAAAAATAATCAGACACACTACCTACAATCCTCATCAATCAATATTCCCAATCCCACAAAAGAATTAGAAGGGAGAAAATGGAAAGTGATAATCATATTATATTAAACCCCTACTTCGTTCACTTGATGACATCGATGAGGTCATGAAGAAGACGACGAATCTTTGGGAAAAGACGGATTTCAGTGTCGTCAATATATTCCTCGATTTTCGGTTCATGTTATAGGTTTCGGGCGTAGTGGAAGTGCATTAGTGGGTCTTCCGAACATTAATTTTAACGTTAAATAATGTTCAATATGAGATCCATCATGATGTAAAACGCCGAATCTTTGGAATGGAATGATGAATGAAAAACAAAAGGACGGTGTCCCGTAACCATAGAGACATGATCATCATATGTTGGTTATAATTATTTTAATTAATTCACAGTAATTACATTGGTGGAATTATTTCATCACTGATGTCTCTGGTCACAATCTTGTGAACCATTGTTGAATCATAGAATCCATGTGTAGGATTCCTCTAGCTGTGATCCACATGTTTGCCACGTATCTCGAGACTTCACTAAAGGGATCTTCGGGTGCCAGCACGAAAGAACCTTCGCATGCAATGTCTGCCTTCGATCGCCTTGGTCTCTCAGTCTAGAGAGGGTTCTTGGAAGAAAGAGTTCATTCAGCCTTGAAATAATTTTTGTGCACAATGATAGGGAAAATTTTTGGGGTTGTGACGATATTTATAATCGGGTTCGAGGATTACAGAGTTATGAAAATAAGTTAATGCGTTAAGCGTCTTATTTATTTAATTAACTCTTATTGAAAACCCCCATGTCGAATTATTAATTCCATGACATGCGCCCACGCTAATTATAATAAATATCATTTAATAAAACGATTTTACTTCCACAAAATCCCGACTGAAAAAACTACACACCGTGTAATCATTAATACACGGCGTGTACTCTTTCTTTATAAAACTACACAGCGTGTATGTTTAATATACACAGCGTGTGCTTTTATTTTCTATTTTCCTTTATTTCCTCCACCACATTTATTAGACCTTGAGTAATTGTTATTTATTTCTTAAATAAATGTAACTACATTACTCACTAATAAATATATATTATTTCTCCCACAATATATTCTCTCGAATAACTAGTGTCGAAATAAATTCAATCAGGCATCCTTCAATAATTACTAAAACACAGTCTGGAATAATATTTATTTAACTTGTTAAATTTATATTTAACTGAATTACATAGACACACTTATTGTGTGACCCTCTAGAACTCTTTCTCATTGGCATTGGGCGGTCTTGCCTAAATTCCAACATTACTATCTAGAAACGGGTCAAGGCACACAAGAGAAAGAAGTTGACGCCACATTGATGTGTCACCTCATACGAATGCTTACCGTGTAATATAATCCATTTTTTTGATATCTCTAATCAAGGGGGATGATTCCAGTTCCATCAACCCATGTGATCGATTATTCATTCTTTGACTTTCCTGTATTGACATGCCCATTTCTTACCAAGGCCATGGATTTACTAAGGCTATATCCATTTCATCAAAGGTCCTGAGAGATCTACTTCTGTTATGGAATAGAATGGAAAAATCCTTTCTCGCACTGTCTATTAATGTGGTATTACTCGTGATGCACCCAACGTGTCCTACCTCACTGTGAACAGTGTGTCATCACAGTTTTCGTCAATAAATCTAAGTACGCGAGTTTTAATACCCATGAATAATAATATTAATGTTTAAGGACCAATACACACATCCGCAGATAGAAACATCCAATGACACTATGAAATGTGGATTTCCTATGGGCAGGTCTCGTTCCCATAATATCTTCCTAGATATTACCATGGGTGCACACCGTGAGAAGGTGCCTCAATGTTTTATGAGTCCTCACCGCTAATGTCCTGTATTATTTGTGTCCCTCAAATAACATCATCTGGTGATTGATCATATATTCAAGAACAATGTTATGGCACTTCCGGGTTCTCATCATAGTAGGGATTTGCTATGACCCTTTAATGAAATAGCTATCCTTTGGACATTATCACATGCCTTTTCACGAAGATGAACAATAATGATGTGATAAGTTTTTTAATAATGAATAAAGTACAAAGTAGTTGGTTCTAGGCCACCAACTTCAACAAACTCCCACTTGGTCTAGAGCCAACTGCTAACAACCATTAACCTGCTTGCTCCCACATGAGATTCATGCTTCTGCAGAGATAGGACTTGAGTCATGGGGTCTGCCACGTTCTCTTCCATGGACCCTCTTCTCATTTCAACTTCACCCCTTTTATAGAAATCCATCAAGAGGTGAATCATTCAAAGTATGTTCTTTGTCCTTTGATGTGACCTTGGTTCTTTTGCAAGAGACACCACTATAGTTTTATCACAATACAATGTAATGGGATATTTACTTCTTGGAACCACATAAATCTCATGGACAATGTTCTGAATCTATAAGGCTTAAATGGCTGCATTAGAAGCCTCTATATATTCAAACGCCACTGTAGAATTGGAAAAAACTGGCTTCTTTGAACTCTTCCAACTCACAGCTCCTCCATTGAGACAGAAAAGGTATCCAAATTGTGACTTCAGATCGTCCTTATCTGTCTGAGAACCAGCATCAGCATACCCTCTGATGACAGTATCCTCGTCTCCTCCATACACCAGGAACATATCCTTAGTTCTTCTCTAATAATTAAAGATAGTCTTAACATTAGTACAATGTTGTTCTCCGGGATCTACTTGATATCTGCATACCATGCTCACTACATAGGCAACATCAATCCTTGTACATAACATGGCCTACATTATGGATCTTATAGCCGAAGCATATAGGATCTTACTCATTCTATCATTCTCCTTTTGTGTATGTGGAAACTTTTTCTTATAAAGATGTAGTCCATGTGACACTGGAACTAATCCCCTCTTGGATAGTTCCATAATAAAAATCTTTAGTATCTGGTCAATGTATGCACCCTGAATTAGTCTAAGCCGCCTCTTGGATCTATCCGGAATGATCTTGATATCTATAACGTAGGTTACTTCACCCAAGTCCTTTATGGGGAAACGCCTGTTCAACCAGTCCTTAACTAACTATAAGACTGGAACATCGTTTCCAATAAGCAATATTTCGTCAACATATAATACTAGGATAACGATTGCATTACCAATAAACTGCTTATAAACACATGGCTCACATTCGTTCTTAATGAAACCAAATTCTTTTATGTCTTCATCAAATCGAATGTTCCATGACCTGGACGATTGCTTTAATCATTAAATGGATTAAGGTAACTTGAAAACCCATTTGCCTTCACCTGGTGTCACAAACCCTTCTGGTTGTGTCATATAGACATATTCCTAATGGTTCCTGTTATGGAATGCAGTTTTGACGTCCATATGGCAAATCTCATAGTCATGATATGCTACTAAGGCATGTATGATTCATAGGGATTTAAACATGAGAACTAGAGAGAAGGTTTCATCATAGTCAATTCCTTGAAGCTGTCTGAATCCTTTAGACACTATCCTTGCTCTATAGGTGCTAACATGACCGTCCATGTCCAGTTTTCTCTTGAATACCCATTTGCATCCAACATGCTTTACATCAACTGGTTCATCGACCTGAACCCAGAATTGATTCTGATAGTTGGAATCCATCTCTGAATTCACAGCTGCTAGCCATATTCAATCTTCTAAGATTTATACTACTTCCTTGTAGGAGAGAGGTTCATCATTTTACAACAATAAGTATTAACCATCCTCGGTGACTTGGAAACCAAATCTCTCTAGTTTCCTTACCTCTCTTGAGCCCCTACTTAGTACTTGTGTTTCTGGAACCACTTCCACTAGGAAATGTGGAAATTGTTCCTGTACCAACTCCTGTGTATCTTGATCATCAATTTTGTCGAATTCAATCTTGATAAAAATATCAATCTTGAGGATGTGATCCCTCTGAAGAAAGACAGCTTGTCTGGCGATATTCACTTTCTTTTCTAAAGGGTTATATATGTAATATCCTTTTGTTCATTTGGGGTATCCTATAAGGATACACCTCATTCCCTGAGGTGCTAGTTTGTTTCCTGATAAGGCCTTAACAAATGCCTCACATCCCCATACATGTGTGTGAAAAAAAGTGGGTTTCCTTCAATTCCATAACTCTGATGGAATTCCATTTTCCGCCTTAATTGGTACTCGGTTAATGTGTATGCTGCAGTTTGTAATACATATCCCCAAATAGATAATAGATGATCTACATGACTCATCATCGACCTCACCATGTCCAACAAGGTGCAGTTCCACCTTTCACTAACACCATTACACTATGGTGTATAAGGTGGAGTGAGCTGAGATAGAATTCCAAACTCCCGTAGAATATCGATGAACTCTTGGTTTAGATATTCTCCACCTCGATCTGATCGAAGTTTTTTTATCTTCTTACCAAGATGATTCCCCACTTCATTCATGAATTCCTTAAATTTATCTAGAGACTCCAACTTATACCTCATTAATTAGACATATCCATATCTACTCAAATAATCAACAAATGTAATGAAGTAAGAATATCATCCTCTAGCTTCTACAGAAAATGGTCCACACAGATCCGTGTGTACCATTCCTAGAAGCTCGGTGGCCCTTTCACCCTGCCCACCAAAAGGCGGATTGGTCATTTTCTCTTGTAAAAAAGCTTGGAATCTATCAAGGATTTTTATCTCAATAGAGTCTAAATAAAAATCTAGTCATAGCTTTGTCAAGCACTTCTCATTTACATGACTGAGACGGCGATGACACAACTAGGTGATGTATGAGTAATGTGAGTTTGTTTCATTATCGATTTCCAACACATGGTTTTTTTAAATTAATACATACAAACAATTATATAAATGTGCATTACCATAACATATGTTGTTCTTGTAAAAGAGACAAACCTTATTTCCAAACATTAAAATAAATCCATTTATATCCAAACAAGATACAAAAATTTTGTTCTTGGTAACACTAGGCATATAATAATAGTTATGTAAAACCAAAATCATCCCAGTCGGAAATGAGAGGTCGTAATCGCCAATAGCCAATGCAGCCACCCTTGCGCAATTGGTAGCTCAAAGATCCACCTCTCCTCTGGAAATCATTCTAAATCAACTTGGTTCATGCATTTGAATACAGATGTGAGCCCCAAAAGCTATATCTAATACCAAATGTGAAAATATAGAAAAATTACACTAGATAACGAACACACCTTTAACATCCACATGCTTCTGGGTGCAGTTCATCTTCCAGTGGCCTTGCATGCCGCATGAAAAACATACTTCCTCCCATTACTTTTACTACCTATGGATCTTCCCCTTCTTGGAGGGACAGTGCTTGGGGGCTTCAGACCGTTTATAAGTCTTTTCCCCCTTTGAATTGTCCTTCCTTTTCTTATTCACCATATGTACTGCAGGTTTTTCACGCCCCATGTCCTTATATACCTGGAGAATGAACGTCAAGAGTTCCAATAGACTCTTCTCATTGTTGCTCATGTTTTATATGACAATAATTCTAGAGAAGGTCTTGGGCAGTGATGATAGGATAAGATCTGTATGCACCTCATCTGGGAATTTAATCCCCAAGTCATCCTGGTATATAATGTAGAAAGTAATCTTGACTACATGAGTCTCAACTGGCACAGAATCTCCAAGCTTATTTGTAAACAAAGCATTGGAGATCTCATACATCTCCTGTCTCGCCTTCTCTTGGTAGAGATCCTTAATGTGTGACATCATGCTATACGCGTCCGTGTTTTCATGCTAATTTAAGAACTCATTGGACATGGATGATAGCATAAAACACTAGAAATATATGGCATCATCCATTTGTTTCATATAGAGAGATAATTCCTCATCACTAGCCTCTTTCCCCGGTGCAACTGGAATAGGATCTTCTAGCACATACAATTTCCATTCGTGGTGAAGGATGGCACGTAAATTCCTCTACCACTCTTTGAAATTGGTGCTGGTGAGAAGGTTTTCCTTCTTTAGTGTGGTTCACAGTTATATATTTGAAGTCATTTTCTTGTTTTTTCTACAAATTATGATGAGTAATGGTTTAGTACATTATTAAAAAACCGATACAAATAAATAAATTAATACTTATTAGTCTCCCACTATATTATCGAAATCCAATAGCCCTCACCATTGACATAGACATATTTTATTTCGTGAATATTCTAGTGGAAAGGATCCATATTACCCTTCGAATTACCCCAACTAGGGTTGGTGAAGCTACGTGAACGGTTTAGGTAGGCATTCCGAATTCCAACTGCATGAACTCGAAGCTCCTTGATCTACTGAGTGGACTCCCCAATCCAGAAATCCTATCATTTTGGATTTACTCAATCGTTTCCTCTTGGTCACACCATGTCATGTTGTGGCAGTCAACCCTTGAGGTGAACCAAGTTAATTCAACACAAAATGTTGAATTAGAATACCCCCATAATTGAAAGCACCCCAACTAGGGTTCGTTATTCATTTTGAACTATGGATCGATTCTAACCAAGATTATCTAAGGCTACACTGACTTAATATTTCATTTGAGATATTTTATCCATAACATAAATTTACATTTTATTATCTTTGATTACATGCTTTTTAATATTAAGTGGGTTATAACTAAGCGATTAACCTTGTCGAGATAATATTTACGCATAATCCAATCTTATTTTAGTTCCATCTTGCATTCTTGTTTAATTCATTAATTTTTTGATCGTGACAACACACCCACAATAAATTAACCACGCAACTAACAGAAATAAAATAAATGGTATGATCATGAGATTTTTCTATTGGTTAATTTATCTAGTAGTTGATAAACTATCCCAAGACCTAGGGAGAAACACCTTGAACCTCTCGGGTTTGTGTTTACAACTTTCCACCATTCCACCTTAGTATCTCATTGGATTGGTTTCACCTTGGATTCTGACTTGACTTGCCTCCACTAGCTTGGGAGATCCATCCATTGCATATGAATTTATCTCACACGCATGTGAGGTGTAAAAAAATATTTTTACATAAAAGAATCATTGGGCGCGCATGAACTACATATTAATGAGGAGAAGGATCGCATACCTACAAATTTAATTTAAATAAATAAATAAAATATAACCATTCACATTCAAAGGTATTGGTCTAGCTCAGGATCATCCATACATGCAACTATATTTATGAATAAAAAACTAGAATTCAATTATTTAATCGTTCTTGTTTAAGATAAATAATGCTCGAATCAATTAATTATCTTTAATTAATCAATCCTTTTATATTAAACCCTTTTCTGAATTTCCATGAGATTCCCTCCATCAAAATTTTAAACAAATAAAATTATTTAAAATTATCTTTCTACGTAACTTGTACCTTGGAGGAAACCAGGTGAATTCTCATTCATTGCACAGATGTTAAATCAAACACATATATATAAAACACTTATCACGTGTTGTGACTTAGCATTACGCATGCACCATGGCACATGCCTCAAGGGTTTTTATGATATAATAATAAATTTGAACAAATCTGCATAATTTGGGTGAGTACACAGCATGTAGTTCCGACTACACAGCGTGTAATTTTATTCACCGTCCATCTGAAGTACACGCTCAGGGACATGGTGTGTTAATGTACTTCGTAAATTTTCAGAGTACACGGCATGTTCAGTGTGACACACGCCGTGTAGTTTCCACGTTACATGGTTTACAGCCGGGCAAGCCATGTACTGGGTACATGGTCCAACCCTAACTCGAAAGGACTACACACTGTGTTTTGTTGGACCACACATCGTGTAATCTGGAAACCATGTGCCACCTATTCCCAGTCAACACATAGTGTCATAAATGACTTAGATAGGATCAATACACAGCCTGATTTGGCAGACCAGTCCAATGCACAAACCTAGACTACACGACGTGTACTTCCGAATTCATGATGTGTATTCTCGTGTTGTACGGCCAGGAACATTCAGCTCCTCGGGATGAGATCATATACATTATTTTAATCAAAAACTAAATGAAAAGGTCATTTATGTATGGTTATTGAGAAACGATAGGGGTTTAATAGATCTCATGATTCAGATATAAAGAATAATTAACTTGAATTGAAACCACAAAATTATTAAATGCGTAAATCACCAATGAAAAACTAAATAATTATAATCAACTATATGCCCACCTCTGATTCCACTTGTAGATTCCAGGTGCAGTAGAAGCACGTTGGTGGGTTTACTAACATTAATTATAACGTTAAAAAATGATCACTCTGAGATCCATCACGATGTAAAATGCCGAATCTTTGGAATGGAATGAAGAATGAAAAAAAGGAGGAAGTCCCAAAACCATAGAGATAGGATCATCATATGTTGGTTATAAATAATTTAATTAATTACAAGAATTATCTTAGTGGAATTCTTTCTTCTTTGATTTCCCTGGTCATGATCCTATGATCCATGTTGCATTGTAGAATCCATGTGTAGGATTCCTCTAGCGGTGATCCACATGTGCTCCACGTATCTCTGGATGTCGCCGAAGGGATCTCTGGGTGCTAGCGCAGAAGAACCTTCACTTGTGATGTCTGCCTTCGATCACCTTGGACTCTCGGTCTTGAGAGCATTCTTGAAGGAAGGAGTTCTTTTGGCCCTGAATGAATTGTTGTGCACAACGACAGGGAAAAGTGTTGGGGTTGTTAGGATATTTATAACCAGGTTTGAGGTTTATAGATTTATGAAAATAAATAAAGGTGTTACATGTTTTGTTTATTTCATTAACTCTTATTGAAAACCCCCTTGTCGAATTATTAATTCCATGACATGCGCCCACGCTAATTATAATAAATTTGTTGTAAAAAAATGATTTTATTTCATCAAAATACAGACTGGAAAAACTACATGCCTTGTAATCATTAATATATGATGTGTACTCTTTTTCCATAAAACTACATGGCATGTATATTTAATATACACTGCATGTACTTTTATTTTCCATTTTCCTTTTTTCCCCACCACATTTATTAGACATTGAGTAATGGCTATTTATTTCTTAAATAAGTGTAACTGCATTACTCGCTAATAAATATATATTATTTCATCCACAATATATTCTCTTCAATAACTAGTGTCGAAATAAATGAAATCAAGTATCCTTAAATAATTATTAAACCATAGTAAGGAATAATATTTATTAACATGCTAAATAAATATTTAACTGAGATACATGGACACACTTAGTGTGTGTCCCTCTAGGCCTCTTTCTCATTGGCATTAGGTAGGCTTGTCTAAATTTCAAGATTACTATCTAGTAATGGGTCAAGGCACCCGAGAGAAAGAATTTGACGCCTCATTGACGTGTCACCTCATAAAAACGCTTACCATGTAATATAATCCCTTTGTCTTGATATCTCTAATCAAGAGGGTTATATTCTAGTGCCATCAACCCATGCGCTCTATTATTCTTTCATGGACTTTCTGGAATTCAACATGCCAAATTCTTACCATGGCCATGGATTTACCTTGGCTATATCAATTTCATCAAATGGAATGAGACATCTACTTCTGTTATGGAACAGAAGGGACAAATCCTTTCTTGCATTATCTAATAATGCGGTATTACTCGTGATGCACCCAATGTATCCTACCTCGCTTCGAACAGTGTGTCGTCATAGTTTTTGTCAACACATCTAAGTGTGAGAGTTGTAATACCACTTAATAATAATCGTAAAGTCAATGGACCAATACACACGTCGTCAGATAGGAACATCCAATGACACTATGAAATTTGGATTTCCTACTTGTGGTTCTCATTCTCATAATATCCTCCAGGATATTACCAATGGTGCACACCATTAACAGGTTCCTCAACGTTTTATGAGTCCTCACCCCTAATGGACTATATTATTTGTGTCCCTCAAATAACATCATCCAGCCATAGAACATATATTCAATAACAGTGTTGTGGCACTTCCAGGTTTTCATCATAGCAGGGATCCGCTATGACCCTTTAATGCAACCACTATCCTTAGGACATTATCACGTGGATTGTCACGTAGAAGAACAATCAAGATGTGATAAGTCTTTTATTAATGAATAAAGTACAATGTAGTTAGTTCTAGGCCCCCAACTCCAACACATGTGTCTTCCTGTGGCTTGATTCCGAAGAACATTCATTGATGGAATTATTAATTCGTAAAAGAATGTATTCGTTTGCATTCTTCATTCGGATAATAAGTTCTTCATTGGCGTTCTTCGTTCGAAGAATGAAATCTTCCTAGAGATCTCTCTCCTTTTCCAGCCGAAAGGAAAAGAGGTTCCAATATAATTTAACATAAGAAGAAATTAATTTGGAACACACACACATGATTGAAAAATTAATGTATGGCGTTGGCACAATTAATGTGGAGGTATCTCGAGAGGCTGCTCTATATTAAAGAGGAAGTTGAGAGGTTTCACCCCCATTAAGAAAGGAGTTTAATAGGTTTAATCCTCTTGTGGTCCCCACCCCCAAAACCACTCATTGGGAGGTTAGTTCGGGTTGTCCCCACCATCATAACCTTTCATAGGAGGTTTAGGTCTGGTGGTCCCCACTACTCAACATCCACATGGAATAAAAAATACAAATAAATGCTACACAATTTTATTTTTATCATATTCATTCATGATTATGTGAATAGATAACCTCCACCCTCCACCAACTGTGGTCAAGGTAAAGGTCTCATTAAGATAATACCGGTTCAAAAAGTTCAATGGTGCCCTCAGATTTCAATTTCAAGCACCAGTTCCAAAGTTAGAAAAAATAACTCGCACGATTACTGAACGTACCCAAAATAAAGTTCAAAAATTCATTCTCGGCACTCCAGGCCGCGGAATTATGTGCCGTCAATTTTCACAGACTCATAAAATTCCTAATTATTTAAAATAATTACATGGAAATTATGGGTCTTTACATATTACTCTTTATACTCTTCCCTCCATCTCTTTGTTAATAAAATGAAATCTTTTCCCATGATGTGTTAATTTACATAAATCATGGAAGATACACTTCCATTTTCCTTAAAATAATTAGGGATACCAATAAAAACAAAAAATGGTAGAAAAAGGATTGTAATATTTTTTTCTTATCCCCTTTTATGTTCTGGAACTAACTTATTTACAGGACACTAAGTGATAAAATAAAACATGTTCACTGTGATAAAAAACTATCCAAATTGACTAAAACTGATCATCGTTAAATTTTATCTAATGATTAATCCACATGTTATATAACATAATTCATTATAAGTTAATTTAAACTCCTTTAATATCATTAATAACAAGAAATATCAGTTCTGGATATCTATACATGTTATAAAAAAACATCCATTCATGAATAAAAGTGAATTGTTTATGAAAACCATAAAAATGCAAATTCTTGAACAATAGATTGAAAATCTATAACTCGTCCAAAGGCCTATAAAATAACATAATGAAACCATAATAAATCTTATTCATGTAAAAAAACGTTCTTTATTTGTTAATTAATGAATATAATGATTTTATATATGACATTAAAGTGAACAAAGTGTTTGGATACCAGGTAAGGGGAAATTCTCGAACCGAACATTCTTTATTCAGGTTCTCCCTCTTTCACTCTATTTTTGGTATGGTTACTCCTTATAAATAATTTTTTCAAAATTATCTTACCTATTCTTGGATATACATGTTCTAAACTATATTTAATGTCATACACAATGTTTTCCCATAGAATTATTCTTTCAAGAACACGCCTTTTACATCTCACTCAAGGTTGTCGATTATTGTATCAAGTAAGATATTCCCTCTTTATTTTGGAAACCCAAAGTTCATGAATGAATTATTATGAGTTTAAACCCAATAAATTCCATGGTTATGATTGAAATTTTTTATATGTGGAAATCATGATAACATAAATTTTATGTTGTGATGGGTGCACCTAGAATTATATAGTGCAATATGAATGTTTTAATACAACGAGTGTACCCTAAATTAAAGATTGCTCTAATGCATTGGATAAAGTTATGATCCTCATGAGTTAATGTGTAATAATTTGTGAACAGGATGCTATATTTTTTCAAAAATATGTGTGGTAGTTAACTAATAATACACAATGTTTTAATTTTTTTATGCATTTCCACATTTCCTGTCTTTTATTAAGGTTTCCTCTCATGGTTTTAATGATACTGTTTTGATTATACTCACCCCATGATATATTGTTATTATCTATACTATTTCTGGGATTTTATCTCACTC
This sequence comes from Viscum album, assembly GCA_963277665.1. Lineage (NCBI taxonomy): Eukaryota > Viridiplantae > Streptophyta > Magnoliopsida > Santalales > Viscaceae > Viscum > Viscum album. Next base: position 864,216,363 of record OY728132.1, on the reverse strand, counting down.
CATTTTTATTCATATCCTCAAGTGACTACATGTACAAAGGAGAGTTCAAGTTTCAATACGAAGCTAGAGAAGAAGAAATTAAATAAATGTTTATGCTTGATGTTTTAAATGTAATGTTTGGCCCTCATTTTCCAAAGATACTAAACCTATGGATCATCGTGTAATTAAATAATGATTTTTATAGTTATTATGAAGTAATATTAATGTAAGAAATGTCTGGGTTGTTATAATTTCCATCAATAACAATTGGACAAACTCTGTAACCAGAGTAATACATTTTTTTCTCCCATAAATCATGTTATAAATTTGAAGAAATAATAAAGTATGTGCATTATAAACACCCATCTCATTTTATTAAACAAAACTTATCTTCCTGATCTACATAAGATATAAATGATATAAAAAACACATATTATAACAAATTTATCCAAGCATAAAGCATACCTGTTATCAATGTAGAAATTCCTTCTCTCTATTAATTGAAAGTAACCATTGAGTTTTAATCTTCAATTAAGTAACATTTTCAAATATTTTCATATATTTATGAATTTTTCATAAAATTTACTTTATGACATATATAAATTAAAATGATATAATTTAATTCTATAAATAATAAATTTTCATGGAGATGGTTTTGGGCGCGGTGAAAGAATATGGTGGTGAAAGATATATTAAAATTACTTTAAATAATTGTTTCCCAAAAACATGAGCGTGGATAATATACATAAAATTTATTATTAATATATTTTATATAAAAATAAATTATCACCTTTAATTAGGAATATTTCTTCATTTTTGATGTTGATCATCCAAAAAAACCCTTTCAAAATTACTTTATTGAATTCTGAGGATCCAAGGATAGAATCCCTGTACTTGTGATCCACATGAAATCCTTTGATATTCAAGAAATTCAATTGATCATTGGTTCCTAAAGTGGAGAGTTGATTCTCTATAATTACTCATGTTGATCACTTATTCATTAATCATGAAGGGATCACTCTTATGTTTCTCAATCATCATAGGAAGAGGGAAAGGTGGAGTCGAGAGAGAATTCATTGAGCGCAACAATTCCATATTCTCGATATTTGATGAAATATACAGTATAGATAACCACTTTTAATAGAGATAGAGTTTAGGATAAAATATCATTTAATTTCCAACCAGACATGAAATAACATTTAAACCCTTTAATAGCCTCATATCATATAATAATAATATCATTATTATTATTTCATGGCGTGCTCAAACTTGCTCAATAACAAATATTATTTAACCATCTTGTTAATTACTATTTGTCACTAGAACAATTCATGGATTGTTTGAACTCCACTATTATATATTTAACACCCAAATAAATATTTTGTTAATAAAAAAAATTATTCGAAATCCAAGAAATAAATATTTTTTAAAATATAAAATAAAAATATATATTTTATTCACAATCTAGTGAATAATTATTTTATATATATTTATGTAATTAAATAAATTATTTATGAATAAAAAAACTATATATTTTTTACACCCCAGCCCACAACTGCCCCAAAGCCAGTGCATATAATAATATAAGGTGTGTAATTTTCTTTATAAAAAGAAAATATCAATAATTACACATCATGTTCCACTACCGAATATCTTTGTGGTTTAGGTCTTGAAAAACTAGGTACAATTATTATAATCCTTCAACACTAAACAAAAAATACTCCACAAAAATAGTCACCAATCAGTGTAACTCAAATCTACTAATCCTATAAAAATACAATTAAAATGTAGGGTAATCATATGAATGCCCAGTAAGGGATATTTTAAAATAATATTTCAAATTAAACCTTATAAATATTACCTTAAAAATATTCACTAAACAATTTATAAAAGAAAATTTCAGTACATGAAGCATAACCAAAATGTTTTCCAATAATTACCAGATAACATTTTAAGAAACATTAACAGGGATACAAAAAACATGTTCCAATCATAATCATGATTATAAAAAAATATATGGTGTGCATCATATAAATCAAGAGTTATTCAAACTAAACTATGTGTGACATTTGAAATTTCATGTACAAAATTTAAATATGAAATTAATACATAATCAAAGATGCGCATAAAAGGGTAAAATTATTTTCTTTCCTTACTATCTGTAAATCATACATTGGCAGATAAATTTTTGACATTTTTAAAAATGTTTACATGATGAGTTCTGAATAAAAAATTATGTCATGTTTATTACCTTCTTCTGATACTCACAAGTATAGGGACATAACCATGTATATTATACTAGTATAAAATTTAATTTTTTAATCAAATATTATAATCAAAATGAGTAAAATGAATATTATAGACATTATGTAACTTTTTTTCAAGGCCTCTGCCAAGACTTCAAAAAATAATTAAGGCCTCGGCCAGAACCATATATCAAATTAGGGATTACCCCATCCAATTATACATCTATTTTTCTCATTAGACCTACAAAAGCATCGATATAAGGACCCGACCCCAATTTCCCAGAGCCGGTTCCTTGTCTGATTAAATTGGTATACATACAAGCAATACGAGTCCTGAAGGACAGAGTAGTTTAGTATTATTGGAAACAAGATTCATACATAAGTTCAATATTACCATATGAAGAGAAATACAATACGGAAACTCCTTAGACAACACCCATAACTCCTAGGTTATTTATGCATGTCATTCATAATAAACTTCTTCATGTCCTGAAAAAGAATGATAAATAAGAAAGGGGGGAGCTCAAATGATCAGTAAGAGTAAGAAATACAATGGAAGATAGTATAAACATAAGACATGGTGCATAATTGAAAACACAAGCCTTTAATAATAAACTTGAACACATTATGGCAGGAAAATGTGCTGAGTAAATAATGACATAATAAAACACAATCATAGGTATTCTACTAGTCGAATAACCACATGAAATATTAGTAGCTGAATTCATAATGATGGAATACATAATTATGGACATTCTTAAACATTTTATAAAGGCCTAGGCCACGCTGTCTAATGATTAAGGCCTTGGCCAAAATCCATATCACATTGGGAAAGGCGTCGGCTAATTCCACATCTATTTGTCTCATGAGACCTACTGATGCATATAGGGGCTATAGAAGGCCCCACCCATCACATAATAAGTCCAATTCCTCCCACATATGAGTGGGTATCAACATAAACAACTTATACATTCATTTTGAAACTATCATATGAAATGTAACTAACTTTCACCAATAATTGAACATAAACACTAACCATTCGGAATAATATGATGAATGGTTTTAGGATAGATAATACAAAATAAATATATTCTTAAACCATCAAATAAAATAAGTTATATGACTTCATAAATGATTAAACCCAATAATACCATGGAATCGACAATAGCATTGAACGAAAATACTCTTATAAAATCATTAAGAAATTTGGAGATAAATACTCTTTTATATTGAAAAGAAGAGTTCTTTTGAAAAATCGTTGTATAAAACTAGAAGTGAAGAAAGATAGTATTTTCATAACAAAATGAGTATTTTTAGAAATATAATGGTTTACAAAAATATATTATAGAGTTCCCTTGTAAATAGATATGAATTGGAGAAATTCTCTTAAATCAGGCTTCTATTTTGGAAACAATTTTGAATGTTCCTTTTAAGATGTGTAACTATCCATAAAATAAGGAAGGGTTATGGTTTTTAAACATATATATGATACTCACAAAGAATATATGATGATTACATAAAAATACATAATTATTTCATTGTGGTAGTTATATAATGAATGTATCCCGAATGAAAATGGAAGTTCGGGTGGAAAAACACTTACATTAACTCCAAACATGTTCTGCTTCTGTACTTAATCTCCTGTAATATGAAATTATACATGTTAATAACTTATTTCAAGAACCTATTAGACATGTATTTAGTCAAAAAATTTCTTTTTAGTTCATTTATGTCTTTATTGACATGTTATTGTATTGAATTTCATCGTTCTGAAGTGTTCGTTTCCTTTACTTCCATATTCGGTTCACTTGTTTTCATGTAATGAAGTTCATGTGGAATGGTAATACATCTCTAGGATTGGAATTACATATTATTGATGAACATATAGAATTGGTAATGTTAATTTATATCATTTTTTTACATGGAATTATGATGAATAACTAGATGACAACCAATTCAATTATTTGGCATTATTTGGAAAATTATGAACTAGTTTTTTTATCTAACTTAATTATATGTACATATTATGGTTCATGAATATTAATTAGATTAAAAAACATATATTATAGTCTAGTTAAACCATGAATATGTTTTCATGTCCAGTAATGAAGAAAAAATTGATGAACGAAACTTCTTCGTCCACAAATGTAAAACCCCAAGCTTCTACGGTATGCTTCTCTTTTAATAATGTGTTAGCGTGTGTTGTACGAAACATCGAGTTCTAACACACACCACAACCTATCAAATTAGCCGTTATGAATATTAATACATACTTTTTAAAATTTTGGAAATTCCATCTCTCAAAATGGACTTCATTTTTGGATTTGGAGTATCGAATGTAGCCAAAGGAAAAATTTTGGTACTTTTTGGATAACTTTAATATTTTGATGAATAGTGAAAATTACTAAATTTTAATTAAAAACATATTTTTTAATCCAAATAAATAATAGTGATTAATTTTGAATTTGAGTAGTTTTAAAGTATATTTTGAATATATTTTTACCATTTAATACAATGTTATTCATTTGGCATAATTTCACAGTTAAACTGGACATAAAAAAGTACTAATCTTTTGATAGTTATTATATCTTAAAAACACGCTTTTTGTTTTGAAATCGGGAATTAATTTTAAATTAATTTCTACCACTTCTGGGTTTTGAATTTGGAAAAATGGATTCCATATTTTGAATCAGGATGTCCAAATTGTGTAAATAGGTAACTTTTATTTTTATACATTTTGAATAATTACTTAGGTAAATATTTTATTTACCACGGTTAAAGGGTAAATCCGGTAAATAAGGGTTAAAAAATAAAATATTAATAATTATAAATTACCCTAAAACGTGTCCTAACCTTATTGGTGGATACAGGTTCGACCATGGGCATCTTTGGGCCGATTTTGGGACCACATAGAACCACTTTTGGGTGATAGGGACACATTATTTTAATTAAGTTAAAATAAATACAAAAATGACAAAAGCATATATCTTTTAGAAAAACAATTTTTACAAAGGGTTATATATGTTGTATTTTCAACAATAAAATTAATTAGAAAGATAAAACGATTTCCTACATAATTATATTTTATTTATAATTTTTAGATATTAAATAATTTAATTTCATTATGAAACAATAATGATACAGTAATTACCCTAATAGTGATAAATTAAAATAATTGATATTATAAATACCCAAATAAATATAATTTGAGCCTTTTTATGTATTACACTAATTTTATCTGTTAATATTACATGTTAGGATTGACTTAATTATCCTTTTGTGAAGTAATCATTCTGTTATGAGTTTTAAAAAAATCAATTATTGAATAGTGTCAAAATTGATATAAAAGAGTTTTTAAAACAAATATTATATTATTAATTGATATTAAATTCCTAAAAATATATGGTTCGGCCAAGATACTTATATAATGATAGTCGTATCATTAATGGACCACTTGGGGGTCTATTGGATGTATATATTACGTTTATTAACCATATAATATAAAAAACAAAGAGACATTGTAAATGTGAAATTAATTAGCTAAGAGTTAATACTTAATGATATGGTTAATATAGTAACCCAAACCTATCTAAATTATATTGGTTGAGTGGTTTTATACCCATACCCACCTTAACCTTTAAATAATCCACTTTGGAGACATTAGAAATGGAATATTAATTTATTATAAAATAATATTTCAATCTTTTCCAAAGGTGCCCCTCACCCCTCTTATAAAAGGGCACTCCCCCTTCTCACTAATTCACACATTAAAAGCCTTTTGGTTCAGCAAAACTCTGAAAAAATACTCTCTCAACTTCCCCCACTAAACCTAGAGGCTTTATTATGATCAGAAGTCCATCTTAAAGAGCCCTTTTGATCAAATCAAAAGGAAGAACCCGAAGAAGAGGTAATGTTTTCACCACCCTTTTTAAAATTCATTTCTTCTTCAACTTATTCTTTATTTGTTATTCCCATTATAAAATAATTAATCCAGTATCTCCTATATAAAGTAATATTATTATAAATATGGTACAACCACATTCAGTATTCTATCCATCCTTTCAATGACATGTCACGATACGTGCGTACGTACGGCTTACCGTCTCCACGCCGTGGTGTAATTGTTATTCAATAAATTATTATTTGGATGGGTATATAATAAAGATGTGTAATTCATGTAAATAATAAATATAACTTGATAATGATTCTTTATATAAGATATACCATCCAATTATATATCATTTTAATATCAAAAGAATGATATTGTCGCTCGTGCGTACGTACGGACTACCGTCTCCACGAACGCAATGAGATTCATTCTCCATCATATCAATTCAAATATAATTCACATTTGATGATTAATAATAGTATCTAAGGACTTGATATAATTCTGGATATGATTAAGATACAACCTATCCATGAAAAAAATGGCTTATGTATCAAAACATATAAAATAAAACGAGTAAGTTAACACCTGAAATGATGATAATTCTAAGATATTATTAACAACGCAATGTTAATATATCATATATGATATCATATTAATGTATATGATTCTTGACTAATTTAATAACAATTATTTTACCATTATACATGAGGATAAACTACCCCAACCAAGGAAATGTACAAGGTAGGGGTTTATTTCGCAATCGCTTCATTATCTGAGGTTGTTAATACGTAATAATCTACTGGGACTTCTTTATAATCCACATCCATGTTTCTTAAAAATGAATTTCAAAACATTTTTACTATTTACTAGAATATGAGTTAAAGTCATTTATACCATTTGTGACTTTTATAAGAGGTTTATAAAGGAATCTTTCCGTTGTTTTCCAAACAAGGTTCTTTTAAACCTTTTCGACAGAATTATGGTAAGAATGTTTTTTTAACTTATATGGTGGGTACGGCTATTTTCCGACGTTATAAAATCGTCGAATCTTCCCTTAAAATATAATAGGAATATTTTCAAAGAAAATGTTTTATTTTATAAATATATGACTCTTAAATGATTTCAAAATATAAATAGATATTTCTCTAAAAAGAGTTTTGATTTCATCTATGTCAACATCCTTTGATGGATTTTACGCCTATTTGAAGTTGATTTATTATGATACAAAACTTCTATATTTTATTGAAGGTTTTGTGATATGTTTTACTATGGATGTGTTATTTTTATACCATTCATGGTTTACTGATGATGCATTTACATTTCCTATGCTATTTTTAATAGGAATGTTTATGTTATGTTTAAACCTTTTCATATGGGAATTCATTGGACTTAATATGTGATGGGTGGAGCCCGCTATAGCTCCTCGATGCATCGGTAGGTCTCATGAGACAAACTAGTGTCTTGGCACAAGGCCTTGGAAAAATTTTATTTGTAGTCCTGGCACGAGGCCTTGGCTATGTGGAATTGATAGTATGGCATTATGCATTCCATCATTATGAAAGTGGTTATTGATATTGCATGTGATTATTCGATTAGTAGAATATCCATGTGAATATGAAAATGGAATTATTTCATTTTATTTTTCCCATACTATGTTGAAGATCAATTTTAAAAGGCTTTGGTTTTAGTTATAATTGCCTTAAATGTTTATTCTTATTTATGAATGTTTTCGCTATATTGTTATCCTTACTTGGAATTTGATCTCACCCCTTTTCTTTGTTTTATTTTTTCTAGGATGTGAAGAAGTAAATTATGAATGACCTATAGGGATAGTATGAGGGGATAAGAGTGTGCAATATGGACACTATGTTGTTGTAGTTTTCATTTTTATGATGTAGTGTAAAACATTATGATTATACCTAGTGTTTCCAAGGCTACAAAACTAATCGGTCTTTTGAGACTTGATCTTTCTTGTGATCATGAAAATATTATGTAATAATGCACCGACTCTGGGTAACTAGGGTCGGGGCATTATAGTTGGTATCAGAGGTAGTTTAGTACAAACCTTGGAAGCTATATTTAGATAAACTCTGATTAGAGCACATAGACCTAAGATGGACGATGAGGATTAGTATAGAAGAACTTCCTAGAATTTTGGTATTACAGAGATTTTGTGAGTTTTCCAAGAAATAAATCCCCGTCTGGATATGAGTAGGTAGAGGCGGCTCTGGAACAGATATACCTTGGGGTAAAACCCGAAAACACCGCTTTGAGCTAGAATCGCACAGGGACTGGTGCACGACAACGGGCCTTGCTGCACTCTTGGTTACGACACTCCTGGGGGATATGCTTAGGATAACTCTCATTTTCATTATAAATAATTATGAAAGGTTTATGAGTATATACTTCCTCAAATAAACATTTTTATGATTATGGATTCAATTTATGTTAAGTGTTTTATAAGTATGGAATTATGTATTTTGATTTATAAACAGATATAGTTTATGCCATTATTTAGAAATGGAGCCTAGTAGAAGAAATGGAAGCCGTATCAATTCACGCACTCCATGTAGGGATTGCCCTCCTACTCAAGATAATTATAGTGGAGCTGTTGATGTAACTGGTGCCGATCAGCTAATCACCATACTCAGACAACTCACTCAGGTTATGAATAATAACCTTACCCGTAATGAGCACCCTGATCCGCAACGTGGAGGATCAATGTTAGATCAATTCATATGGCAACAAACACCAACGTTCAATGGGAGTAAAAATCCCTTTGTAGCTGAGCAATGGATAAATTCCCTTGAGAAAATATTTTAGGCTTTGGGGAGTAGTGAAAGGGAAAAAATATCATGGAAGCTTACCGCCTCACTGGAGATGTTGATCAATGGTGGTCACTGATTCAAAACAAGAAGGAAGATGATGAAGTATCAAATATGGAATGGAGGGAGTTCAAAGATCTTTTTTTTAGAAAAATACTTTCCTCACGACCATCGTGCAGATATGGAAAGAAAATTTCTGAGTCTGAGACAAAAGGAGGATGAGAATGTCACAAAGTTTGAGGCTAACATTACAAGGTTAGCAAGGTACTCTGGAGATTATATACTTAACCCAATAAGTAAGATTGATCATTTCTTTGATTGGTTAAAACAATTTCTTCGTCGAGCATTAGTCTCACAATCCTTCTCATCGTATGAAGACATTGTCTCATGTGCTATCCAGATCGAAAAGGAATACTCTATGTCTTATGACATTAAATAAAATCAAGAGAAGAAGAGATCTGCTGATCAATATGGGAATAGAAATAAGGGGAAGAAGGTAAAGGTTGAATATCCATTATGTGGTAAATGTGGGAACAAACAACCCAGTACTTTCTTGAAGGGAATGGGTGTTTGTTACAAGTGTGGTGAAAAAGGCCACCATGCTCATGATTGCAAAGGGAAGAAGGAAGCTACCAATGTTCAGTGCTAGAATTGCAGGGAGATGGGACATTATGCAAATAAATTTCCTAAGCGTCAAGGTAAATTACCACAGAAAAGGCGAAGGGAACAAGGCCAAACTTATGCTATCACTACTACAGAGGTAGAAGCTCCAAAAGACGCGGTGGAAGGTAATTTAATGGTTTTCTCAAGTTTAGAAAATGCATTATTTGATTATGGATCATTTAATTGTTTCATATCTTCCCAGTTTTATAAGAAAATTAGATATTTCCAATTTTATTTAACAACGGAGTTGTCAGTTAAAACTCCTAAGGGAAGTATCATTGAAACAAATTTTTGTCAATCAGTCCCCATTAGAGCACATAAATGATCTTTATCCGTTGATCTCATCATTATACCTATGATTGAGTTTGATATAATCCTCGATATGGATTAGATTTCAGACTATGATGCGATGATTTATTGTAAGAAGAAGAAGGTTACGATTTTTGATGATGATGATAAGGAACACCTTATCTTTAGAGAAGAATCATCACCACCAAATTATTATCTAGATCCACCCCTAGTAGCTCAAATAATTTCATTTATTGGGGAGGAAGAGGATGAAATTACAGTGGGTGAGGAATGGAATGTTCAAATAGAGGATGTAGCTGTTGTGAAATAATATGTAGACGTGTTTCTGGATGATTTACCTGGACATCCTCCAGAATGAGAAGTTGAGTTTTCCATTGATTTAATTCCTCGATCAAGGCCTATATAGAAGACCCCTTGTAGAATGGCCACTATAGAATTAGTTGATCTAAAGAAACAACTATAAGAATTGAGTAATAAGGGATTTATTCTCCCTAGTGTTTCTCCATGGGGATCCACTGTTCTATTTGTACAAAAGAAAGATGGATCTATGAGGTTATGTATCGACTACAGGGAGATCAATGCTATAACAATAAAGAACAAGTATCCCCTACCTCACATTGATGATTTATTTGACCAACTGCATGGAGCTAAATACTTTTCAAAGATAGACCATAGATCTAGATACCATCAGTTGTGTGTGAAGAATGAAGACATTCCGAAGACAACATTTCGAACCAGGTATGGGCATTACGAGTTTACTGTAATGCCTTTTGGATTGACTAATGCACCCTCTGTATTCATGGATCTGATGAATAGAGTTTTCAAGGAATATCTTGATGAATTTGTGGTGGTATTTATTGATGATATCTTGGTATACTCTAAAATCTATGAATATCATGAAAATCACTTGCGCATTATCCTGAAGACTCTGAGAAGACATGAATTATATGAGATGTTTAGCAAGTGTGAATTTTGGCTTCAGGAGATTTTTATTCATGTCAATATTGTCTCTAAAGAAGGAATCTCATTTGATCTTTCTAAGACTAAGGCAATCCATGAATGACCAGCACCTACGAGTATAACTGAGGTACATTGTTTTATTGGTTTAGCAGGTTATTGTCGATGTTTTGCCCAGAATTTTGCCCGATTGGCTAACCCATTAATGAAGCTCACACGTAAAGGGGTTAAATTTGTTTGGACAAAAGATTATGAATAATGTTTCAAAGAAATGAAGATAATATTAGTCAATGCTCCTATATTTACTCTACCATAGGGGAATGATGGGTTCGTTATTTATAGTGATGCGTCGAAGAAAGGATTTGGTTGTTTCCTTATGCAGAATGATAGGTTTATTTCCTATGTATCATGACAGTTGAAACTTCATGAACAAAACTATCCTACTCATGATCTCAAGTTAGTAGTTGTGATCTTTGATTTGATGATATGGAGGCACTACCTCTATGGTGAAAAATGTGAGATTTATACTGATCACAAGAGTTTGAAGTATATTTTTCACAAAAATAACACAACATGAGGAAATGGAGATGGCTTGAATTACTACATCATTATGATTGTATGATACATTACCACCCAGGGAAAGTAAACACGGTGGAAAATGCTTTGAGAAGAAAATATCATAGAGTTTTGAACAATTTGAGAATTAAAAGGGATCCAATTTTCGAGGATCTAGTGGAGATGGACATGGGAATAACCATGGAAGGTGAAACATCAATTATTTTTCAAATGGTTGCCAAACCATCTTTGCTAGAAAGGATTAAGAGTTCTCAGATTGATGATAAATAATTTCAAAAGAAGACTAAAGCTGTGAATGATGGGATATTGAGAGACTTTGTGTATGAAGATGGAATTTTGAAATTCGGGAAGAGTCTTTGTTTTTCCGATATACCAGATCTAAAAAGGGAATTTCTGGATGATTCTCATTGTTCCAATTTCTCTATACACCATGGGAGCACCAAAATGTATAGAGATTTGAAGGAACGTTTTTGGTGGGACAACATGAAGAGGGAGATTGTTAATTTTGTGTCATGATGTATGTTTTGTCAACAAGTGAAAGCTGGAAGGCAACAACCTAGATGAGTCATACAACATCTTCCCATACCGGAGTGGAAATGGGACAATATTACAATGGACATTGTCATGGGGATACCAAAGACTCCTAGAAGGAACGATGCAATATGGGTCATTGTAGATCATCTTACCAAGTCAGAACATTTTAATGATATAAGGGAAGATTTACCACTCGAACGACTAGCAAGACTATATATTAATGATGTTGTGAGACTTCATGGAGTACCCCTATCGATTATTTTTGATCGTGATCCCCATTTTACTTCACGATTCTGGAAAATTATTCAGAAAGCCTTGGATACTAAACTTCATTTAAGCACTGCCTAGCACCCTCAAACAGATGGACAATCATAACGAACTATTTAAACCTCAGAAGACATGTTGAGATCCTACTCACTTGACTTTCAGGGTATGTGGGATCAATATTTACCTCTGGTAGAATTTTCCTATAACAATAGCTTCCATTCGAGTATTCATATGGCACCATATGAAACATTATATGGAAAGAGATGTCTCACACCAACCGGTTGGGATGACGTTTGTGAAAGAAAACTTGTAGGCCCAGAACTGGTGGAGGAAACAATGGAAAAGTTGAAGGAAATCCAAAACCATATCAAAGCAGCTCAAAGTATGCAGAAGAGCTATGCTGATAATCGAAGGAAGGATTTGGAATTTCAAGTCGGTGATCATGTTTTACTAAAGGTATCTCCATGGAAGGGATTCATAGGTTTTGGTAAGAAAGATAAATTGAGTACCAGGTACATTGGACCTTTCTCAATTCTAGAACAAATTGGGGCTATAGCTTACCGATTGGCAATGCCGCCAAGTCTCTCCGAAGTTGACGGTGTGTTCCACGTATCATTGTTGAGGAAATACATGCCTGACCCAATGCATGTACTCACATATGAGGAATTAGAACTGGAACCTGATCTATCTTATTGCCAAGAGCCCGTCATGATTCTTGATATTAGAGAACAAGTACTGAGAAACCGGACGACACGTCTGGTAAAAGTCTTGTGGAGAAACCATAAGATGGAAGAGGCAACGTGGGAACCTGAGGAACATATGATGAAGAACCACCCAGGTCTTTTCATGCGGTAGTATTCTAGAAATTTTGAGGATGAAATTATTTGAAGGAGGGGAGAATGTAACACGCCAAGCTTCTATGGTATGCTTCTCTTTGAATAATGCATTAGCGTGTGTTGTACAAAACATCAAGTTCTAACACACACCACAACAGATCAAACTAACCATTTTGAATAGTAAATCCTACTTTTTAAAATTTTATAAATTTTTTCACATAAAATGGACTTCATTTTTGGATCCAGAGTATCAAATTTATCCAAAGGTGAAATTTTGGTACTTTTCGTATAACTTTAATATTTTTATGAATAGTGAAAATTACTAAATTTTAATTTAAAACAAATTTTTTAATCAAAATAATTAATAGTGATAACTTATTAATTTGAGTGGTATTAAAGTATATTTAGAATATATTTTTACAATTTAATACAATTTTTTTCATTGGACATAATATCACAGTTAAACCGAACATAAACAAGTACCAACATTTTGATAGTTATTATATCTTAGAAACACGCTTTTTGTTTTGACATCGGGAATTAATTTTAAATTAATTTCTACCACTTATGTGTTTTGAATTTGGAAAAATGGATTCCATATTTGTAATCAGGATGCCCAAATTTTGTAAATAGGTATCTTTTATTTTTAGTCATTTTGAATAATTACTTCGGTAAATATTTTATTTACCACGGTTAAAGGGTAATTCTGATAAATAAGGGTTAAAAAATAATATTATAATAATACTAAATTACCCTAAAAAGTATCCTAACCTTATTTGTGGATACATGTTCGACCATGGGCATATATGGGTCGATTTTGGGACCCCATGGAGCTACTTGTAGGTGATAGGGACACATTATTTTAATTGAGTTAAAATAAATACAGAAATGACAAAAGCATATATCTTTTAGCAAAACAATTTTTACAAAGGGTTATATATGTTGGATTTTCTACTATAAATATTCATTAGAAATATACAACGATTTACTACATAATGATATTTTATTTATAATTTTTAGATATTAAAAATTTAATTTATTTATGACACAATGATTATGCAGTAATTACCATAATAGTGAAAAATTAAAAAAAAATTGATATTATAAATACCCAAATAAATATAATTGAGACTTTTTATGTATTAAACTTATTTTATAGGTTAATATCACATGTTATAATTTACATAATTAACTTGTTTAGAAGTAATCATTCTGTTATGATATTTACAAAAATCAATTTTGGAATAGTGTCAAAATTGACATAAAAGAGTTTTTAATAAAAATATTATATTATTAATTGATATTAAATTATTAAAAATCTAAGGGTCGGCCAAGAGACTTATATAATGATATTTTTATCATTAATGGACCACTTGGGGGGTCTCTTGGATGTATATAGTATGTTTATTAACCATATAATATAAAAATACAAAGAGACATTGTAAAAGTGAAACTAATTAACTAAGAGTTAATATTTAATGATAAGGTTAATATAGTAACCCAAACCTATCTAAATTCTATTTTCTGAGTAGTTTTTGACTTCTCCCCACCTTAACCTTTGAATAATCCACTTTGGAGCATTTATAAACCTAATATGAATTTATTATAAAATAATATTTCTAACTTTTCCAAAGGTGCCCCTCACCCCTCTTATAAAAGGGCACTCCCCCTTCTCACTAATTCGCACATTCAAAGCCTTTTGGTTCGGACAAACCCTCCCCAAATACTCTCTTAGCTTCCCTAAATACAACCTATAGGCCTTAGTTTGATCTAAAAGACAACCTAAGGAGCCCTTTTTATCAAGTCAAAAGGAAGAACCCGAAGAAGAGGTAATTTTTTCACCACCCTTTTTCAAATTCATTTCTTCTTCAACTTCTTCTTTATTTGTTATTCCAATTATAAAATAATGAATCCAGTATCTCCTATATACTGTAATATTATTATAAATATGTTACAACCATATTCAGTATTCTATCAATCCTTTGAATGACATGTCTCCATACGTGCGTACGTACGACATACCGTCTCCACGTCGTGGTGTAATTGTTATCCAATAAATTATTATTTTGATGGGTATAATAATGATGTGTAATTCATGTAAATAATAAATATAACATGATAATGATTCTGTATATAAGATATACAATCCAATTATATATTATTTCAATATCAAAATAATGTTATTATCGCTCGTACGTACGTACGGACTACCGTCTCCACAAACGCAATGAGATTCATTATCCATCGTATCCATTCAAGTCTAGTTCTCATTTTATGATTAATAATAGTATATAAGGACTTGATATCACCCTGGATATGATTAAGATACAACCTATCCATGACAGAAATGGCTTATGTAACAAAACATAAAAATAAAACGAGTATGTTAACACCCGAAACGACAACAATTCTATGATTTTATTAACAAAGCAATGTTAAAAGATCATATATGATATCATATTAATGTATTTGATTATTGAATAATTTAATGAAAATTATTTCACCATTATACATGAGGTTAACCTACCCCGCCCATGGAAAAGTACAAGGTAAGGGTTTATTTCACAATCTCTTCATTATCTGAGGTTGTTTATATGTAATAATCTATTGGGACATCTTCATCATCCACATCCATGTTTCTTAAAAATTTATTTCAAAACATTTTTACTATTTACTAGAATATGAGTTAAAGTCATTTATACCATTGTTTACTTTTATAAGTTGTTTATAAAAGAATATTTCCGTCATTTTCCAAACACGGTGCTTTTTAACCTTTTCGACAAAATTAAGGTAAGAATGTTTTTTTAACATATACGGCGGGTGCGGCAATTTTCGGCCGTTATAAAATCGTTGAAGCATCCCTTACAAGCTTATAAGAATATTTTCAAAGAAAATGTTTTATTTTAAAAATATATGACTTTTAATTATTTCAAAATATAAAGAGATATTTCTCTAAAAAGAGTTTTGATTTCATCTTTTTCAACATCCTTTGATGGATTTTACGCTTATTTGAAGTTGATTTATTATGATACAAAACTTCTATATTTTATAGAAGGTTTTGTGATATGATTGACTGTGGATGTGTTATTTTTATACCATTCATGGTTTATGGATGACGTATTTACATTTTGTATGCTAGTTTTAATACGAATGATTATGTTATGTTTAAACCTTTTCATATGAGAATGCATTGGACTTAATATGTGACGGGTGGAGCCCGCTATAGCTCCTTGATGCTTTAGTAGGTCTCATGAGAAAAACTAGTGTCTTGGCACAAGGCCTTGGAAAATTCTTATTTGTAGTCTTGGAACAAGGCTTTGGATATGTGGTTATGATAGTCTATAATTATGCATTCCATCATTATGAAAGTGGTTATTGATATTGCATGTGATTATTTGATTAGTAGAATATCCATGTGAATATGTAAATGAAATTATTTTTTTTCATACTATGTTGATGTTCAAGTTTAAAAGGATTTTGTTTTAGTTATACGTTTCCTTAAATGTTTATTCTTATTTATGAAAGTTTCCACTATATTTTTATCCATAATGGGCATTTGAGCTCACCCCTTTTCTATGTTTTATTTTTTCCAGGATGTGAATAAGTAAATTATGAATGACCTGCATGGATAGTATGAGGGGATATGAGTGTGGAATATGGACACTATATTGTTAATGTTTTCATTTTTATGATGTAATGTAAAACTTTATGAATATAACTAGTGTTTCCAAGGCTACTAAACTAATCGGTCATTCAAGACTTGATCTTTCTTGTGATCATGCCAATATTATGTAATAATGCACCGACTCTGGGTAACTGGGTTCGGGGCGTTACAACGAAGGTTATAAATCGGAATCTCCTGGACATCGACTTCGATTATAAAATAAAAGGGGGCCAGTAATAATATGTTTGATGGTTCTTCCATTCACTTGATATAAATCAGGTATATAGATGTTACTTGAGTTATCATGATCATTTAGATAGAGGAGGTGAAGAGAGGATAACAAAATTAGATAAATTGAAATAAAACAAAATGTGAAATAAGGGTGTTTTACCTCTTGAAATATCATCCTTGAGAAACTCTTTAATGGAAGGGTTTTTTCTCTTTTAGAAAGACTAAGAGCTTCCTAGTCATGGGGAGTGACTAGGGAATGGTAATTGGGTAGAACATTGAGGAGATTCTAGGCATAAAAGGGTGAAGAGAAGAGGCAGTGGTGGGGGTTTTTATAGTGGAGAAGAGGGGTATATTTTGAATATTTAATTAATTATTTTATTATTTCTCTCAAGAAAACCAATAGTATTATTTCATGTGACCCCTAATAGTAATAATGGCATGTGAGTTGGAACCAAGTTGTCTTACATCATCCTTGCATCACCTATGATGTAGTAAATCAACTATTTAGCATTTATCGTATTTTATCATATTTTACTATTCATCAGAAATTCAAGAATCTCAAAAAATTCCCAAAAAATCACACCTACCATTTTTCGACTGGTAAAATACAAAAGTGAAGTCCATTTCTAAAAAATAATTTTCTAAATATTAGTAATTTGACTCTTAAATAAAAGCATACATAATTCAAAAAATAACATTTCTAATAGTACAATTACTTGTTTATCATAATGAAAAATTAACCAATATGTTATTATCTTATAGCCTTAAGAAAATAAAATAATAATAAAATTTAAAATTCATTAGGGTCATATTACTATTCATATTACTATTCATAAGGGTATGTTACTATTCACTAAAAATCAAGTTTGTTACATTGGACTACAAATGACTTACTGAACACAACTCTAGATAAAAAAATTTCGAAATTAAAAACATAGAAGAGACAAAGTTGTTTTTAAATGGATATATTATAAAATTTCATTCTATATTTATTTTCAAATCCTTTGGGTGTTACATTCTACCCTCCTTAAAATAATTTCTTCCTTAAAATTCAAAGAATGTTACTTAAAAATATTTGGGTATGTCTTTAACACAATCTCCCCAGGCTCCCATGTTGCTTCCTCTATATTATGGTTCTTCCATATAACCTTCACCAGATGAGTCATATGATTTCTCAATAATTGGTCTCTAGTATCAAGTATCTTGATAGGCTCCTCATAGTAAGATAGATCGGGCTCACGTTCTACTTCATCACAAGTGAGTACATGTGTTGGGTCTGGCATGTACATTCTTAACATTGACACATGGAACACATTGTGAACCTTGGAGAGAGTTAGAGGCATTTCCAAACGGTATGCTATGACTCCAATTCAGTCCAGAATTTCAAAAGGTCCGATATACCTGTGATATTATTGTAGCAAGTTGGTGTATGACATTGCCTCCCATATAATGCTTCATAGGGTGCCATTTGTATACTTGAATTGAGCTATTATTGTAGTAAAATTATACGGGAGGTAAATACTGATCCAACATGCCTTGAAATCATGTGAACAAGACCTCAACATGTCATCCAATGTTTTAATTGTCTGTTCCGATTATCCATCAGTTTGTGGGTCGTAGGTAGTGCTCAAACGAAGATCAGTATTTAGGGCCTTCTAAAGACTTTTCTAGAATGTAGATGAAAAATGTGGATCACGATTAGAAACAATCAATAGGGGTACTCCATGAAGTCTCCCAAATTCATTAATATATAGTATTTCTAGACATTCAAGTGGTAGATCTTCTCTTATAGCAAGAAAATGTGCTGACTTCATAAAACGATCAACAATGACCCGTATTTCATCGTTCCTTATAAGAGTATTTGGTAGTCCCATGAAAAATTCCATCGTGATATTATCCCATTTCCACTCAAGTATTGGAAGAGGTTGCAATAATCCTCCTGGTTATTGCCTTCCATCTTTCACTTATTGACAAACCATACATCATGACACAAAATCAGCAATCTCCCTCTTCATGTTGTCCCACCAAAAATGTTCCTCCAAATCTCTATACATCTTAGTGATACCAGGGTGTATAAAGAAATTGGAACTATGAGAATCATCCAACAATTCCCTTTTTATATCAGGTATATCAAGAACACAAAGTTTTTTCCCCAATTTCAATATTCCATCTTCATATACGAAGTCACTCAATCTCTCATCATTCACAGCTTTAATCTACTTTTGAAACTCCCCATCATTAGCTTGAGAATATTTAATCATTTCTAGTAATGATGGATTGGAGACCATTTGAAAAAGAATTGACGTTTCACCTTCCACGGTTATTCCCATATCCATCTTTACTAGATCCATGAAAATAGGATCCCTTTCAACTCTCATCTTGTTCAAAACTCCATGATCCTTTCTGCTCAAGGCATCTGCCAACTTATTTGACTTCCCTGGGTGGTAGTGTACCGTGAAATCATAATCCTTGATTAGTTCAATCCATCTCTTTTTCCTAATGTTGAGTTCTTTCTGTGAGAAAACATACTTCAAACACTTGTGATCAGTATAAATCTCACATTTTTCACCATTGAGATAATCTCTCCATATCTTCAAAGAAAATATTACAGTAGCTAACTCAAGATTATGAGTAGAATAGTTTTTCCCATGATTTTTTAGATATCGTGATGTATAAGCAATAACACTATAATTTTGCATAAGGACACAACCAAGTCCTTTTTTTGAAGCATCACTATAAATAACAAACCCGTCATTCCATGATGGGAGAGTCAATATAGGATAATTGAATAATCTACGATTCAGATAATTGAATCATTCTACAAAATATTTTCTCCAAAAAAATTTAACCCCTTTACATGTGAGATTCATTATCAGACTAGCCAGTCGGGCAAAATTCTATATCGAAAGCAGATAATAACCTGCTACGCCAATTAAACTACATACCTCAGTTATGTTTGTTAGTGTGGTACAACCTTGGATTTCCTTTGTCTTTTTAGGATCAACTAGGATTCCATAATTAGAGACAATATGGCCAAGAAAAGAAATCCCTTGAATCCTGAATTCACAATTTCTAAACATCCCATATAATTCATGTCTTCTAAGAATCAGTTGGATAATGCGCAAGTGATTTTCATGATCTTCATATCTTTTGGAGTATATGAAGATATCATCAATAAATACCACTACAAAATCATCAAGATATTCCTTGAAAACTTTGTTCATTAGATCACTGATGATAGAGGGTGCATTAGTCAATACAAAAGGCATCATTGTAAACTAGTAATGCCCGTACCTGGTTCAAAAATCTGTTTTTGGAATGTCTTCATTATTTAAACTCAACTGATGATATCCAGATCAAATATCAATCTTTGAAAATTATTGGGATCTATGGAGTTGGTCAAATAAATAATCAATGCAAGTTAGGGGATACATGTTCTTTATTATTATTGAATTTATCTCCCTATAGTCGATACATAACCTCAAAGATCCATCATTCTTCTTAACAAAAAGGACAGGGGCTCCCCATGGAGAAACACTAGGGTGATTATTACTCAATTCCTCTAGTTATTTCTTTCGTTCCACTAATTCCATAGTGTCCATTCTATAAGGGGTCTTCTAAATGGGCCTTGAACTAGGAATTAAATCAATGGAAAAACTCAAATTCTCATTTTGGAGGATTTCCAGGTAAATCTTCCTGAAACACATCATCATATTCTCTCACAATAGGTACATATTCTATTTGAACATTCTTTTCCTCACCCATAGTTATTTCATTCTCTTCCTACCCAATAATTGAATTTAGTTGATCTATTGGGGGTGGATCTAGAAAAGAATCAGGTGGTGACGATTCTTCTCTAAAGATAAGGTGTTATTTATCATCGTCCTCAAAAATCATAACCTCCTTCTTCTAATAATAAATTTTTGCATCATGGTCTGAAAACAAATCCATACCGAGGATTATTGTAACACCCCGACCCCAGTTACCCAGAGTCGGTGCATTATTACATAACATTGGCATGATCACAAGAAAGATCAAGTCTCGAAAGACCGATTAGTTTAGTAGCCTTGGAAACACTTGATACATTCATAAAGTTTTATATTACATAATAAAAAAACATCGTGTCTTCATATCCCCTCATACTATCCCTGCAGGTCATTCATAAATTACTTATTCATAATCCTGGGAAAAATAAAACATTGAAAGCGGTGAGCTCAAATACTCAGTAAGGATAACAATATTGTAGAAGCTTTCATAGATAATCATAAAAACTTATGGCAATGTATAACTAAAACAAAAGCCTTTTAAACATGATCTTAAACATCGTATGGCAAAAATAAAATGAAATAATGTCGTTTACTTATTCACATGGTTACTATACTAATCGAATAATCACATGCAATATCAATAACCACTTTCATAATGATGGAATACATAATTCTTGACTATCATAACCACATAGCCAAAGCCTCGTTCCAAGACTACAAATAAGATTTTGTCAAGGCCTTGTTCCAAGACACTAGTTTCTCTCATGAGACCTACCGATGAATCGAGGAGCTATAGCGGGCTCCACCCATCACTTATTAAGTGCAATTCATTCCTCATATGAACAGGTTAATACATAACATAAACATTCGTATTAAAACTAGCATATGAAATGTCACTACATTAACCACAAACCATGAATGGTATACAAATAGCACATCCACAGTCAAACATAACTCATTCGATACAATATAGAAGATTGTATTGTATCACATTAACCTCAATAAAGAATAATGAAGGATTTTGATGTAGATGAAAATAATCATCAAAACTATTTGAGAGAAATATCCACCTTTTTCTTGAAATCATTTAAAAGTCACACTATTTGTCAAGAAGCCATTTAAAAATAGATTTCTGAATCAAAGTGTCCCATACCACTTTGAAAATTTTAAAAGGTGTCTTAATTTTAAAACTATAATGTCCATATAAATAAATCCTTAAAACCATTTTTTTCAAATATGGACATTAATGAGAATGATTTAAGAAGAATAATTCTTTAAAACATTTACAAAATGGTATTTTAGTTAGAGTTTCTAACCAAAAGAGAGACACTTCAATACAAATAATTGAATTAATCAAAACATTTTAATATCATGACAATAAAGCAATTCATGATATACTATGTCAATGTACATTATATACACCACATAAAAGTGATTTTTTGTATAACAACAAAGAGGTCTCAGTGGAATTTAAATTGTGATGAAATCTATCATAAAGGTTGTATCCTTAGGTTAAGTATAAATCAACGACATAATTATGTGTGAAAAATATAAATACACTAAATATGATTGGATATTCAGTGTAAAACAATCAAAGGACATTCACACATATTCTTATAAAAACAACACCAATGAATTGGATGTTTATCTCAACAAATCGAGATTGAGTAAAAAGTACTCTTTTCATGTTCATACCAATGACTTGAGAATTTACCAATGGGGTGATTATGGGTATAAAAAGTATATCCAAAGAAAGGGGAGTGGAACTTATGACATAATCAAATGAATAGTGATTCCACACATAATCTGGGAGTAAAATATTCAATGAAGAATGCGTAAAGCCGAATGAGTGGAAATAGAAATTTCAAATTCCCTTATCGATTTGGTAACTTATGAAACATACACCCATGAAAGAAGTATAATAAAATGATGATGTAAATATACATAAATTAAATTATATTAAATAATGAATACAATCATGGACAGTACACACACCACATGTAATAAATAAGTGCTGAACAATGGAATTCTCACAGAATTAAAAGTGGGACAAGAAAGCCCTTACATTGTACTTTTTTCCTTGGTCGATGGTAGGTTAACCTCCTGTAAAATGGTGAAATAATTTTTATTTAATTATACAAGAATAATATGCATTAATATGATATCATATATGATCTTTTAACATTTATTTGTTAATAATATCCAAGAATTGTCATCATTTTGGGTGTTAACGGGTTCATTTTACTTTATATTATTTGTTATGTGATCCATATTTGTTATTAATGGGAAGTATATTATTCATATCCTGAATTATATCAAGTCCTTAAACATTATTTATAACCATCAAATGAGAATTATACTTGATTGGATACGATAGAGAATGAATCTCATTGCGTTCGTGGAGACGGTAGTCCGTATGTACACACGAGCGACAATATCATTATTTTGATATTAAAATAATATATAATTGGATGGTATATCATATATAAAGAATAATTATCATGTTATATTTATTATTTATATGAATTACACATCATTATTATACTCATACAAATAATAATTTATTGAATAACAATTACACCATGACGTGGAGACGGTAAGCCGTATGTACGCACGTATGGTGACATGTTATTCAAAGGGTGGATAGAATACTGAATATTGTTGTACCATATATATAATACTATTATTTTATATAGGATATACTGGATTTATTATTTTATAATGGGAATAACAAATAAAGAAGAAGTGGAAGAAGAAGGGAACTTGAAAAGGGGTGGTGAAAACATTACCTCTTCTTCGGGTTCTTCCTTTTGATTTGATCAAAAGGGCTCCTTAGGATGGCTTTATGATCACACCAAGGCTTATAGGTTGTATTTAGGGATGTTGAGATAGTATTTGGACTGGTGTTGGCGGAACCAAAAGGCTTTGAAGGTGTGAAGAAATGAGAAGGAGGAGTGCCCTTTTATAAGAGGGGTGAGAGGCACTTTTGGAAAAGCTAGAAATATTAATTAATAATAAATTCATATTCGGTTTCTAATGGCTCCAAAGTTGATTATTTAAAGGTTAAGGTGTAGATAGATCGAAAAACATTCAACCAATAGAATTTAGACAGGTTTGATTCATTATATTAACCATATATTTTAGTTTTAACTCTTAGATAGTTAGTTTGACATTTACCATGTCACTTTGTATTTTTATATTATATATTTAATAAACATGATATATACATCCAAGATACCCGCAAGTGGCCAATTAATGATAAAAATATCATGATATAAGTCTCTTGGATGAACCTTAGATTTTTAGGAATTTAATATCAATAATAATATAATATTTGTTTTAAAAACTCTTTTATATCAATTTTGACACTTTTCAATAATTGATTTATGTAAAATTTATAACAGAATGATTAATTCGAAAAAAGTTAATTAAATCAATCCTAACATGTCATATTATCCTATAAAATTAGTTTCATTCAAAAAAAGTCTCAAATTTTATTTATTTTGGTGTTTATAATATCAATTATTTTAAGTTTTCACTATTATGGTAATTACTGTATCATCATTGTTTCATAAATACATTAACTTATATAATGTCTACAAATTATAAATAAAATATCGTTATGTAGGAAATATTTTTAGCTTTCTAATGAATTTTTATAGTCGAAAGTAAAACATATATAACCCTATGTAAATATTGTTTTTCTAAATGATATATGCTTGTGTCATTTTTGTATTCATTTTATCTTAATTAAAATAAAGTGTCCCTATCACATACAAGTGGCTCCATGGGGTCCCAAAATAGATCCAAATATGCCCATGGTCGGACATGTATCCATCAATAAGGTTATTACACGTTTTAGGGTAATTTAGTATTATTATAATATTATTTTTTAACCCTTATTTACCGGATTTACCCTTAACCATGGTAAATAAAATATTTACCGCAGTAATTATTCAAAATGTCTAAAAATAAAAGTTACCTATTCACACAATATGAACATAATGATTCCAAATAAGGAATCCATTTTTCTAAATTCAAAACACAGAAGTGGCAGAAATTAATTTAAAATTAATTCCCGTTGTTAAAACAAAAAACGTGTTTTTAAGAGATAATAACTATAAAACGTTTGACACTTGTTTATGTCCGGTTTAATTGTAAAATTATGTACAATGACCAAAATTATATTAAATGGTAAAAATATATTCTAAATATACTTTAAAACCACTCAAATTCATAATTTATCAATATAAATTAGTTTGATTAAAAAAGTTGTTTTTAATTAAAATTTAGTAATTTTCACTATTCATCAAAATATAAGTGTTATCCGAAAAGTTCCAAAATTTCACCCTAGGATAAATTTGAAATTCCAAATCCAAAAATGAAGTCTATTTTGAAATATTAAATATATATAATTTCAAAAAGTAGGTATTACTATTCATAACGGCTAGTTTGATCGGTTGTGGTGTGTTAGAACTTGATGATGCGTATAACACACGCTATCACATTATTCAAAGAGAAGCGGACCGTGGAAGCTTGGGTTGTTACATTCTCACCTCCTTCAATAAATTGCGTCCTCACAATTTTTTCAAAATTGGGCTTGAGAATATAATGGAATGTCCCACATCGGAAAAAGAGTCAATAAAACTATCACTTCAAAAGAAAGGAAGAGAGGTATAAAGGTCACCCAAGATAACCCATACTAGGATTCCATGTAGGAAAAAATGGATATAGGCGATAAAATAAGTGTTCAGTTCTGATTGATAGGGATAGAAAACATGATCAGGAGAAAGTTAACAATAAGAAAATCACAAACTTGTGTTGGGACAAACGGTCCTTAGTCTCCCAGTAGGAAAAGTAAATGGACAACATTTTTTTGTTTTAAGTTACATTACATAAGAACGAGGAATTAATTAATGATATTTACTAATAACATAAAGAGATATAATTACTTTTTATGTAGAGTTTCATTCTTTAATAACTTTTTTCAACTAAATCAATTTTTTTTTAACAATGAGTTTTCAAGAAGACTTGGTAACAATGGAAGAGATATAATAAACTTCTATAGAAATACATGATCCACGTAGGATAAACTATATATTTATCTTGTCTTTAGAGATTAATCAAAACCAAAATGGTTATTATAAGATCTGATGATCCCCCAAATTTATATTACATTAGAGAAAAAAATACTAATCTTAATCTCTAAAATTAAACCAACAATACCTCAAAGTTAAATAAATACCATTCAATAATAAATTGTCCTTAAAATCCTTCAATATAATCCAAACTAATATTGAAACCCAAAACTTATAAGAATGTAGTCTTCCACATTAAATTGTATCTCCAAATGACATCATCTAATCTTAAAGTCACAAACATAAAAGTAATTAACCTAATCACAAATTCTTTATTATAGGTTAATCATTTCCATAAATAACCCAAATCACTATAAATCCACAATAAAAACATAGATAAAAATCCACCATTACTCCTCTAATGAAATCCCATAGTATTCTATTTTCCTTGGTCATATAGTGTTCCGAACAAAGTGAACATCTTCTAAAATAAAATTTATCACTTAATCACCAAATCATTTTCCTATACTAAGGGTATTCATTTGATAAGACATAAGAACCCAAATCATCTTATTATTGATCAATAAAATCATTTAACTAAAAATAATAGTCACACTAACCAGAGACTCCACGTAGTCTAGTGGTAGGTGATATATCCCAATAGCACTTTGGTTGTGGGTTCGATTCCCACAGCTTTGTCCGACGTGACGGGTTGTCACACGGTCTACGTGCTGTCCTTTTTCAAAAACTATATTTTATAATATTACCAAAAGGAGATAAATTCCTCAAAATACCATAACATAATTTAACCACAAATGTTATATCATACCTTGCATTTCCATCCCAAATTATAATAAATTATAATTCTCTCACCCCCCAATTATCATATAAAACCAAATGGTTATTTATAGCTATATCCACAAGAGAAGAGACAATTATTCCTCAAATATCATTCTCACCTGGCAAACTGCAGGGTTACAAATACAAGAGAAAATTATTCCAAAGTAAACCCATCAACAAGGAGCACTAATACTTTTTAAATATTTCTCAAACCATTTATTTCCACATAGCTTCTTCTTTGACAAAGAATATATCCTATAGAATAGGGCACTCACTCGGGTAATGGTCAGGTCCCATACATTTACGGAAAATGACTATAAATGGACTCTTGGGACCATTTTATCTTCTTCCATAGTACTCTTCATTTTGCTTCAGCAATTCTTCACTTTATGTCCTTCCTTCCCACACGTAAAGCATTTCTTGGTCCCATTGAGAGACTTTCCCAGGTGTCTCCTACCACATTTCTTGCATGATGGAAATTGAGGGTTTTTTTCTCCGTGGTCTCCATTGCTGGAGCTCTTATCATTCATCACCTTTCTCTTCCTTGTTGAGTTTGGAAGTTGGTTAATATATATGTTGTTGATCATATTTTTGGAAAACTAATTTGGCATAAATATGATATCTTTTACGCCTATCAACATTCCATTTTGTTGCTCATTTCCACCACTGTTCCCACCTTGTACATCATTCTCAAAGTCACTATGTCTTCCTTGGAATCCAGCCATTGACTAAAACCAGAAAGAATTGTGTGAGTAACAGTAGTTGTAAAATCATTTAGAGATTAACATGTCACCATATTCTCAATATGAAACATATTAGGATTAACCAAGGTCATTTACTCTCATCTTATATATATAATACTTCAAATTTCTTTGTAAAGAAAATGTAAATTATCCTAAGAATATCCCCTGGGAGTGTCGTAACCAAGAGTGAAACAAGGCCCGTTGTCGTGCACCAGTTCCCGTTATAGTCTAGCTTAAAGCGGTGTTTTCGGGTTTTACCCCTAGGTACATATGTGCCAGAGCCGCCTCTACCTGCTCGTATCCAGACCGGGATGTATTTCTCGGAAAACTCACAAAATCTCTACAATACCAAAATTCTAGGAAGTTCTTATATACTAATCCTCAAAGTTCATCTTAGGTCAACATTCTCTAATCAGAGTTTATCTAAATCTAGGTTCCAAGGTTTGTACTAAACTTCCTCTGATACCAACTGTAACTCCCCAAACCTAGTTTCCCAGATTCGGTGCATTATTACATAACATTGGCATGATCACAAGAAATATCAAGTCTCGAAACACCGATAAGTTTAGTAGCCTTGGAAACACTAGATACATTCATAATGTTTTACATTACATCATAAAAAACATCTTGTCTTCATATCCCCTCATACTATCCCTGCAGGTCATTCATAAATTACTTCTTCATAATCATGGGAAAAATAAAACATTGAAAGGGGAGAGCTCAGATGCTCAGTAGAGATAACAATATAGCAGAAGCTTTCATAGATAAGCATAAACACTTAAGGAAATTTATAACCAAAACAAAAGCCTTTTAAACTTGATCATCAACATAGTATGCCAAAAATAAAATGAAATAATTCCGTTTACTTATTCACATGGTTACTCTACTAATAGAATAATCACATGCAATATCAATAACCACTTTCATAATGATGGAATGCATAATTCTAGACTATCATAACCACATAGCCAAGGCCTCGTGCCAAGACTACAAATAAGATTTTGGCAAGGCCTTGTGCCAAGACACTAGTTTGTCTCATGAGACCTACCGATGCATTGAGGAGCTATAGCGGGCTCCACCCGTCACTTATTAAGTCCAATGCATTCCTCATATGAATAGGTTAATACATAACATAAACATTCGTATTAAAACTATCATACGAAATTTCAATACTTTAACCACAAACCATGAATGGTATAAAAATAGCACATCCACAGTCAAACATAACTCATTCAATACAATATAGAAGATTGTATTGTTTCACATTAACCTCAATAAATAATAATGACGGATATTGACATAGATGAAAATAATCATCAAAACTATTTGAGAGAAATATCCCCCTTTTTCTTGAAATCATATAAAAGTCACACTATTTGTCAAAAAGCCATTTAAAAATAGATTTTTTAATCAAAGTGTCCCATACCACTTTGAAACTTTTAAAAGGAGTTTTAATTTTTAAACATTAATGTCCGTATAAATAAATCCTTAAAACCATTTTTTTCAAACATGGATATTAATGAGAAAGATTTAGAAGAATAATTCTTTAAAACATTTAAAAAATGTTATTTTAGTTAGAGTTTCTAACCAAAAGAGAGACACATGAATACAAATAATTGAGGTAATCAAAACATTTTAATATCATGAGAATAAAGGAATTAATGATATAATATGTCAAAGTACATTATATACACCACATAAAAGTGATTTTGTGTATAAAAACAGAGAAGTCTCAATGGAATTTAAATTGAGATGAAATCTCTCATAAAGGTCGTATCCATAGGTTACAGATAAATCAACGACATAATTATGTGTGAAAAATATAAATACACTAAATATGATTGGATATTCAGTGTAAAACAATCAAAGGACATTCACAAATATTCTTATAAAAACAACACCAATGAATTGGATGTTTATCTCAACAAATCGAGATTGAGAAAAAATTACTCGTATCAAGTTCATACCAATGACTTGAGAATTTATCAATGGGGTGATTATGTGTATAAAAATTATATCCACAGAAAGGGGAGTGTAAATTATGACATAAACAAATGAATAGTGATTCCACACATAATCTTGGAGTAAAATAATCAATGAAGTATGCGTAAAGCCGAATGAGTGGAAATTGAAATTTCAAATTCCCTAATCGATTTGGTAACTTATGAAACATACACCTATGAAAGAAGGATAATACAATGATGAATTAATATCCATTAATTAAATTATATTACACAATGAATACAATCATGGGCAGTACACACACCAAATGCAATAAATAAGTGGTGAACAATGGAATTCTCACGGAATTAAAAGTGAGACAAGAAACCCTTTACTTTGTACTTTTTTCCTTGGTCGACGGTAGGTTAACCACCTGTATAATGGTGAAATAATTGTTACTTAATTAAAAAATAATCATATACATTAATATGATATCATATATGATCTTTTAACATTGATTTTATAATATTATCTTAGAATTATCGTCATTTCAGGTGTTAACAGGTTCATTTTACTTTATATTATTTGTTATGTGAGCCATATATGTTATTAATAGGATGTATATTATTCATATAAATAATTATATCAAGTCTATAAATATTATTTTTAATCATCAAATGAGAATTATACTTGATTGGATATGATAGAGAATGAATCTCATCACGTTCGTGGAGACGGTAGTCCGTACGTACGCACGGGCGACAATATCATTATTTTGATATTAAAATAATATATAATTGGATTTTATATCATATATACAGAATATTTATCATGTTATATTTATTATTTACATGAATTACAAATCATTATTATACCCATACAAATAATAATTTATTGAATAACAATTACACCATGACGCGAAGACAGTAAGTCGTACGTACGCACGTATGGTTACATGTTATTCAAAGGGTGGATAGAATACTGAATAAGGTTGTACCATATTTATAATAATATTATGTTATATATGAGATACTGTATTTATTATTTTATAATTGTAATAAAAAATAAATAACAAGTGGAAGAAGAAAGGAACTTGAAAAGGGGTGGTGAAAACATTATCTCTTCTTCAAATTCTTCCTTTTAATTTGATCCAAAGGGCTCCGTAGGATGGCTTTATGATCACACCAAGGCCTCTAGGTTGTAGTGAGGGATGTTGAGAGAGTATTTGGGCAGGGTTTGGACGAACCAAAAGGCTATTAAGGTATGAAGAAATGAGATGGAGGAGTGCCCTTTTATAAGAGGGGTGAGGGGCACTTTTGGAAAAACTAGAAATATTGATTTATAATAAATTTATATTCGGTTTCTAATGGCTAAAAAGTTAATTATTTAAAGGTTAAGGTGTATCTAGGTCTAAATCAATTCAACAAATAGCATTTAGACAGGTTTGAGTCATTATATTGACCTTATCTTTTAGTTTTAACTCTTAGTTAGTTAGTTTGACATTTACCATGTCACTTTGTATTTTTATATTATATAGTTAATAAAATGCTATATACATTCAAGAGACCTCCAAGTGGTCCCTTAATGATAAAAATATCATGATATAAGTATCTTGTATGAACCTTAGATTTTTAGAAAGTTAATACTAATTAATAATATAATATTTGTTTTAAAAACTCTTTTATGTCAATTTTGACACTATTCAATAATTGATTTATGTAAAAATCATAACAGAATTATTGATTCGAAAAAATATAATTAAATCAATGCTAACATGTCATAGTATCCTATAAAATTATTTTAATTCATAAAAAGTCTCAAATTGTATTTATTTGTGTGTTTATAATATCAATTATTTTAATTTTTCACTATTATGGTAATTACTGGGTCATCATTGTGTCATAAATAAATTAACTTATATAATGTCTAAAAATGATAAATAAAATATAATTATTTAGGAAATCGTTTTACCTTTCTAATTAATATTTATAGTCTAAAATACAACATATATAACCCTATGTAAAAATTGTTTTTGTAAAATATATATGCTTGTGTCATTTTTGTATTCATTTTAACTTAATTAAAATAAAGTGGTTCTATCACTTACAAGTGGCACCATGGGGTCCCAAAATCGACCCAAAGATGGTCATGGTCGGACATGTATCCACCAATTAGGTTAGGACACGTTTTAGGGTAATTTAGTATTATTATAATATTATTTGTTAACCCTTATTTACCAGATTTACCCTTAACCATGGTAAATAAAATATTTACCGTAGTAATCATTCAAAATGTCTAAAAATAAAAGTTAACTATTCACACAATATGAACATCCTGATTCCAAATATGGAATCCATTTTTCCAAATTCAAAACAGAGAAGTGGCATAAATTAATTTAAAATTAATTCCCGTTGTTAAAACAAAAAAACGTGTTTTTAAGAGATAATAACTATCAAAAGATTGACACTTGTTTATATCTGGTTTAATTGTCAAATTATGTAAAACGACCAACATTATATTAAATGGTAAAAATATATTCTAAATATACTTTTAAACCACTCAAATTCATAATTTATCAATATAAATTATTTTGATTAAAAAAGTTGTTTTTAATTAAAATTTAGTAATTTTCACTATTCATCAAAATATAAGTGTTATCTAAAAAGTTCCAAAATTTCACCCTAGGATAAATTTGATATTACGAATCAAAAAATGAAGTCTATTTTGAAATATAATATATATATAATTTCAATAAGTAGGTATTACTATTTATAACGGCTAGTTTGATCGGTTGTGGTGTGTTAGAACTCGATGTTGCGTACAACACACGCTATCACATTATTCAAAGAGAAGCATACCGTGGAAGCTTGGGGTGTTACAATTATATCAAATTAAATCATGGGAATGACAATGATATAAGAAGATAATGAACATTTGTATGTCCTAATGGGAATAGAGTGATAGAACAATATAGCATTGATACTTTCCTTAAGAGTTCTAACTGACAACTCCCTTGTTAAATCAAATATGAAATATCTAATTTTCTTAGCAAACTAGGAAGATATGAAATAATGTGATGATCCATAATCAAATAAAGAATTGTATAAACATGAGGAAACAATTAAAGTACCTTCCACCACATCATTAAGAACTTCATCCCTTGTAGTTGTGATTTCATAAGCATGTCCCTGAACCCTTGGCCTTTTCTATTACACATTTCCTTGACGTTTTGGACCATCATTATCATAGTGTCCCATCTCCCGTCAACTATAGGATTGAACATCATTGGCTTCCTTCTTCCCTTTGCAATCACCAGCAATATGTCCTTTTTGACCACATTTGTAGAATACTCCTTTTCCTTTTAACCATGCAGTGGGGTGTTTCTTTCCAAAATTGTCACATGATGGAAATTCAACTCATCCCTTCTTACCGTTTCCTTATTTCCATTCCTAGGGTTTTCCACAGCCCACTTATTTTCTTGCTTTCCCTTAATGTCATAAGATGTAGAGAATTATTTTTTTTCTTGATTACACATGAAACTATATCCTCATATGATGAAAAACATTGGGAGACTAGTTGTAGAGACCCGAAGCTTGATGTACATGGACATTACATTACTTTAGCGGAATACTTAATACATAACAAAAAAACAGACACTCAAGGATCATAATAGATTAGTGTCTTTGGAAACTCAGAATATATCTTCTAATCATTGTGAAAGTTCTTCAACATCGCCCATAAGATCTTCCCCTTTTTCTTTTCTAACCTAAAACCTTTCATTAAATCCTGGGGAAAAACATATAAAAGGTGAGCTCAAATGCTCAGTAAGGGTAAGCATGGATAAAACAAAACAAATCATATACATTTGAACTTCAAAACATGAACATAATATTTAACCATCAGAATCTTGAGCAATGACATAAATCATAGAATTACGTAAGGCATAGATCATAAAGAAACATTAATCATGATAAAATAGCATGGGAATTAAACATGTAATTGTGTCAAACCATTAAGAACATGATATGATTTCCATAGTAGCCAAGGCATTGCTTCCAATACCATCTTAGTGGACAAAGTCCCTTTCTGAATCGAGTTCACTCCTCGTTCCAGTCCTGTATTACTGAACCAGTATAACTTTCCATTCCAGCCATGTCTATGTCATGAGATATAAATCTTTACCCAATTCATTGGAGGGAGATATAGGTCCCACCCATTTCATAATGAAATCATTATTTCTTGTTCCACAATATAAACATACATTACTCATAATAACCCAACGAATAAAATGGGATTCTTAAACATCATCCCATCATCACATAATCCATATAATATAAATGGATATTATTTCATAATAAGAAGGTTGAAAAAATGTAAATCATAGATACTTTATACTTGAGACATACACATATGAAATAATGTCATCTTAGATGGAAATGGTTTTGATAAAACACTTGAAATGAATTCTTGAGGACAATATCCTTTCTTCTTCAAAATCAATTTCCTTTCACAAAACATCATGAAATTTTAAAAGAAAAAGATTTTGTTGAAAATATTTATGAAATATTTTTGAGGAAGCTTCATGAAAATAAGGGTTTATAAAACTGTAAATAAATCCGTTCGTGCCGTATAAGTTATAAAACATTCTCCTCGTACTTTTGTCGGAAAAGTCAAAAAGTACCTCGTACGAAAAATGACAAAAGAGTCCTTTAATATCTTTTAATAAAAACTCACTTAAGGGTAAAATTGTATTTTAACAATTGCAGGTGGATGGAAATAATATTACATATTGAGGAAACATGTATGTGGATGATAAATATTCCCCAGTAAACTCTGAAGTATAATCAATCTCAGATAAAAATGAGATTGCGAGATTTTCCCTTACCTTAGGTCTGATATGCTTCTTACATATCCGAACCTCATGTATAATGATTTAAATAATATCATTGACTTATTACAGAATAATTTTCATCTTAATGATATCATATATGTTTCACTTATGACTTTATATTACCTGTTCTTTTGTAAATTACATGTTAAAGCAGCGTTTTGGGTAAAATCATTTCATTTATCATATGTGTATCGACTTGTCGTTCTTGATATTATTACATATATCCTGATTTATATAATTATAGAATGTAAAACATGAATTATATGTAATATAAATTCATCATATATGTATATATATCATATATCGATAAAAGAAATGAAATACACTGTTCATGGAGACGGTAGGCCGTACGTACGCATGAACGTTGTTTTTGTTTCCTTATTGAATTGAATGAAAGTAAGTAGATGGCATACATATATATATATACATAAATCCAGTAGAATTATTATTTCATGAGTTTCATTATTATTCATTCTATAAACTTTATTATCATTCATGTGTGGTTAACATGGAGAATGAATCTCATCGCGTCATGGAGACGGTAGTCCATACGTACGCACGAGCGATGATATCGTTCCAAAAATTATTGAATAGAATTGGAGTGGATAGTATAATATAGAAAAATCAGTATGATTTTATAATAACCATATATATTTATTCTTTACACCATTATACCCATCCATGTAAGGTTTTGGTGGAAAAATAGATTTCACCACGGCGTGGAGACGGTATTCCGTAAGTACGCACTGTTGTGATTTCGTTTTCCATTGGATTGATTGATGGTGAAATAGAGTTGTTTCATAATTATAATAACATACTAGTATATTAGTTATACTGATGTTATTAATTAATAATGAAACAACTAAATAAGAAGAAGTGGAAGAAGAAATAATGTTGAATGAATCGGTAATGAACATTACATCTTTTTTGAAGCGCCTCTTTGAGACCTCCTATTAGGGAACTAAAATTGGTCTTTGAAGAAGACCAGAACCTCTATGATGTTTCTATGGAAGTTTAGAATAGAATTTGGAAGGTTTTGGCCGAGCATGAAGGCTCAACGTGGTGTGAGTAAGAGAGGGAGGAGATGCCCTTTTATAAGGGAGGAGAGGGGAATCATTGGAATAACAAAAAATATTATTTTATTATAAAGTCATCTTCGGTTTTTAATAGCTCCAAATTGATTAATTTCGAATTTAAGGTGAGGATGGGTCGAAAGCCTCTAATCTAATAGAATTTATACAAGTTTTGTTTCATATTTTAACCTTATCATTTATATTTAACTTTATGTTAAATAATTATACTTTTACCGTGTCTTCTTGTTTTCTTACACTATAAGGTTAATAAACTTACTATAACTAGACAAAATAACCCCAAGTGGTTCATTATTAATATATATATCCTTATCTAAGTCATTTGGACAAACATTAGATTTTTATGAATAAAATAACAATTAATAATATAATATTTGTTTTAAAAACTATTTTATGTCAATTTTGACACTATTTGGTACATGATTTTTTGTGAAAATACTAACAACGTGATTAGTTCGAAAAAATATACTTAAATAAATAATAACATGTCATATTAACCTAAAAAGTTAGTGTAATTCATAAAAAGTCTCAAATTACATTTATTTGAGTATTTATAACATCAATTATGTCAATATTTCATTAATAGGACAATTACTGCATCATCTTTGTGTCATAAATAAGTTGCACTATTTAATGTCTAAAAATTATAAATAAAATAACCTTATTTAGGAAATCATTTTATATTTCTAATTAATATTTATAGTTGATTTTATCATATGTATAACCCTATATTAAAAATGATTTACTTATTAAACATTGATTTTAACTATTTTAACTCTTCTTTGAATTAAATAATAATTAATGTCCTAATCTAATCCAAGTGGATCTAAATGATAATATTTTATTCCTAAGATTGTTTTTTGTCGAGATAAACTTGTCCAATTGAATTAGGACATGTATTAGGGTAATATTAATATCATTTTTACCCTTAATTACCCTATTTACTTTTCACCGTTGTAAATAAAAGTAAAAAGATACTATTCACCAAAAATTATTTTCATCTCATTGAACCAAATTTTACTCCTTTGTATTAACCTTTTCTGATAGATTTTAGATATTATACTTAGAGAAGGGGTAAAATTAAGTTTTATGAAAAATTCAGTTTTTGAACTACCACTTAGTGGTTTCACTATTTATCAAAAAATGAAAGTTTCCAGAAAAATACCAACAATTAGGCCTAAGAATTATTTGATATTCTGAATTAAAAATTGATGACTATTTTTCCAAATTTATAACATATAAGTGGAATTAAATAATTTTAAATTTAATTCCCGTTATCAAAACAAATAGCGTGTTTTTAAGAAACAAAAACAAGCAAAAGATTGACAGTTGTTTATATCCAATTTCAAAGTAAAATTAATTCCAATGAACACCATTTGATTAAATGGTAAAAAAATAATCTAACTACACTTTAAACCCAATTAAAAATTTAATCTAACCATATAAATTATTTCGATGAAAAAAGTTGTTTTTAATTAAAATATAGTGTGTTTTTACTATTAATTAAAATATGAAAGTTATCAGAATAATATGAAAAATTTATCCAAAGTAAATTTTTATATCCTGATTCCAAATAAGAATTTTATTTTGTCAAATTGAACTTATATACATGTCAAAAACAAGATTTAATGTGGGTTCTCCATCAAAAGGCGTCAAAACTACATTTTTTAAAAAATACTTATTTTACTCAAAAAATTGATTTTGTTCTCATACCGTGTTCTAGAAAATTTGTAAGATGAATAATAATGTTATAAAATTCAAAATGTAGTTGAAAATATTCATAAATTCTATTCTATAATAATATTATAAAAATATATCGTTGTTTAGTGAAACCTGGTATTGCGTACAACACACACTATCAAGGATGGTCGCGATTGCGTGTAATGCAAGCCAAGTTAGCGATGCGTGTTGTGAAAGCTCCTTTTGGTGTAGCATACAACACAAGACATTAATTAAATTAAAAGGAATATTTTTCATAAAATATCGGGGTGTTACATTCTACCCTCCTTAAAATGAATTTCTCCCTCGAAAATCATCGGGGTTATAAATGGTTTACTACTCGAAAGTTTGATTAATAGAAACCCACATCGTAAAAAGGAATACCAAAACTTGGCTTTAAAAACTAATGTATGAAATATAATAGTTTCCCAAATTAACTCATCACTGGGTTTCCACGTAGGATAACATAGGTGAAAATATGGATATGGACGAAAACTCTAACCATCATATTCTGATGGAGAGTGGTAGAGAACAAGGCTATGAAAAAACCATCAATCACAAAGCTATTGATTTTTGATGATCTAAGGTACCATCTGATTAATCGGATATAAGGGAACTAGGAAAACAATTTTTTTTTCAAGATCATTTCACTAACGTTGATGAATTAAAAGAAATACTTACATGATTTTGGTACAATCTCACTTTTGTTCGTGAATTGAAAAACTTCCACTTCATCCATTAAAGAAATGAAGTTGAATTTGTTATTAGTGATGTGTTAGCAGATCATGTGATAGAATGATGTGTCATTCCATCTGTTTCAAACAAAAGGTTAGAAAAAGTTATAATTCCATATTATGGTTAGATTAATCTTATATGGTTCCAAAAATGAACTTATACTTCATATATCATACTGCTTATAATAAAACTAGTTTCTACTAAACATGGACTTCTTGTAGGCCAGTGGTAGGGGATAAAGGCCAGTCACACTTCGGTTGTGGGTTCAATTCCCACAGCCTTGTCCGACGTGATGGGTTGTCGCTCATCCTGTAGGTTGTCCTTTTTCTAAAACTACATTACTATAACATCCCATCAATAATATCGAAAAATCTTCTATCCTTAAACAATACTTACTTATGTCCAACATAATCCATTCCAATCATTATGATTATCCATAATATTGTAGTCCACAATCATAATATAATGAAAATGATTACCAGAGATTTCATATAACAAGCATGTTAATACCATCATTGATCCCCATATATCATAAGATATGTATTTTTTGCCACATTCCAAACACTAGAAGGACTTAATCATGTATTCTCTTGAAAAATGAATACCCATTGAACCTTAGTGAAAACATGAATGCAGTTAAAATTTAAAACTTTCCACATAAAAAAATCCTCAAAATTCTATATACTCAAACCATGATACCACTTAGTCCTTATATAAATCATGAGCTCATGAATACAATCAAACTTCTAATTATCTTCGTATTCCTTCATTATGCGCATATCATCTAATTTCCAAAAATATCTAAATAACTGTCCATGGTTACTAGTACCATTCAACATATACTTTCAAATACTTTAGTAAAAACAATAGTGTAACAATCCTTAGATGATTATTTATTCCATAGTACAATTAACTATACAACATAACTCTCGATAAACATACAATCATTCCACTACCTTCTAAAACAACTGGCTGTGCTTCAACACTTCTTTCATCTCATATATCATTTTTAGTCTCCTCATCATCATCCACATAAATACTACCCATATGACCATGCTGATTCTCTTCATGAGATTTTACCTTAGGGCATTGGTTTGCATAATGCCCGTACATTCCACATTCAAAACTTCTAATCATTGTTGATGTCATAGAAATACCATTATCCTTGTCCATGGTGTTAACTGAACCATTTCCTTCGCACTTACTGGCTTTGTGACCTTCTTTTCCAGACCCAAAGCATCTTCCAGTTCCTTTGAAACAATCTCCCTGATGCCTCTTCCCACATGATTTACATGAGGGAAATTGAACTTTCTTTCCTCTATGATCATCATTAAACTCCATCTTTCTCTTATTATCTGAGTCTGGAAACATACCAAAGTTGATATTATTTATCATATTATGAGATTGCTGATTAGGAATAATAACGATGTTTGGACTTCCAAATCCCATTTAATTTGGTTGCTCATGAAGAATATCATTCCATTGTCTGTCATATCCTCTATTATCGCGAATCTGCCAGTTTCCAGCCATTTTCTAAAACCCAAAAAGAATAGTGTGAGAGGCCAAAATCATGCTAGGTAAAACAACATAGTAAAGGGGGAGTTCCCTCAATATCTAACATCTTAGGTTAAATTCTATGATCGTTATCGTAGTTCTAGGACTATATCCTATACGTATACTTATCCTTAGGGAAATCCCTAGAAATACCATATAAATA
This sequence comes from Viscum album, assembly GCA_963277665.1. Taxonomy (NCBI): domain Eukaryota; kingdom Viridiplantae; phylum Streptophyta; class Magnoliopsida; order Santalales; family Viscaceae; genus Viscum; species Viscum album. Next base: position 864,176,865 of record OY728132.1, on the reverse strand, counting down.
TCTCTATGGATCTCACTATCGTTTTCGCATCCTAGTTTCCAAAGGTTGACTAAACCTTTCCTCTGATACCAACTGTAGAGACCAAAATATTGATGTACATGGAAATTACATTAAATTAGCGGAATACTTAATACATAACAAAAACATAGACACACAAGGATCGTAATAGTTTAGTGTCTTTGGAAACTCGGAATATAATCTTCTAATCGTGGTGAAAGATCTTCAACATCTCCCATAAGATCATCAACTTTTTGTTATCATACCTAAAACCTTTCTTTAAATAATGGGGAAAAGAAAACATATAAATGGTGAGATAAAATGCTCAATAAGGGTAAGCATAGATAAAATTAAACAAATCATATACATTTGAACTTAAAAACATGAACATGATATTTAAACATCATAATCTTGAGCAATGACATAAATCATGGAAGTACGTAAGGCATAGATCATAAAGAAACAATAATCATGATAAAATAGAATGGGAATTAAACATGTAATTGTGGAAAACCATTATGCACGTGATATGATTTCCATAGTAGCCAAGGCATTGCTGCCAAGACCATAATAGTGGAAAATGCCCCGTTCTGAATCGAGTTCACTTCTCGTTCCAGTACTGTATTACTGAACCAGTTTAACATTCTATTCTAGCAATGTCTATCTCATGAGATATAAATATTTACCCAATGAATTGGAGGGAGATATAGGTCCTACCCATCTCATAATGAAATCATTCATTCTTGTGCCACAAAATAATCATACATTATTCATAATAACCGAATGAATAAAATTGTTATCTTAAACACAATCCCATCATCACATAATCCATATAAAATAAATGGATATCATTTCATAATAAGAAAAGTGAATCAATGTAAATCATAGATACTTTATAATTGAAACATACACATATGAAATAAAGTCATTTTAGATGGAAAATGGTTCTGATAAAACACTTGAAATGAATTCTTGAGGAAAATATCATTTCTTCTTCTAAATCAATTTCTTTTCACAAAACATCATGAAATTAAAAAAAAGATTTTGTTGAAAATAGTAATGAAATATTTTGGAGGAAGCTTCATGAAAATAAGGCCTTATAAAACCGTAAAAAAATGTGTTCGTGTCATATAAGTTAAAAAAACATTCTCCTCGTACTTTTGTCAGAAAAGTCAAAAAGCACCTCGTATGAAAAACGACAAAATATTCCTTTCATATATTGTAATAAAAACACACTGAAGGGTGAAATTGTATTTGACCAATTGTAGGTGGATGGAAATAATATTACATATTAAGGAAACATGGATGTGGATGATAAATATTCCCTAGAAAATTCTGAAGTATACACAATCTCAGATAATAATGAGATTGCGAGATTTTCCCTTACCTTAGGTCTAATATGATTCATACGTATCTGGAACACCTGTATAATGATTTAAATAATGTCATAGACTTATTACAGAATCATATTTAGTGTTATGATATCATATATATTTCACTTATGACTTTATATTACCCGTTCTATTGTAAATTCCATGTTAAAGCAACGTTTTGGGTAAAATCATTTCATTTATCGTTTGTGTTTTGACTTGTCGTTCTTGATATTATTACTTATATCCTGATTTACATAATTCCAGAATGTAAAAAATGATTTATATATAATATATATTCATCATATACATACATATATTATAGATCGATAAAAGGAATGAAATACGACGTTCATTGAGACGGTAAGTCGTACGTACGCATGAACGTTGTTTTCGTTTCCTTATTGAATTGAATGAAACTAAATAGATGACATAAATATATATATACATAAATACAGTTGATTTATTATTTCATATATTCATTATTATTCATTATATAAACTTTATGATCATTCATGTATGGTTAACATGGAGAATGAATCTCATCGCGTCGTGGAGACGGTAGTCCGTACGTACGCACGAGCGATGATATCGTTCCCAAAATTATTGAATAGAACTGGAGTGGATGGTATAATATATAAAAATAATTATGATTTTATAATAACCATATGTAGTTATTATTTACACCATTATACCCATCCATGTAAGTTGTTGGTGGAAAAACAGATTTCACCACGGCGTGGAGACGGTATTTCGTACGTACTCACGCGTGGTGATTTCATTTTCCGTAGGATTCATTGATGGTGAAATAGGTTTGTTTCATACTTATAATAACATATCAGTATATGAGTTATACTGATTTTATTACTTCATAATTAATCAACTAAAGAAGAAGAAGAAGTGGAAGAAGAAATAAAGTTGAAGGAATCGGTAACGAGCATTACCTCTTTTTTGAAGCGCCTCTTTGAGACCTCCTCTTAGGGAACTTAAATTGGTATTTTAAGAATACCATAATCTCTAGGATGTTTATAAGAAAGTGTAGAATAGAATTTGGCAGGGGTTATCTGAGCATGAAGGCTCAAAGTGGTGTGAGGAAGAGAGGGAGGAGGTTCCCTTTTATAAGGGAGGAGAGGGGCACCTTTGTAATAACTAAAACTATTATTTTATTATAAATTCATATTCGGTATTTAATAGCTCCAAATTGATTTATTTCGAATCTAAGGTGGGTATGGGTCGAAACAATATCATCCAATAGAATTTAGACAAGTTTATGTTCCTATTTTATCCTTATCATTTAGATTTAACTTTAAGTTAAATAATTTTACTTTTACCGTGTCATATTGTTTTCTTACACTATAATGTTAATAAACATACTATAACAAGACAAACGAACCCCAAGTGGTTGATTATTAATATATATATTTATATCTATGTAATTTGGCTGAACCTTAGATTTTTTGGAATAGAATTACAATTAATAATACAATATTTTTTTTAAAAACTATTTTATGTAAATTTTGACACTATTTTCGTACTTGATTTTTTCTGAATATCATAACAACTTGATTAGTTAGAAAAAATTTACTTAAATCAATAACAACATGTCATATTAACCTATAATATTAGTGGAATTCATAAAAAGTCTCACATTACATTTATTTTGGTATTTATAACATCAATTATATCAATATTTCATTAATAGGATAATTACTGCATCATCTTTGTGTCATAAATAAATTACACTATTTAATGTCTAAAAATTATAAATAAAATACCATTATGTAGGAAATCATTTTAGATTTCTAATTAATATTTATAGTCTAATTTATCTTATGTTAAACCCTATATTAAAAATTATTTACTTATTAAACTTTGATTTTAACTATTTTTACTCGTTTTTGAATTAAAGGATAATAAATGAACTAATCTAATCCAAGTGGATCTAAATGATAATATTTTATTCCTAAGGTTGTTTTTGGTCGAGATACACTTGTAAAATAGAATTAGAACATGTGTTAGGGTAATATTAATATCCTTTTTACCCTTAATTACCTTATTTACTTTTTACCGTGTAAATTAAAAGTAAAAAGTTACTATTCAACAAAAATTATTTTCATCTCATTGAACCAAATTTTACTCCTTTATATTAACCATGTCTCTCGGATGTTCGAAATTCCACTCACAGAAGCAGTTAAATTATGTTTTATGAAAAATTATGTTTTTTAACTACCACTTAGTGGTTTCACTATTCATCAAAAAAAGAATGTTTCTAGAAAAATACCAAAAATTAGGCCTATGCATTATTTGATATTCCGAATTCAAAATTGATGTCTATTTTTCCAAATTTATAACATATAAGTGGCATTAATTAATTTTAAATTTAATTCCCATTATCAAAATAAATAGCGTGTTTTTAAGAAACAAAAACAATGAAAAGATTTACAGTTGTTTATATCCAATTTTAAAGTGAAATTAATTCCAATGAACAACATTTTATTAAATGGGAAAAATATATTCTAATTACACTTTAAAACCAATTAAAAGATAATATAACCATAAAAATTATTGCGATGAAAAAAGTTGTTTTCAATTAAAATATAGCGTGTTTTTACTATTTATTAAAATATGAAAGTTATCAAAATAATATGAAAACTTTATCCAATGTAAATTTTTATATCCTAATTCTAAAGAAGAATTTTATTATGTCTAATTGAACTTATAGACATGTCAAAGACAAGATTTAAAGAGGGTGTGCCATCAAAAGGTGGCCAAACTACATTTTTTGAAAAATACTTATTTTACTCAAAAAATTTATTTTGTTCTCATACCATGTTCTAGAAAATGTGTAAGATGAATAATAATGTTATAAAATTAAAAATTTAGTTGATACTATTCATAACGGCTAGTCCATAACATTATTATAACAATATATCGTTGTTTAGTGAAACCTGGTATTGCGTACAACACACACTATCGAGGAAGGTCGCGATTGCGTGTAGTGAAAACCAAGTCAGGGATGCATGTTGTGCAAGCTTTTTTTAATGTAGCTTACAACAGAAGACATTAATGAAATTAAAAAAAATATTTTTCATTAAATCTTGGGGTGTTACACCAGTGCCCACTGGAGGAATGGCTTTAGGCCATCAAGGAATCAATCAATTTTTCTCCTTGGATTTTGTATGTTGTTTACAACATGTCTTGCTAATCTTGTGAAGTTATCTTCATAGCTTGAAACATCCGCATATTCCTTCTGCCTCATATTCAAGAATTGTCTCTCCATATCTGCTAGCTTCTCACGAGGGAAATATTTTTCTAAGAATATTTCCTAAAAATCAATCCATTCCATCTCTTCTATCTCTTCCTCATCATTTGTCTTTTGGATTAATGACTACCACTGATCCAAATCACTTGATAGATGATATACTTCCATGAAAACCTTTTCTCTTTCATTACATCCCAAAATGAGAAATATCTTCTCAAGGGAACATATCCACTACTCTACTACAAATGGATTTACAGTCCCGTTGAATGATGGAGGTTGTTGTCACATAAAGCGATCTAGCATGGCTCCTGCACGTGGTGGATCCAGATGCTCCATACGTCTAAGGTTATTATTCATATCCTAATTAAGTTGTCAAATTATATTTATGAGTTGCTTAGAACAAGTCATAGCAGCAGAGCCAACATCATTATCTTGCACTGGAGGAAAATCCCTACAAGGGACAGGTGTGTTCGTGCGGTTTCCCTTCCTTCCACTTGGCTCCATCTCTAGATAATGGCATACCCAAGATTAGGTTATGAATCATAATTTATAATCTTAAAATAATAAAATACTTAGAAAAAAATTGAGATCCTATGAATGTCTAATGTAACACCCCAGGCTTCTACGGTACGTTTCCCTTTGAATAATGCGATAGCGTGTGTTGTACGCAATCTCGAGTTCTAACACACACCACAACTAATTAAACTAGCCGTTGTGAATAGTAATACCTAATTTTTGAAATTATATATATTTTATATTTGAAAATGGACTTCATTTTTGGACTCGGAATATCGAATTTAGCCTAAGGTGAAATTTTGGTACTTTTCGGATAACTTTCATATTTTGATGAATAGTGAAAATTACTAAATTTTAATTAAAAACAACTTTTTTAATCAAAATAATTAATAGTGATAAATTATGAATTTTAGTAGTTTTAAAGTTTATTTAGAATATATTTTTACCATTTAATATAATGTTGGTCATTGGACATTATTTTACAATTAAACCGAACATAAACAAGTGTCAATCTTTTGATAGTTATTATCTCTTAAAAACACGCTTTTTGTTTTGACAGCGGGAATTAATTTTAAATTAATTTCTGCCACTTCTGTGTTTTGAATTTAGGAAAATTGATTCCATATTTGGAATCAGGATGTTCAAATTGTGTAAATAGGTAACTTTTATTTTTAGACATTTTGAATAATTACTGCGGTAAATATTTTATTTACCATGGTTAAGGGTAAATCCGGTAAATAAGGGTTAAAAAAATAATATTATAATAATACTAAATTACCCTAAAACGTGTCTTAACCCTATTGGTTGATACATAGTCGACCATGGGCATCTTTGGGTCTATTTTGGGACCCCATGGATCCACTTGTAAGTGATAATGACACTTTATTTTAATTTAGTTAAAATGAATACAAAAATGACACAAGCATATATCTTTTAGAACAACAATTGTTACATAGGGTTATATATGTTGGATTTTAGATTATAAATATTCATTAGAAATATAAAAAGATTTCCTACATAATGATATTTTATTTATAATTTTTAGACATTAAATAATTTATTTTATATATGACACAATGATGATGCAGTAATTACTATAATAGTGAAAAATTAAAATAATTGATATTATAAATACCCAAATAAATATAATATGAAACTTTTAATGAATTACACTAATTTTATTGGATAATATGATATATTAGGATTGATTTAATTGACTTTGTTCGAAGTAATCAATCTGTTATGAGTTTCACAAAAATCAACTATTGAATAGTGTCAAAATTGACATAAAAGAGTTCTTAAAACAAATATCATATTATTAATTGATATTAAATTCCTAAAAATCTAAGGTTCGGCCAAGAGACTTATATTATGATAGGTTAATCATTAATGGACCACTTGGGGGTCTCTTGGATGTATATAGTAAGTTTATTAACCATATTATATAAAAATACAAAGAGACATTGTAAAAGTGAAACTAATTAACTTAGAGTTAATACTTAAAGATAAGGTTAATATAAGTACCCAAACCTGTCTAAATTCTATTGGATGAGTTGTTTGCGACCTATCCCCACCTCATCCTTTGAATAGTCAACTTTGGAGCCTTTAGAAACCGAATATGAATTTATTATAAATTAATATTTCTAGCTTTTCCAAAGGTGCCCCTCACCCCTCTTATAAAAGGGAACTCCTCCTTCTCATTTCTTCACACCTTCAAAGCCTTTTGGTTCGGCCAAACTCTGCCCAAATAATCTCCCAACATCCCTCACTACAACCTATAGGCCTTAGTTTGATCAGAAAGCCAACCTAAGGAGCCCTTTTGATCAAATCAAAAGGAAGAACCCGAAGAAGAGGTAATGATTTCACCACCCTTTTCTAAGTTCATTTCTTCTTCCACTTCTTCTTCCTTTGTTCTTACCATTCTAAAATAATAACTCCAGTATCTCACATATACTGTGATGTTATTATAAGTATGGTACAACCATATTCAGTATTCTATCCACCCTTTGAATAACATGTCACCATACGTGCGTACGTACGGCTTACCGTCTCCACGTCGTGGTGTAATTGTTATTCAATATAATATTATTTGGATGGGTATAATAATGATGTGTAACTCATGTAAATAATAAATATAACATGTTAATGATTCTGTATATATGATATACCATTCATTTATATATTATTTTAATATCAAAAGAATGATATTGTCGCTCGTGCGTACGTACGGACTACCGTCTCCACGAACGCGATGAGATCCATCCTCCATCGTATCCATTCAAGTCTTATTCTCATTTTAGGGTTAAAAATAATGTTAATATCATTCTGATTATGAATAAGATATAATCTATCCATTACAAACATGTCTTACGTAACCAAACATTTAAGAAGAACGAATCGATTATCACCTGAAACGACGATAATACTAAGATATTATTAATAAAGCAATGTTAAAAGATCATATATGATATCATATTAATGTATATGATTCTTGTATAATTTAATAACAATTATTTCACCATTATACAGGAGGTTAACCTACCCCAACAAAGGAAAAGTACAAGGTAAGGGTTATTTCACAATCTCTTCATTATCCGAGGTTGTTTATATGTAATAATCTACTGGGATATCTTTATCATCCACATCCATGTTTCTTAAAAATGTATTTCAAAACATTTTTACTATTTACAAGAATATGGGTTAAAGTCATTTATACCCTTTTTTTGACTTTTTATAAGAGGTTTATAAAGGAATCTTTCTGTCGTTTTCAAAACAAGGTCCTTTTTAACCTTTTCGACAGAATTGAGGTAAGAATGTTGTTTTTAACTTATACGGCGGGTGCGGTTATTTTATGCCGTTATAAAATCTTCAAAGCTTTCCTTAAAAACTTATAAGAAAATGTTTTATTTTATATGGATCTTAAATGATTTCAAAATAAAAGGAGATATTTCTTTAAAAAGAATTTTGATTTCATCTATGTCAACATCCTTTGATGGATTTTAAGATTATTTGAAGTTGATTTATTATGATACAAAACTTTTATATTGTATTGAAGGTTTTGTGATATGTTTGACTGTGGATGTGCTATTTTTATACCATTCATAGTTAATTGTAAAAGTATTGACATTTCGTATGCTAGTTTTAATACGAATGTTTATGTTATGTTTAAACCTTTTCATATGGGAATGCATTGGACTTAATAAGTGACGGGTGGAGCCCGCTATAGCTCCTCGATGCATCGGTAGGTCTCATGAGACAAACTAGTGTCTTGGAACAAGGCCTTGACAAAATCTTATTTGTAGTCTTGGCACGAGGCCTTGGCTATGTGGTTATGATAGTCTGGCATTATGCATTCCAACATTATGAAAGTGGTTATTGATTTTTGCATGTGATTATTCGATTAGTAGAATATCCATGTGAATAAGTAAATGGCATTATTTCATTTTATTTATGCCATACTATGTTAAATGTTCAAGTTTAAAAGGCTTTTGTTTTAGTTATACATTGCCTTAAATGTTTATTTTTATTTATGAAAGTTTCCACTTTATTGTTATCCTTACTGGGCATTTGAGCTCACCCCTTTCCTATGATTTATTTTTCCCAGGATGTGAAGATGTAAGTTATGAATGACCTGCAGGGATATTATGAGGGGATTATAGTGTGGATTATGGAGACAATATGTTGTTGTAGTAGTTTTTCGTTTATGATGTAATGTAAAACTTATGAATATATCTAGTGTTTCCAAGGCTACTAAACCAATCGGTCTTTCGAGATTTGATCTTTCTTGTGGTCATGCCAATGTTACGAAGTAATGCACCGACTCTGGGTAGCTGGGGTCGGGGCGTTACAGTTGGTATCAGAGGAAGTTTAGTACAAACCTTGGAAGCTAGATTTAGTTAAACTCTGATTAGAGCACGTAGACTTAAGATGAACTTTGAGGATTAGTATAGAAGAACTTCCTAGAATTTTGGTATTGTAGAGATTTTGTGAGTTTTCCGAGCAATACATCCCTGTCTGGATACGAGCAGGTAGAGGCGGCTCTGGCACAGATGTACCTAGGGGTAAAACCCGAAAACACCGCTTTGAGCTAGACTCGAACGGAACTGGTGCACGACAACGGGCCTTGCTGCACTCTTGGTTACGACACTCCCGGGGGATATGCTTAGGATAACTCTCATTATATTTACAAATCATTATGAAGGGTTTATGAGTATATACTTCCTCAAAGAAAACATTTTTATGATTATGGATTATATCCATAAATAGTTCAATTTATGTTTAGTGTTTTATAAGTATGGGATTATGTATTTTGATTCATAAACTGATCTAGTTTATGACATTGTTTAGAAATGGCGCCTAGTGGAAGAAATGGAAACCGTATCAATGCACGCACTCCATGTAGGGATTGCCCTCCTGCTCAAGATAATTATAGTTGGGCTGGTGATGCAACTGGTGCTGATCAGCTAATCACCGTACTGGGACAACTTACTCAGGTTATGAATAATAACCTTACCCGTATGGAGCACCCTGATCCGCAGCGTGGAGGATCAATGTTAGATCGATTCATGAGACAACAACCACCAACGTTCAATGGGAGTACAAATCCCTTAGTATCTGAGCAATGGATATTTTCCCTAGAGAAAATATTTCAGGCTTTGGGGAGTAGTGAAAGGGAAAAAGTTACCATGGCAGTTTACCGCCTCACTGGAGATGCTGATCAATGGTGGTCATTGATTCAAAACATGAAGGAAGATGATGAAGTATCAAACATGGAATGGAGGGAGTTCAGAGATCTGTTTTTAGAAAAATACTTTCCTCGCGACCATCGAGCAGATATGGAAAGACAATTTCTGAGTCTGAGACAAAAGGAGGATGAGAATGTCACAAAGTATGAGGCTAACTTTACAAGGTTAGCGAGGTACGCTGGTGATTATATTCGCAACCCAAGAAGTAAGATTGATCGTTTCTTTGATGGGTTAAAACCATTTCTCCGTCGAGCATTAGTCTCACAATCCTTTTCATCGTACGAAGACATTGTCTCGTGTGCTATCAAGACCGAAAAGGAATTCTCTAAGTCTTATGACTTTAAAGCAAAGCAAGAGAAGAAGAGACCTGCTGATCAATCTGGGAATGGAAATAAGGGGATGAAGGGAAAGGTTGAATATCCATCTTGTGGTAAGTGCGGGAAGAAACACCCCGGTGCTTGCCTGAAGGGAATGGGAGTCTGTTACAAGTGTGGTGAAAAAGGCCACCAAGCTCATGATTGCAAGGGGAAGAAGGAAGCTACCAACGTTCAGTGCTACAATTGCAGGGAGATGGGGCATTATGCAAATGCATGTCCTAAGCGTCAGGAGAACTTACCTCAGAAAAGGCCAAGGGATCAAGGCCAGGCTTATGCTATCACTACTGCTGAGGTAGAAGCTCCGAAAGACGTGGTGGCAGGTAATTTAATGGTTTCCTCAAGTTTAGCAAATGCATTATTTGATTCTGGATCATCGCATTGTTTCATATCTTCCCAGTTTACTAAGAAAATTAGATATTTCCAATTTGATTTAATAAGGGAGTTGTCAGTTAAAACTCCTAAGGGAAGTATCGTTGCAACAAAGTTTTGTGAATCAGTCCCCATTAGAGCACATAAATTTTCTTTATCTACTGATTTCATCGTCATACCTATGATTGAGTTTGATATAATCCTCGGTATGGACTGGCTTTCGGACTATGATGCGAAGATTTATTGTAAGAAGAAAGAGGTTACGATTCTTGATGATAATGATAAGGAGCACCTTATTTTTAGAGCAGAATCGTCACCACCTAATTCTTATTTAGATCCACCCCCTGTAGCTCAACTTAATTCAATTATCGGGGAGGAAGAGAATGAAATAACTGTCGGTGAGGAAAGGAATGTTCAAATAGAGGATGTAACTATTGTGAAAGAATTTGTAGATGTATTTCCGGAAGATTTACCTGGACATCCTTCAGAACGAGAAGTTGAGTTTTATATTGATTTGATTCCTGGATCAAGGCCTATATCGAAGACCCCTTATAGAATGGCCACTGTAGAGCTAGTCGAACTAAAGAAACAACTAGAGGAATTGAGTAATAAAGGATTTATTCGCCCTAGTGTTTCTCCATGGGGAGCCCCTGTTCTTTTTGTTAAAAAGAAAGATGGATCTATGAGGTTATGTATCGACTACAGGGAGATCAATGCTATAACGATAAAGAACAAGTATCCCCTACCTCGTATTGATGATTTATTTGACCAAATGCATGGAGCTCAATACTTTTCAAAGATTGACCTTCGATCTGGATACCATCAGTTGTGTGTGAAGAAGGAAGACATTCTGAAGACAACATTTCGAACCAGGTACGGGCATTACGAGTTTACTGTAATGCCGTTTGGATTGACTAATGCACCCTCTGTATTCATGGATCTGATGAATAGAGTTTTCAAGGAGTATCTCGATGAATTTGTGGTGGTATTTATTAATGATATCTTGGTATACTCCAAAACCTACGAAGATCATGAAAATCACTTGTGCATTATCTTGAAGACTCTGAGGAGGCATGAATTATATGGGAAGTTTAGCAAGTGTGAATTCTGGCTTCAGAAGATTTCTTTTCTTGGCCATATTGTCTCTAAAGATGGAATCTCTGTTGATTCTTCTAAGACCAAGGCAATCCAAGAATGGCCAGCACCTACGAGTATAACTGAGGTACGTAGTTTTATTGGCTTGGCAGGTTATTATCGACGTTTCGTCCAGAATTTTGCCCGATTGGGTAACCCATTAATGAAGCTCACACGTAAAGGGGTTAAATTTGTTTGGACAAAAGAGTGTGAAGAATGTTTCGAAGAACTGAAGAGAAGATTTGTCAATGCTCCTATATTGACTCTACCATCGGGGAATGATGGGTTCGTTATTTATAGTGATGCATCGAAGAAAGGACTTGGCTGTGTCCTTATGCAGAATGATAGAGTTATTGCCTATGCATCACGACAGTTGAAAATTCATGAACAAAACTATCCTACTCATGATCTTGAGTTAGCAGCTGTGATCTTTGCTTTGAAAATATGGAGGCACTACCTCTATGGTGAAAAATGTGAGATTTATACTGATCAAAAGAGTTTGAAGTATATGTTCTCACAAAAAGAAATCAACATGAGGCAAAGGAGATGGATTGAATTACTCAAGGATTATGATTGTACGATACACTACCACCCAGGGAAGGCAAACAAGGTGGCAGATGCTTTGAGTAGAAAAGACCATGGAGTTTTGAACAATATGAGAATTGAAAGGGATCCAATTTTCATGGATCTAGAGAAGATGGACATGGGAATAACCAGGGAAGGTGAAACATCAATGCTTTTTCAAATGGTTGCCAAACCATCTTTACTAGAAAGGATTAAGAGTTCCCAGACCGATGATGAAGAATTTCAGAAGAAGATTAAAGCTGTGAATGATGGGAGATTGAGAGACTTTGTGTATGAAGATGGAATTTTGAAATTCGGGAAAAGACTTTGTGTTCCCAATATACCTGATCTAAAAAGGGAATTGTTGGATGACGCTCATAGTTCCAATTTCTCTATACACCCTGGGAGCACCAAAATGTATAGGGATTTGAAGGAACATTTTTGGTGGGACAACATGAAGAGGGAGATTGCTGATTTTGTGTCAAGATGTATGGTTTGTCAACAAGTGAAAGCTGGAAGGCAACAGCCTGGAGGAGTCATGAAACCTCTTCCCATACCGGAGTGGAAATGGGACAATGTTACGATGGACTTTGTCATGGGGCTACCAAAGACTCCTAGAAGGAATGATGCAATATGGGTGATTGTTGATCGTCTTACCAAGTCAGCACATTTTCTTGCTATAAGAGAAGATCTACCCCTGGAACGTCTAGCAAGACTATACATTAATGAAGTTGTGAGACTTCATGGAGTACCCCTATCAATTGTTTCTGATCGTGATCCCCGTTTTACTTCAAGATTTTGGAAAACTCTTCAGAAATCCCTGGATACTGAACTTCATTTGAGCACTGCTTACCACCCTCAGACAGACGGACAATCAGAACGGACTATTCAGACCTTAGAAGACATGTTGAGATCTTGCTCACTTGATTTTCAGGGTATGTGGGATCAATATTTACCACTAGTAGAATTTTCCTATAACAATAGCTTCCATTCGAGTATTCAGATGGCACCATATGAAGCGTTATACGGAAAGAGATGTCGTACACCAACCTGTTGGGATGACGTTGGTGAAAGAAAACTTGTAGGCCCAGAACTGGTGGAGGAAACAGTGGAAAAGGTGAAGGTAATCCAAAATCACATTAAAGCAGCTCAAAGTAGGCAGAAGAGCTATGCCGATAATCGAAGGAAGGATTTGGAATTTCAAGTCGGTGATCATGTTTTCCTGAAGGTATCTCCGTGGAAGGGAGTCATACGTTTTGGTAAGAAAGGTAAATTGAGTCCCAGGTACATCGGACCTTTCGAAATTCTAGAACGAATTGGAGCTGTAGCTTACCGATTGGCAATGCCGCCAAGTCTCTCCAAAGTTCACGATGTGTTCCACGTATCTCTGTTGAGGAAATACATGCCTGACCCAACGCATGTACTCACCTATGAAGATTTAGAACTGGAACCCGATCTGTCTTATTGCGAAGAGCCCATCAAGATTCTTGATACGAGAGAACAAGTGCTGAGAAACCGGACGACGCGTCTGGTAAAAGTTTTGTGGAGGAATCATAAGATGGAAGAGGCAACGTGGGAACCCGAGGAACTTATGATGAAGAACCACCCGAGTCTTTTTATGCAGTAATACCCTAGAAATTGCGAGGACGCAATTATTTGAAGGAGGGGAGAATGTAACACCCCAATCTTCTACGGTACGTTTCCCTTTGAATAATGCGATAGCGTGTGTTGTACGCAACCTCGAGTTCTAACACACACCACAACTAATTAAACTAGCCGTTGTGAATAGTAATACCTAATTTTTTAAATTATATATATTTTATATTTGAAAATGGACTTCATTTTTGGACTCGGAATATCGAATTTAGCCTAAGGTGAAATTTTGGTACTTTTCGGATAACTTTCATATTTTGATGAATAGTGAAAATTACTAAATTTTAATTAAAAACAACTTTTTTAATCAAAATAATTAATAGTGATAAATTATGAATTTTAGTAGTTTTAAAGTATATTTAGAATATATTTTTACCATTTAATATAATGTTGGTCATTGGACATAATTTTACAATTAAACCGAACATAAACAAGTGTCAATCTTTTGATAGTTATTATCTCTTAAAAACACTCTTTTTGTTTTTACAGCGGGAATTAATTTTAAATTAATTTCTGCCACTTCTGTGTTTTGAATTTAGGAAAATGGATTCCATATTTGGAATCAGGATGTTCAAATTGTGTAAATAGGTAACTTTTATTTTTAGACATTTTGAATAATTACTGCGGTAAATATTTTATTTACCATGGTTAAGGGTAAATCCGGTAAATAAGGGTTAAAAAATAATATTATAATAATACTAAATTACCCTAAAACGTGTCGTAACCCTATTGGTTGATACATAGTCGACCATGGGCATCTTTGGGTCTATTTTGGGACCCCATGGATCCACTTGTAAGTGATAATGACACTTTATTTTAATTTAGTTAAAATGAATACAAAAATGACACAAGCATATATCTTTTAGAACAATTGTTACATAGGGTTATATATGTTGGATTTTAGATTATAAATATTCATTAGAAATATAAAACGATTTCATACATAATTATATTTTATTTATAATTTTTAGACATTAAATAATTTATTTTATATATGACACAATGATGATGCAGTAATTACTATAATAGTGAAAAATTAAAATAATTGATATTATAAATACCCAAATAAATATAATATGAAACTTTTAATGAATTACACTAATTTTCTAGGATAATATGATATATTAGGATTGATTTAATTGACTTTGTTCGAAGTAATAAATCTGTTATGAGTTTCACAAAAATCAACTATTGAATAGTGTCAAAATTGACATAAAAGAGTTCTTAAAACAAATATTATATTATTAATTGATATTAAATTCCTAAAAATCAAAGGATCGGCCAAGAGACTTATATTATTATAGGTTAATCATTAATGGACCACTTGGGGGTCGCTTGGATGTATATAGTATGTTTATTAACCATATTATATAAAAATACAAAGAGACATTGTAAAAGTGAAACTAATTAACTTAGAGTTAATACTTAAAGATAAGGTTAATATAAGTACCCAAACCTGTCTAAATTCTATTGGATGAGTTGTTTTCGACCTATCCCCACATCATCCTTTGCATAATCAACTTTGGAGCCTTTAGAAACCGAATATGAATTTATTATAAATTAATATTTCTAGCTTTTCCAAAGGTGCCCCTCACCCCTCTTATAAAAGGGAACTCCTCCTTCTCATTTCTTCACACCTTCAAAGCCTTTTGGTTCGGCCAAACTCTGCCCAAATAATCTCCCAACATCCCTCACTACAACCTAGAGGCCTTAGTTTGATCAGAAAGCCAACCTAAGGAGCCCTTTTGATCAAATCAAAAGGAAGAACCCGAAGAAGAGGTAATGATTTCACCACCCTTTTCTAAGTTCATTTCTTCTTCCACTTCTTCTTCCTTTGTTCTTACCATTCTAAAATAATATCTCCAGTATCTCACATATAATGTGATGTTATTATAAGTATGTTACAACCATATTCAGTATTCTATCCACCCTTTGAATAACATGTCACCATACGTGCGTACGTACGGCTTACCGTCTCCACGTCGTGGTGTAATTGTTATTCAATATAATATTATTTGGATGGGTATAATAATGATGTGTAACTCATGTAAATAATAAATATAACATGTTAATGATTCTGTATATATGATATACCATTCATTTATATATTATTTTAATATCAAAAGAATGATATTGTCACTCGTGCGTACGTACGGACTACCGTCTCCACGAACGCGATGAGATCCATCCTCCATCGTATCCCTTCAAGTCTTATTCTCATTTTAGGGTTAAAAATAATGTTAATATCATTCTGATTATGAATAAGATATAATCTATCCATTACAAACATGTCTTACGTAACCAAACATTTAAGAAGACCGAATCGATTATCACCTGAAACGACGATAATACTAAGATATTATTAATAAAGAAATGTTAAAAGATCATATATGATATCATATTAATGTATATGATTCTTGTATAATTTAATAACAATTATTTCACCATTATACAGGAGGTTAACCTACCCCAACAAAGGAAAAGTACAAGGTAAGGGTTATTTCACAATCTCTTCATTATCCGAGGTTGTTTATATGTAATAATCTACTGGGATCTCTTTATCATCCACATCCATGTTTCTTAAAAATGTATTTCAAAACATTTTTACTATTTACAAGAATATGGGTTAAAGTCATTTATACCCTTTTTTTGACTTTTTATAAGAGGTTTATAAAGGAATCTTTCCTTCGTTTTCAAAACAAGGTCCTTTTTAACCTTTTCGACAGAATTGAGGTAAGAATGTTTTTTTTAACTTATACGGCGGGTGCGGTTATTTTACGCCGTTATAAAATCTTCAAAGCATTCCTTAAAAGCTTATAAGAAAATGTTTTATTTTATATGGATCTTAAATGATTTCAAAATAAAAGGAGATATTTCTTTAAAAAGAATTTTGATTTCATCTATGTCAACATCCTTTGATGGATTTTAAGATTATTTGAAGTTGATTTATTATGATACAAAACTTCTATATTGTATTGAAGGTTTTGGGATATGTTTGACTGTGGATGTGCTATTTTTATACCATTCATAGTTTATTGTGAAAGTATTGACATTTTGTATGCTAGTTTTAATACGAATGTTTATGTTATGTTTAAACCTTTTCATATGGGAATGCATTGGACTTAATAAGTGACGGGTGGAGCCCGCTATAGCTCTTCGATGCATCGGTAGGTCTCATGAGACAAACTAGTGTCTTGGCACAAGGCCTTGACAAAATCTTATTTGTAGTCTTGGCACGAGGCCTTGGCTATGTGGTTATGATAGTCTGGCATTATGCATTCCAACATTATGAAAGTGGTTATTGATTTTTGCATGTGATTATTCGATTAGTAGAATATCCATTTGAATAAGTAAATGGCATTATTTCATTTTATTTATGCCATACTATGTTAAATGTTCAAGTTTAAAAGGCTTTTGTTTTAGTTATACATTGCCTTAAATGTTTATTTTTATTTATGAAAGTTTCCACTTTATTGTTATCCTTACTGGGCATTTGAGCTCACCCCTTTCCTATGTTTTATTTTTCCCAGGATGTGAAGATGTAAGTTATGAATGACCTGCAGGGATATTATGAGGGGATTATAGTGTGGATTATGGAGACAATATGTTGTTGTAGTAGTTTTTCGTTTATGATGTAATGTAAAACTTATGAATATATCTAGTGTTTCCAAGGCTACTAAACCAATCGGTCTTTCGAGATTTGATCTTTCTTGTGATCATGCCAATGTTACGAAGTAATGCACCGACTCTGGGTAGCTGGGGTAGGGGCGTTACAGCTAATCCCATATTCACAAATATTGGTTCTTTGAGGAATATTTTACATTTAAATCCTTCATAATGGATTCTAAAGAAAATGTTAATTATCCTAAGTGTATCCCCCTGGAGTATCGTAACCAAGAGCACATCAATTCCGGTTGTCTTGCAACAGTTCTCGTTCGATTCTTGCTCAAATCGGTGTTTTCAGGATTTACCACTAGATACATATGTGCCAGAGTCGCCTCTACCTTCTTGTATCCAGAAAGGGATGTATATCTTGAAATATCCACATAAACTATTCCTTAACAATATACTAGGACATTATTGTATGTATATCCTCAAAGAATAACTTAGGGACTCTTCCCTAATTCTACGTTTTCTAAATCTAGTTTCCAAGTATTCTACTAAACTTCCTCTGATACCAACTGTAAGGAACCAACCCCAGTTGTCCGGAACCGGTGCTTTGTTTTATTACATATGCATACATACAAGGAATATGAGTCCCGAAGGATCAAGTAGTTTAGTATTATTGGAAACACGATTAATACAAAAGTTCAATATTACAACTTGTATAAAAATACAACAAGGAAACTCCTTAGACAACACCCATAACTCCTAGGTTATTTCAGCATGTCATTCACAATAAACTTCTTCATGTCTGGAAAAACAATGATACATAAAAAATGGGTGAGCGAAAATGCTCTGTAATATTAAGCAATACAGTGGAAGATAGTATAATAATATGACATTGTGCATAATTGATAACACATGCCTTTAATAATAAACATGAACACATTACGGTAGGAAAATGAGATGAGTAAATAATGCCATAATAAAACATAATCATGGGTTTTCTATTAATCGAATAACCAGGTGAAATATAAATAGATGAACTCATAATGACGGAATTTATAATGCCGAACATTCTGAAAAATTATTTCAAGGCCTCAACCAAGATGTCTAATGAATAAGGCCTCGTCCAAAATCCATATCACATTGAGAAAGGCCTCGCAAATTCCAGGTCTATTTGTCTCATGAGACCTACCGATGCATCGAGGGGCTATAGCGGGCCCCACCCATCACATAATTAGCCCAATGCATTCCTCTTATGATAAGGGATCAATATAATCAACATATACATTCATATTGAAAATATCATATGAAATGTGACTAACTGTCCCCAATTATTGAACATAAACACCAACCATTTGGAATAATATGATGAATGGTTTTAGGATAGATAGTCCAAAATAAAGATATTAATAAACCATAAAATAAAATATTGTATAGGACCTCATAAATTATTATACTCAATAATACGAAGGAATCAACAGGAGCATTGAACGAAAATACTCTTATAAAACCATTAAGCAATTTTGAGATAAATACTCGTTTATTTTGAAAAGAATATTTCTTTTGGAAGAACATTGTATAAAACCATATGTGAAGTAAGATAGTATTTTCATAACAAAATGAGTATTTTTATAAAGATAATGGTTTCCAAAAATATATTATAGAGTTCCCTTGTAAATAGATATGAATTGGAGAAATTCCCTTGAATTCAGCTTCTATTTTGGAAATGATTTTGAATGTTCCTTTTGAAACGTGTAACTATCCCTAATATAAGGAAGGTTTCTGGTTTTTAAACATATATATGATACTCAAACCGAATTTATGATGAGTACACTACAATACATAAGAATTTCATTGAGGTAATTAGACAACGAAAGTTTCCCGAATGAAAATGGAAGTTCGGGTGGAAAAACCCTTACCTTAACTCCAAACGAGTTCCCCTCCTGTACATAAGCTCATGGAATATGAAATTATATTTGTTAATAACTTATTTAAAAATCTATTTTAAATTTATATAGTTTCCATAATTCTAGTTAGTTCATATATATCTTTATTGACAAGTTATTGTATTGAATTTTGTCGTTCTGGAGTGTTCGTTTCCTTTATTTTCATATCCGGTTCATTTGTTTTTAAGTAATGAAGTTCATGTGGAATGGTTATAAATTTCCAGGATTTGAATTACATATTATTAATGAACAGAAATAATTTTTAATTTTCATTTCGTTCAATTTTATACATGGAATGAGGATGAATCATTAGTTGACAACAACTTCGATTATTTAGCGGTATTCAGAAAATTATGAACTAATTTTGTCATCTAAATTAATTATATGTACATATTCTGGTTCTGGAATATTTATTTGGTTTTAGAACATATATTATAGTCTGGTTAAACCATGAATATGTTTTCATGACCAGTAATTGATAACAAATTGAAGAACGAAACTTCATCGTCCACGAAGGTTATAAATCAGAACCTCATGGGTGTCGATTTCATTTATAAAATAAAAGGGAGGGAGTAAAAATATTTATGATGGTTCTTAAATTCACATGATATAAATCCTGTATATAGTTTTTATTGGAGTTATCATGATCATCTGGACAGAGGAGTTGAGGAGAGAATAACAAAAGTAGAAAACGTGAAATAACGCCAAATGCGAAAGAAGGGTGTTTTACCTCTTGAAATAACCTCCTTGAGAAACACTTTAAGGGAAGGGTTTCTGGTATTTTGGAAAGACTAAGAGATTCCTGTTCATGGGGAGTGACTCAGGAAGGTTAATTGGGCAGAACATTGAGAAGCATCAAGGCTTAGAGGTCTGAAGAGAAGAGGTAGTGGTGGTGGGGGGGGGGGGGGGTTTATAGTATAGGAGAGGGGTATATCTTGAATATTTAATTCATTATTTTATTATTTCTCTCAACAAAACCAATAGTATTGTTCCTTGTGTCCCCTAATAGTAATAATTTCATGTGAGTTCGAACCAATTAGGCTTAAATCATTCTTCCATCACCTATGATGCAGTAAATCAAGTATTTAGCATTTATCGTATTTTATTGTATTTTATTATTCATCAAAAATTCAATAATTTCTGAAAAATACCAAAAATTCACCCCTACCATTTTTCGACATGTAGAATTCAAAAGTGAATAAATTTTTGAAAAAATAATTTTCTAAATATTATTGATTTAACTTTTATATAAAATCATACTTAATTCAAAATTTTACAGTTCTAATTCTACAACTACTTCTTTATCATAATGAAAAATTTACCATGCTGTTATTATCTTCTAGCCTTAAAAAAATAAACTAATAATAAAATTTACTATTCATTAGGTTCATATTACTATTCATATTACTATTTATAAGGTTATGTTACTATTCAGTAAAAATAATGTTTGTTCTATCGGACTCCAAATGATTTACTGAACACAACTATAGATAACCATTTTTATAAATTCATAACATAGAAGAAAAAAGTTTTGTTTAAATGGCTATATTATAAAATTTCATTCTATATTAATTTTCAGAACCTTCGGGTGTTAAAATAGAGGGGCTATAGATGGCCCCACCCATCACATACTAAGTCAAATGATTTCCTCATATGTATAAATGTATTTAAATCAAGGTGTCCCATACCACTTAGATTTATTAAATTCTTGTATTTCATTTAATGTCTCCCACACCACATTGAATTATTAAATTCTTCCTCTTATTCAATGTGTCCCATACTACATTGAATAATTAAATATTTTCTCTTATTCAAAGTTTCCCATAACACTTTGAATAATTAAATTCTTATTTCATAAATTTTCATAAGTGATAAATTGCTAATAAATTTTTTGATGTATCAAATTAGATAATAACATTAAAAACCTGGGTTCCATGGTAGTGAACATTAAATCCATAAATGTTAATGACCTCTATATATATATTTTTCATTATCATATCGTGAACTGATAAATGGAAAAGAAAAATGGGCTAAATCAGGAAATTAAATAAACAAAATCATACATAGTGTTAAATTCCTCATTGATTGAAAAAATAATCAGTTTAAAGGTAAAAAAATTATTTCAGGTGACGTATAGAATGAATAATTGCATAAACACACTTTACTATCCATGTTTGTTTATAAACATAACACAATGGTACTTCTAATTATCTATCCCAAATATATAAATTGAAAATCATGAAAATAACCAACATATTTTGCTAACAGAACCAATAACATTTAAAATTATGAAAATAAGTGTGTAATCTGTATATACAAATTGTTATTATAAAGGGTTTTCATTACTAAAACAAATTCTAAATTGATCCTTTAATATATTTCACACTTCAAAACACTTATCTTTTTATAACCCTTTGAGAACCCATATTAATATCAAGATAAAAGAATACACAAACACACACAAACATATATATATAACCATATGTATATAAGGGTTTTTCATAAAAACATAGGGATCCAATACATAATTTACGTATAATAAAATTATTATTTAAGAAAAATTTCAATATCTGATAATCACAATGTAAAACCGAGGATTTGTTTCAGAAATATGTACCTATATATATAAGTACGAATACCAACATATTTATAATTTCATTAAAATAAAACACCAAGTACCCTAGAATGGTTCACATTCATTATGCATACCATTAAAATATCAGTTCTACATCATTAAATGAATGGAACCAACATGGTTTAATTAAAAATATATATATACATATGTGTATATATGTAGTGAAACTAAATTTAGGTAAAAACATAAAACCGTAGCATGATTTTCATGACAAGATCGTCCTTTAAAACCAAGATTTTTTTTATAAAATCATCCTAAAAAATCAGTAGGCTTCAATAAAAACCATATATATATATATATATTTCCATATACATATATTTCCTTTTTAAAAGAAAAACTCATGGAAAAACATAAAAATAAAAACCCATACATGATTTGAATTTGATAGACATCATCTAAAAATAAAAGCTATTATTTCGAAAATACCCCAAATAACCAATTTGTTTTATGATCAAACGTATATATTTTTGTACATAATTTTTTACTTTAGTATAGTAAAATTACACATAGGGAAATCATATAACTCTAAACTAGTTCTAAGAAGAAGAAGAAGTCGAGCGGAGGTTGATGGAGGCCCTGGAAGGAGAGAACCCATAGGGTTCTCGATGCAGGATGGTTATATATTTATAAATTGTATATAAAATATATTTTAGAGAAACGTGGAAGGGGATCTGAGGCACCTCAATTTATGAAAATACAATGTACGTTCAATCTTGTCAAAAAACGAGAATGATAAGGGGCCACAAGGTGTCACATGAGTGTAAAAATTTGAAGAAAGGGGTGTAGTGAAAGCTAGTGGTGCAGCACGATGCAGAAGATAGAAGAAGGATATGTGGAGGAGTGGTGTGGAAAATAATGGATGGCTTCAATTGGACATGATTTTTTGTAGTGGTTGTGGTGCTCCCATGTATTTAAAAAGAATATGAATGGTCATGATTAAGTCTTGAATCGATCATACGGTCGTGGCGTGATGTTAGTTTTTAAAAGTTTTGGATGACTAAGATTTAATCGTGTCCAGATCTAAAGGCTCAAGAAGAAGAGGGATTCTAAAAAAATGGAGGGATTGGATTAGATCCTGACTAGATAGAATAACTGATAAAAATATGGAGGGATATCTGTGGTTTTGGGGAATCAAAGGCCGAACTAACCAGATGGTGCAGATCTCGCATGGTCAGATCAGATGGTCAAGATTGATTTCTTCTAAAAAAATCTCACATTGAAAAGGAATGAGTTTTCCATCTCTTTTCTAACCCTGGAACTCCTAGCCCAATCTCAAAAATCCTCCTCCCTAGGTACTTCCCCGTACCGGTTTCTATGGGCCCGCTTTTTTCCCTCCCCTGCCGTCATGCCTTAGTGCACGGTGGCATGATCTAGAAAAACACTTGCCCATGCATGTGCGTTATTAGGGACTTATTATGCATTCTTATGTGTGCAACTCAGAACGCACCACACGTCTACCACCCTGGGTCTTTGGCATAGGGGATCTAAGTGAGATTCCTACTATACTTTGAGTGGCATGGCCGTCTAGGTTGCCATCAGTTGGGTGGGGTACTCGTTTAATTATTAGAAAAGTTAAACTAATTTTTTTACTAAACATAAGAATAAGTTTATATATATATGGTGTCCTAAAAATAGAGTACATAATTTCTCTATTATGGTTACACTAAGTCCTAAAACCCAATATTTTAAATATTTTTTAAACATTTTAGTTTTAAAAATATAAAATTTGAAAATTGGAAATCAATTATTAATTTGTCATAAATGAAATCCCACACTAGTATTATATTTTTAAAATCCAAAACATATTTTTAATTAAAACCTGGTTATTATTCATCCAAGGATGAAAAAATTTAAAGGTAACTTTTAAAAAATATTGAAATCCTTAACTACCTAATTCACTATGTATAGATAAACTACTAAATACTACCATAGTCATCAATTTCATTTTCCCAAAGTATGATTTTAAACAAAAAAACATATTTTTTGTACCAAAAACCAAGGAGTAACAAGTGTGTGCTTCTCTTGGTATTTTCTTTAAAACACAAGGGTTATGATTTAAAATCCATTTTATGCTTTAAAACATTATCCTTTCTAAATCTAAAGAACTGTTAATTATAAAAAAAATTAAAATATATATATTTAATGCATACTTAAACCACTTGGATATCTCAATATACATAAATACTTAAAATAAAATAACCAGAATAACAAATGGATATAAGTTATTATAACCATTATAGATTCAATTCACACTTAAAGGAGGAAATAGTCGAAATAACTTTAAGGCCTTATAAAAACATGATTAGGGTGTTACAAATTCAAAAAATGAGATAAATAAGATGGTGCTCTTCATTCCTCTTATGCTTAGCATGATTTTTGTGGTTCTGGATATACTATTCTTTGTAGTTCCAGACTAGAAGGACATCCACTCTTTTCATGGTCTATATGTTGTATTTGGTGGTCTCACTATGATCTTGATATGTCACCTAGTAGGTATCCTATGGTAGTAAGGTTCTTTTGATCTTGTTGTAATGAAATCAGTTTTAGTATTTTATTGAACAAAATATGCCTTGTTTTTATATTGAAATCATTGTTTGGATATAATAAAAATTAAACGAAGTAAACCATATAATATTATTACACATGAAATAGGTTCAGGGTGTCACATTATCCCCCTTCAAATAATTGGACCATCAATATTATAAAACATTCATACACTTCCACAAGAAAAACCAGTCACATAGTACTCTAGATGTTCCTTCACCAGGACTATAACTATGGATAGGCCACTGATGTCCTTAGGTGGATTCCTAGGGTAGTATTCAGCTCCCTGACTTCCCTTGTCTAGATACACTATGGGCATTTATGGTCAAACCTGTGCATAAAACACTCGACCATCTAAAGAGAGGCATGTGAGGTGTAGTGGTCAGAGATTTGAGAGTGGATTGGTTCCCTATAAATCCCTCAAACTACATCATTCTTGAAAATATTGATGTCATAGAGTTCCCAATACATAATAAAATATAGAATATGGAACAATTAGGCCACTTTA
The DNA here is from genome assembly GCA_963277665.1 of Viscum album. Lineage (NCBI taxonomy): Eukaryota > Viridiplantae > Streptophyta > Magnoliopsida > Santalales > Viscaceae > Viscum > Viscum album. The sequence continues at coordinate 864,151,636 of OY728132.1, read as the reverse complement.
TGGTCACCCACCATTGAAACTTCTAGAAATTTTCTTACGGTGTTGTATTTATCAACTAAAGTGAAACCTAGAAAGAGACCTTCATGATGCTTTCCTCTTTTCCATTGTTCTAAAAGTTGTGTATTTGTAAAATGGTAATAGACTAAACTATATCTTTGGTATAGATGGAGGATATTTTGGTGGTGCGACGCCCGATAGAGTTGTTTCCAAGACTGACATATGTTTGCATAGGGCTGGTATTCTCCTAAACATGTCTTTACATTTATAATCTATAGTAGTTCAGTAGGAAGTGGCAAAAGGTTAGTTGGTGAACCCCCGCCTTCCATATGGTTTTTTTTATGAAAATGTTCCCAGTAAAAATATCAATTTTAAAACAGAGTCATTATTTTTTAAAATCATATGAAAATACCAAAACTAAAAACATAACTTTATTTATTGAAAAAAATGTTCATAAAACTCGACATGGTTTTAAATATTTATTCTTTACCTTTCATAATATCATTTTCAAAGACATCCCGACATCCCCCATGTTTTCCCTTCACAGGTTCCACTAACATCGATGATTTCCCCAGTTCCCAGTCAAGAGGATCCCAAAAGCGGTTCCAAACGATTCGATCTCCTTGGTACAGATATAGCACGAGAAACTTGGATCACTAGGGTGTGGAAATCTAATGTTCCATTTGAGAAAGGCATGATGAATATGAAGCTCGGAGATTTTATTATGAACATGATGTCTATAAAAAAAATTTGAAGACTCGCCCCCAAAAACATTGAAGTCTCTAACTTGAACATTGAGACCAAAAGTCGAGAGTTGACCAAGATATGTTACTCGGAGGTCACCCTCTTGTGTATCCTCTTGGAAGTCCTCAAGGATTGAAGAATTCCTAGCTAAGGTAATGCATTTAAGCAAACCCTCAAAATACTTTCCTTTACCTGTGTAGAATGGAAATTGTTCATGCATCATAAGGAAGTAGTCAAGGCCTGATCCGTAGTGGATTTGATGTACACAAAGGGAATTGGATACACAATAGATTTGTTTTCATGACAAACGAAGGTTTTCAAATTTCTCATAGTCCTCTAAACATGATTGGAAAGCTATAGTCTCTAGTATTTCTATTGGAAGAAACAAAAGATTTGTTTCTTTTTCCATCTAAAAATTTTAAGAATGATTCTACTTAGTAACACGGAATCATGGTTTTTTAATGTTGTTCTAATTTTTTCAGGGTTTTCTAAACCGATCCTCTAATACCAACTATAACTCCCTATCCCCAGACTACCCTGAAGCCAGTGTATATTATAAAACATGGTGTGTAATTTTTTTATTAAAAATAAATGATGAATAATTATACATCATGTTCCACTACATATGATGTTTACAGTTTAGGTTCGAGAAAACAAGATACAAATATTACAATGCTTCAAAACTTAATAGAAAAGACTCCACAAAACCGCAACCAATCAATGTAAGTCAAATATACTCAACCTGTAAAAATAAAAATAAAATTTAGGGTGAGAATATGAATGCCCAGTAAGGGAGGTTTTTAAAATTATATTTCAAATAAAACCTTTTAAATTATTCCCTTAAAGAAATATTCACAAAACATTTTATTAAAGAAAACTACAATAAATGAAGCATAAAATAAAAACTTTCCAAGAATTACCAGAGAAGATTTTAAGGAACATTAACAGGGCTATAATAAAACATGTTTCAATCATAAGCAAGCTTATAAAATATATATGGTGTCTAGCATACAAATCATGTGTTATTCAAACTATACTAAATGTGAAATGTGAAAGTGAAAGTACAGAATTTACAAATTAAAGTAATACATAATCCGAGTTTTGTATAAAATGGTAACATTAATCTCTTTCCATTATATATGTTTATCATACATTAGTAATTATATTTCTGGCATTTGTATTAAATTTTAGTAAAAGTCTGCTGAATAAAACATTATTCCATGTGTATTTACTTCTACTGATATTCACAAATACATGTTATTAACCTTGTAAATTATACCAGTCAAATTTTAACTTGGATAATGAAATATTATAAACATAATGAGGGAAGTGAATATGCTGGACATTATGTATCATTTTGTCAGGGCCTTGACCAAGACATCTAAAAATGATTAAGGCCTCATCCAGAACCATATATCAAATTGGGAAAGGCCTCATCCAATTCCACGTCTATTTTTCACATGAAACATACCCATGCATTGAGGGGCTATAGGGGGCCCCACCAATCATATACTAAGTCCAATGCATTCCTAATATGTCTAAATGTCTTTAAATCATGGTTCCATATACCACTTTGATTTTTTAAATTTTTTCTTTTATTCAAACTTTCCCATACCACTTTGAATAATTAATTTCGGCCTCTTATTAAAAGTGTTCCATACTACTTTGAATAATTAAATTCTTATTTCACAAATTATCATAAGTGATAAATTGATAATAAATTGTTTGATTTATCAGATAAAATAATAACATTAAAAATCCTTGTTCCATGGTAGTAAACATTCAATGAATACCTGTTTATCACTTCAAGATATATATTATTCATGCTCTTATGATGCACAGATAAATCAAAATGAAAAAAGGACTAAATCATGAAAATAAAAAAACAGAATCATAAGTAGTGACTAATTCATCATGGATAGAAAACATATTCATCTTAAATGTAATCAAATTATTTCATGTGTGTTATCTAAAGTATAATTTCCTAAACACACTTTACTACGAATGTTTGTGTATAAACTTAACAAAAGGGTACTTCCAACTATTTAACCCAAAGTTATAAATTGAAATGCATGAAATTCAACCCAAAATATTTTTAACATAACCAATACCATTTAAACGTTTGAAAATAAGTGTGTAAAATATATATTCAAAATGTGATTATAAAGGGTTTGTATTAATAAAACAAATTATAAATTTATCCATGAAAGCCTTTCAAACTTCAAAACACTTTTTATATCTTCTTATAACCCTTTTAAAACCCATATTAATATCATGAATAAATCATATATATATATATATAACCATATATACATATGGGTCATTATAAGAACATAGAAATTTAATACATAATTTACTTATAAAAAACATAATTTATGAAAAAGATCAATATTTGACAATATAAATGTAAAATCGAGGTATTTTTTCATAAATAAGTATATATATATATATGTGTGTGTAAGAATACCTACATATTTATAATTTCATTGACATAAAACACCACAAACCCTAGAATTGTTCACATTCATTATGAATAACATTAATGTTGAAGTTCTATTTCATTAAAATAATGAAACCAGTATGGTTTAATTAAAAACATATATATATACATATGTGTATATATGTAGTAAAACGAATTTTAGGTAAAAACATATTACCCTAGCATGATTTGAATGACAATAACATCATTTGAAACCAAGAATTTTTTATTAAAAAACATACAAGAAAATTTGTAGGCTTCGTGAACAACCGTATAGATATATATATAACCGTTATAAAATAGAGACTCAAGAAAAAACATAAAAGTAAAAACCCATTCATGATTTTCATATGATAGACATCATTTAAAAACCAAAACTATTATTTCAGAAACACCCAGGATAAACAGTAGGTTTTATGATCAAATATATATATATTTATATACATACTTTATATATAAGTATTGTAAAATCTCAAATAAGTAAAAGAATAGAACCCTTACCTTGTTTCAATGAAAAAGAAGAAGTCGAGCAGAGGTAAATGGAAGCGCTGGAAGGAGATAACTCATAGGGTTCTCAGTTCAAGATGGGTATATATATATATATAATGTATATAACATGTATTTTAAGGAAAATTGAAAGAGGATACGAGGAACCATGGTTTAATCAAAGACTAAGTATGTTCAATCTTGTGGAAAATGAGAAAGAGTAGGGGCCACTGGGTGTCACAAAAGTGGAAAAAATTAAGACAAGGGTGTAGGGAAAGCTACTGGTGCGGCGTGATATAGGAGGAAGAAGAAGGAAACACATATGGGAGGTGTAGAAAAGAATGGAATTTTGGGATTGACCAAGATTTGGTCATGTGTCTGAGTTGCATCTGCATATTTAAAAAAAAGATGAATGGATGAGATTAAATCTCTACTCAATTGGATGGCTGCGGTGTGACACTGGTTTTTAGAAGTTTCGGACAACTGAGATTTATCTGTGTCCAAATCTGATGGATAGGGAAGAAGTAGAAATTCATAAATTGTTGGATGGCTGGTATTAGATCCTGACTGGATCAAACAGATGATAAACATGTGGAGGGAAAGTCGTGGTTATGGGTAATCGTTGTCCGAACTGATCAGACAATTCATATCTCATGTGGTGTGATCTGATGGTATAGATTGATTTCCACTAAAAAAGCATCCCACATCGAAAAATAATGAGTATTCTAGCTCCTTTATAACCCTGTCACTCTCGGACTATGCTCATAAATCTCTCTCCCTGGTACCTCCTCATACTAGTCTCTACGGGTTCTCTTATGTGGCCACCACTACTATCATGCCACCCCGCACGGTGGCACGGTCTGGAGAAACCCTTTCACATCCACATTTGTGTTTAGAGACTTATTATACACGCCTATTCCTGTGACTTAGCATGTACCATGAGTGCACTACCCTGGGACTTTGGCCTAGGGGATATGAGTGATATTCCCACCCGAACATGAGTGGCTTGGCCTTCTTGGTCACCCTTAGTTTGGTGGGGTACTCACTTAATTTTTATCAAAGTAAAACTCATTTTTAAAACATAATAATAGTTATATATATATATGGTGTCTTAAAAACATTGAATATAAATTCTCTATTATGTTTAAACAATATCCTCATAACCAATATTTTCATTATTTTATAAACATTTGGGTTTTATAAATATCAAAGTTAAAAATCTAAAATCAATGTTTAATATGTCATAAAAGAAATTCCACACTAGTATTATATTTTTAAAATGAAAAAATATTTTCAATTAAAAAATTGTTCTTATCCATCCATGGATGAAAACATGTAAAGGTTACTTATTAAAATATTTTAAATACATAAATACCAAATTTACTAATTATATATAAAATACTCATTATATCCATACTCATCATTTTCAATTTCCTAGAGTATGATTTCAAACTCAAAAACATATTTTTTGTACCAAAAAGAAAAAAGTAACATGTGTGTGCTTCTCTTTATATTTTATTTAAAACACAAGTGTTATGATTTCAAACCCATTTTAAACATTAAAACATTATCCTTTCAAAATATAAAGAAGTGTTAATTACAAAAAATTTTAAAAGATATAAATTTAATTCATACTTAAAACAATTGGAAATCTCAATATACTTACATAATTAAAATAAAATAACTAGTATACCCAACAATAATAAGGTCTTATAACCGTTATAGATTCAACAGTCACCTAAAGGAGGAAACAATATAATTAACATTAATACCTTATAAAAACATGATTAGGACATTCCATCTTCAAAAACTAAGACAAAGAAGATGGTTCCCTTCATTCATCTTATTCATAGAACAACTGTTGCGGTTCTGTCAATATTATTCTTTTTTATCAGAAGACCCAAAGAACATCCACTGTATTCTTGGACTTTTTGTTATATTTGGTGGTCTCTATTTGATCTATATTGGGATATTAGTTGGTATCCTAGGGTAGTAAGGTTATTTTTGTATTGTTTTAATGTAATCATTCTCAGTATTTAATTGAATTAACTATTCCTTTTTTATTTTGAAATCATTTTCTGGGTAGAATGAAAATTAAATGAAGTTAAAACAGAAAATATTATTACACATGAAATAGGTTCAAGGTGTAACAATATTACATTGTGAATATCATCTATCAATAAAACATGATTAAAATTATTCCTCAATGTTTATAATTATATTTATTTCAATAATTAAATTCAAAATAGAATTTCAGCAAGATTAATGGAAACACTTAGTATGTTACCCTTTAGGATTAATTCTTGTTGTCATTTGGTAGGATAACCTAAATTCGAATATTAATGTATAATAATGGATCATGTCACCCAAGAGGAAGAAAATAATACCAAAATGATGACAACCACATATGAACACTCACTGTTTAATATAATCCTTCTATCACAATATCTCATCAATTTGGTTTCACATCCATGTCACCAACCTATATACTTGACATGTAATTATTTGAATATCTAAAATAACACGTCATTACTCCATGGCCATATAATTTAATGCTATGTTTCTATCCCAATCAAAGTTCTATGATATCAGCTTCCATAAACAAGCAAGAGACAAATCCTCCCTCAACTTATCTATTAATGACATGTTACTCATGACCCACCCAATGTGTCCAACTTTTCCCAGAACTATCATTATCATGGATTATTAAATACATCTATGTATGTGATTTGTAACATGCATTAATAATAATATTAATGTCTAAGGACCGTCACACACACTCATATATTGGAATATTCGATGACACTAAAACACGTTGAATTCTTACTGGTGAGTCTATTCTCATAATCTTACATCGTGGAGATTTCCATGTGAAAACCTCATGAGAAGAAGCCTCATTTTCTTATGAGTATTCTCATTTAATATTCTCTATAATATATGTCACATCATTGTATGTTGTCCAGCTACAATACATTATTTTAGAATATTGTCATAGCACATTAAGGATCTCACAATAGTGGGGAACTTATATGAACTTATGAATGTGATATATAATCTTGTAAATTATTACATTATATTCATACAAAACAATGAACCATATGTAATAAGTAGTTTCATTTATATTCAAAACATCGAATATACATGTAATCAAAGTAAAAAATGTTGGTCCTAGGAAACTAACTCTTACAAATTCCCACTTGGACTAGAGCCAATTAGAGACAACATTCAATCCGATAGACCTCAAAAGACATTCATGTTTCTACTGAGTCAATATTGTAGTCAAGGGGTCCTTTATGTTTTCTTCCATGAAAATATTAATCACCACAACATCACCTCTCTAATAAAAATACCTCAGTAGATGATACATCCAATGTATGTTCTTCATCTATTGAGGTGACATTGTCTCTTTTGCAAGAGTCAACACTATAGTATTATCACTATAGAGTGTGATATGATATTTATTTATAGCTACTATGTCAAGATATTGGATGAGGTTGTGCATCCATACTACTTCTTTAGCTATAATAAAAGCCTCAATATACTCAAACTCTACTGTAGAATCCATAACCATAGTCTACTTTGAGCCCTTCGAGCTCACAACACTTCCATTAAACGTAAATATCTACGATGTTTGTGACTTCATGTCATTTTGATTAGTTTTGAAACTAACATCTTAATATCCTCTGATGACTAATTCTTCATTTACTCCATAAACCAGGAACATATCCTTAGTATTAATTAGATACTTAGGGACAGTCTTGATTTCCATTTATTATCATTCTCTTAAATCATCTTGATATTTTCCCATCGAACATAATTCATAGACAATATCTTGAATAGTACATAGAATAACATACATGAATGACCCAATCAAAAATTCATGTGGTGTCCTTGTCATTCTATTTATTTCCTTATGTGTCTGATGACTCCTTTTCCATGAAAGATGAATGCTATGTGATATTGGAAACAATATCCTCTTAGATTCGTCCATAATAAATCTCTTTAGTATCTTATTAATTTATGTACTTTGACTTTGGCTGAGGAACCTCTTGGTTCCGTCATATTGGATCTTGATCCAAACAATATATGTTTCCTCACCCGAGTTCATTATAGATAAACATTTATTCAACCACGCCTTAACAGACTATAAGTCTTCTATTTCTTTTCCAACGAGCAATGTGTCATCAATATATACTATTATGAAAATGAATACATTCACATAAAACTATTTGTTGGCATACAGTTCACATTTATTTTTAATGAAACAAAATTCCATAGTGGACTCATCAGAATGAATGTTCCAGTACCTTAATGCTTTCTTTAATCCAAAAAGAAAATTTTGCAACTTGAATACATTGTGTGAATCATTTGGAGTTGAAAACCCTTCATGTTGTGTCATATAGAAATCATACCAAATGTTCTTGTTAAGGAATGTTATTTTGACATCTATTTTCCAAATCACATAATAATGGACATACATAATGACAAGTAGAAATCTGGTAGATTTCAGCATTGAAACTGGTGAAAATGTTTCATCGTAGTCAATGCCTTGATGTTGCTTGGACCCTTTTACAACTAGCCACACATTATAGGTACTAAAATGTCCTTCTACATCTAGTTTATTATTGAATACACATTTTCAACCAACATTCTTGACATTTATTGGAGGGTCTATTAAAATCAAGGCTTCATTTTGGTACACGGAATCCATTTCAGATATCATTTCCTCTTTCCACATGGAAACATCTGTTCCAGATACTACATCCTTATAGGATATAGAATGATTATTATAAACTAATTATGAGTCACCATCCTCTATGTCTTAAAACAATACTATTCTTATTATGTAACCTCTTTAGTACATCTACGCCTAAATTGTGTCTCTGGAACAATTTATTCTTCCAAAGGGATTTGTGGAATTATTTGCTATTCCAAATCTTGTGCATCTTGATCCTATATTTCATTGATGGCTATATCACTCATACTATCTCTTTTAGAGATATGATCCTCCTAAGTAAATGTGGTATTTCTATCCACCAAAACTTGTTTGAAGGACATTATAGATAGTTTCCATTTTTTCTTTGGGTTATCTAAAAATGGTATGCTTTATGCCTCATGGTTCAAGATTATTACCTAAAGATTAGTTAACAAATGATCTTCAACAACAAACTTATAATTAAGACAACACAAGTTTATTTAAATTACAAAATTGTTATGGTATACTATTTATTGCTTTAGTTTGAAATCAGTATATTATGTATGATGCGGTTCGTAACATGTATCTCCAAAAGGATAATAGAAGACTCAGATGACTCGTCATTGATCTCACCATGTACAATAAGTTGTAGTTACCCCTTTCAGTTTAACCATTCTAATGAGGCAAATATAGAGTATTTAGTTGATATATTATCATGAACTCCCATAACTATTCAATGAATCCTTGATTAAGATATTCTCTACCACGGTCTGGGCATGTTTTCTAAATCTACTTACCAAGATATTACTCAAATTAAATCTTATATTCATTGAATTGATCAAAATAATATTACTTATACCATATTAATTAATCATATCCATATCCACTAAAATCATTAATAAATGTTAGGAAGTATGAGTACCTACCATTTCATGGTCCACACACATCAGTATGAACTAATTCAAGAAACTCTTTAGCCCTTTCACTTTTCACAATAAATGGGGCTTCGGTCAAATTTCCTTGTAGACATTTGTGACAAAAACCAACTATTTTCAGTTCAAGAGAATCTAAATTTTCATCTGGATGTAATTTACTCTAGTGATTTTCATTTCCATGACCTATCCGTTAATTCAAATTTTCATTGTGGTATTGGTCATGTGAAGTATCTTTGTTATCGATTTTCATTACTGATTTTATGTAATCAACATGTCCAAATTGTTACTTAAATATACCTAACCATAAAAAAAATTATATCTTTATAATATAATTAACGTTTATTCTGAAAATTGAAAATAAACCCACATGAATATAGTCTTGATATAAAAATAATGTTTTTGGTATCTAAAGTCACATAATAACATCCCTTTAAAACCCAGATCATTAAAGTTGGAAATGTGAGGCAGTAGTCCTTGATAGCTATAAAAACAAGTTTAATACCATTGGTTTCTCAAATATCTACCTCCCATCCGTCCATATTTATAAATCTACTTAGTTCTTATATTCTAATACATATGTGAACACCACAAGTTGTACCTAATACCCAATTTATAGAAATAGAAAAATTGAACTTGACATCAAATAACCCTGAATCATCCCATTGATTCTTTGGTAGGGTACAATTTTTCTTCCAGTGGACCTTCATTATACATGAAAATAAAAAAACATCAGGTTCCCTTGCATTACCTTTGATCAAACACTTCTTGGAAGGTTATGTAATTTTTTTTACATAGGTAAAATCAATTTCCCTTTCATATTGTTCACCATAAGGATGGATGCATTTACATGCTTTGTATCCTTATCAACAATGAAAAGAGGAGTGATAAGATTTGGAAGATAATTCTCAATATGTTTCAAATTAAAATTCAGAAAAATGATAGAGAAGATCTTATAGATTTATACTGGAAATAGATTAGTGCCCATTTTATTAGCGATTTTAAACCCTAGAACTTCTAAGAGATCAATAAAGCCAATGATCTTGACTATGTGAGGAATAACTAGGGAACCCTATTCAAGATTAATCTAAAAGAGAACTATGGAAATCTAAAGTCATTATTATCTACCCCTATCTTGGTAAATACCATGGTGGTTCTCAAGCATGCTATATGAATCCATGTTTTTTTTGACTCATTAGTTTACTAGAAATTGATAAAAGCTTCAACCATTGAATTTCAAAGACATCTTCCAAACATTTTTCAAAGAAAAGAAACTCTTAAACACTCATCTATTTATAAGGGGGGTTAAACATTTTGGATTATAGAATTTAAGATTTATGTTCATGGTGTAGCATAACCCAGAGGTATCTAAACGACTCATAGAATTTACTGTAAGTTCTGTTGTTATCATTCTCCAATATAGAATATAGGTATTGTGTGGATGATGAGATTTCAATTATTTTATACAATTAAAATATTATATTATAATTAATTTTCATTTATTAGGTATTATTTTAGAAATTATAAATTTATTAAATTATTATATTAAATACCCACTATTTTATATGGTCCCAATAGGCCTCACCATTAAACTCGGAATGTCTAGTTTTATAAAATCCTAGTGGAAAGGATCCCCATTAACTTTTCTAATGATAAAAAAAATTTCCATGGAAATCATCAGAAATTAATTTAGGATGTTGTTTTTGCCATCTAGAGGTTTGTATCTCCTTTATCCATTGAGTGGACTCCCCTACACAGAAATCATGACTTGGATTTCTTCTACACCTGAATCCAAATCCGTATTGAACAATATTTGGTCATTAAACTTAATAAAATTTCCATTAATTCAACCCAAAAATTTCATGAGAACTCCCCAATAAAATTTTGTATTCATACTTTGGCCATGTTCAACCCTTAGTTATGTGGTTTTATTCCCAATAAAGTAATGGAAGTCTTAGTCTTACATAATATTATGTTAAAGGATTTTAATTAATTTATACATAATTTTTATCTTTATTTATCCACTACTTCTCTTGTTAATATTATGTGGATGTTAGTTAATTAATCAATCGCTTTGTGTAAAAAATTTACACATAATTCATTTATTTAATTTTCAACTTTTCATATTAATTATTTCATTTATGTGACTACAGTCTTGAAATTAATCAAAAATAAATAAATAAACTATATACCCTAATCATGAGCTTATATAATGGTTGATTTAAAGAGAATAAATTAAATCAATCTATGACCTTGGGTAATAAATCCATTTTCCAATCATGTCTTGAGTTATAGGATTCCACCTTTATATTTTTGTATCAAAGAGTTTGTATAATAATTGTTTCATCTTGAACCGTCTCCATGCACCTTGGGATACTCCATTAATTACAAGTATTTGTTAATAACACATAGATAAGGGGAACCAAAGGATAAGTTATAGTGGATTATATAAATATCATTGGACATGCAGGTCCTACATAATAATGGAGGGAGAGATGACTCACCGACCATCATTTATTTTAATATTAAATAAATTCAAACAAATGAAAATAAATTCCAACACAAACATAGGTTTTGGTCTAGCTCATGGTCATTAATACATAAAACAAATATGAAAAAGTAACTAGATAACATTCATTTTTTTATTCACTCAATATTCTTAATATAAATATGCTTGAATTAGTAAATTAATTAATTAATTCCATTTTTTCTTAATGATATTCTGATCTTAATTAAAGATACCCATCATTTATGACATTCATGGAAAATTAATGGTAGAATCAACTATGAAATATTAATTATAATTAATAAATTTAGTATTTAATATTATTGAAAACCATTATTAATTTTTCAAACATACATTGGTGTGTAAATCAATAAAAAGAGGTTTTAATGCTATACTTTTTAATTTAATTTAATTTTCATTCTACCATATACTGGGAGACTACATGATGTGTACAGTCTAGCCACACTTCATGTACCTCAGTTTTTGTGTAGCTCAGTCACATGTTTGGGGCTTCTGTTTGTTAACCCAGTTAGACTACACCAAATGTAAATGCCATATACACACCTTGTATTCACTTTTTGTGTTCCAGGTTGGCTCGGTCAACACATGATGTGTATTAAATTAAAAATGTGTAATTAACTGCACAACACATCCATCTACAATGTGAATGGGTACACGACTTGTAATCTAGCTAAATACCATGTAACCCAATTTTACCAGCCAAATATTTGGGTCATCCTAATGGAATGTCCGGAAATTTCTCATCAATTCTTGAACCTTTATGAAAATAAAATAATGAATTACTATGGTTATATTTTCTAATCATGTTAACTCTAATAAGATTAAATAATGAAAATTAAGAAATGAAAATTGAATCATGATTGAATATGGATCAACAATCAAATAAATAATTAAAAATTTAAATGTGACCACTCTGATACCACTGATGGTTCTAGGAATACTGTAATTTTGCAGTGGTTGGTGATATATTAAATTTTCTTTTAAAAATGATTTTTCGAATCAGTGAGTTGGATATTACATATCAAATTAATGATTAATTTATTTAATATATGATTAAACGACAACCATATGTCATGAAAATTTATTCACTGATGATGTTGATCCACAAAAAAAATATTTTGGATTGCCTATATTGAGTAGTCAAGATCCAAGGATATAATCCCTCTAGTGGTGATGCACTCATTCTCATTTGATCTCTGAGCATAACAAATTGATCTTCATGTGATAGCATGATGAGTTTATTGTCATTAATTACTCATGTTGATCACTCATCCTTCAATCTTGAAAGGATATTTCTTAAATTTATCATTTTATATAGGAAGGGAGAAAGGTGGTGCTGAGAAATATTTTTTTAACGGAACAGTAATTTATTTTCGATATTCATTGAAATATACAATACACATAACTGTATTTATTTAGAGATAGATTTTAAGGTAAAAATATAATTTAATTACATATTTTCAATTAAATAACATTTAAATCTTTTAATAACCCCATTCTAGATAATAATAATATCATAATTATTATTTTTTGGTGTCAGCCAGGGTGATGCCCCAACCCCAGTTACCCAGAGTATGTGCATTATTAGATAACATTGGCATTATCACAAAATATTAAGTCTCGAAAGACCTATTACATTAGCAGCCTGGAAATTACTAGATACATTAATAATTTTTACATTACATCATGAAAGAAAAACATCAACAAAAATTTTTCCCCTTTTGAACACACTTATTTCAATAGCCTATTCCTACAGTTCAACCAGAAAATACTTCTTCACATCCTGGAAAAAGTAAAACATAGAACGAGGTGAGCTCAGATGCTCAGTAAGGATAAAAATATAGCGGAAACTTTTATAAATAAGCATAAACATTTAAGGCAATGTACAAGAATAAAACAAAAGCCTTTTAACCTTGAACGTCAGCATAATATGGCAAAGTAAAAATCAAAATAATGCCATTTAATTATGCACATGGATATTATACTAGTCGAACAATCACATGCAATATCAATATACACTTTCATAATGATAGAATGCATAATGCTAGACTTCATATCCACATAGTCAAGGCCTTATTCCAACACTACAAATAAGATTTTTTCAAAGACTTGTGCCAAGAACGTAGTTTGTCTCCTGAGACCTACTGATGCATTGAAGAGTTATACCAGGCTCTACCCGTCACTTACTAAGTCCAATGCATTCCTTATATGAAAAGGTTTAAACATAAAATAAACATTTGTATTAAAACTGGATTACAAAATGTCAATACTTTATCCATAAACCATAAATGGTATAAAAATAACACATTCATAGTCAAAAAGATCACAATACCTTCAATACAAAATGGAATATTTTTATCATAATAAATCAACCTCGATTAAGAATAAGATCCTGTAAAGGATGTTGACATAGTTTAAAATGATTTGTGAAACTCTTTGAGAAAAAAATACCTTTTTCATGAAGTCATTTAAAAGTCACAAAATTTATAAAGGAAGTCATTTAAAATATATTTGTTAATAAAAGTTTCTCATACCACTTTTAAAATTTTGAAAGGAATTATCATTTCAAAATATTCTTGTCCATATAAATAAATCCTTAGAATCATTTTGAAAACATGGACATTAATTAAAATGGTTTAGAAGGATAAATATTTAAAATATTTAAAGTGATGATCTAGTAAAATAGACCCTCCCATAAAACCTGAAAATATTCTTTTTGAAACCATTTTTATAGAATATTGGTATTGATGATATGTATGTCTCAGTAAATTCTTACATACAATCAATCTCGGATAATAATGAGATTGAGGAAATAACCCTTACCTTGTACTTTTCAATGGTCAAGGGTAGGTTAACCTCCTGTATAATGGTGAAATATTTTTTATTAAATTACTCAAGAATCATATTCATTGAAATGATATAATATATGATCCATTAACAATTCTTTATTAATAATATCTTAGTATTATCATCGTTTCGGGTGTTAAATGATTCATTTTCCTTTGTAATATTTGTTACGTAAGTAATGTTTTTTATGGATAGGATTTATATTAATCATATTATGAATGATATTAAGTATTTAAAAATTATTTTTAATCATCTAATTAAAAATAGTCTTTAATGGATACGATGGGGAATGAATCTCATCGTGTTCGTGGAGATGGTAATCTGTACGTACGCACGAGTGACAATATCATTATATTGATATTAAAATAACATATAATTGGATGGTATATAATATATAAAGAATCATTATCCTACTATATTTATTATTTACATCAATTAAGAATCATCATTATACCCATACAAATAATAATGTATTGAATAACAATTACCCCGCGACGTGGAGATGGTATGTTGTACGTACGCATGTATGGTGACATGTCATTCAAAGGATGGATATAATAATTAATATGGATGTAACATATTTATAATAACATCACAGTATAAAGAAGATACTGAATTTATTATTTTAGAATGGAAATAAAAATTAAAGAGGATGTGGAAGAAGAATGGAACTTGAAAGAGGTGATGAAATATTTTCCTCTTCTTAAGGTTCATCCTTTTTATTTGATCAAAATGTCTCCATAGGTTGGATTTATGACTCATGGAAGACCTCTAAGATTAAGGGATGACAGTTGAGAGGGTATTTCGGTAGGGTTTGGCCGAGCCAAATGGCTTTGAAGGTGATAATTAGAGATAACGGGAAGTGCCCCTTTATAAGAGGGGTGAGGGGAATCTTAGGAAAATATAGAAATATTATTTTATAACAAAATCATTTTCTATTAATAATGGCTCCAAAATGAATTATTTAAATTCTATGGTGGGGATGGGTCTAAAACCCCTCAACCAATATGTTTTAGATAGGTTTGGGTTACTATATTAACTTTATCTTTCAGATTTAACTCTTAGTTAAATTGTTTGACAATTACCATGTATCTTTGTATTTTTATATTATATGGTTAATAAACTAACTATATACATCCTTGAAAACCCCAAGTGGTTCATTAATTTTTTTAAGGGTAATTTCTTGGGCAATGGCCAAGACACAATTTATTAATAAAGAAGGGAACTACAAAAGTCTGAAAGATGGAATTTTATTACAGTCTCTTTCATAGAGAGAAATAAGGTCAATCGGAAGATAATCAAACCAGGTAATGTCCTGGTTGATACCTTTGTTAGTGAGAACATCAGCCACCATGTTGTCTTCTCGATAGGCATGAGTAGAAATATATCTAATATCCCAAAGAGAGTCCATATATCTTTTCCAATGAGATGTAAGAGTCCAGGAATGATGGATCACACTATTCCAAATTGCTTGGATGATGGAGGTAGAATCACATTCAATCCAAATGTTGTTCCAACCCTTCCTTTGAACAAAGTCAACAACATGGATCATTGCCATCATCTCAGCTTCTAAGGAAGTGGGGGTGCCACAAAAACCATAGACCAAGTGGTTCATTAATGATACACCTATCATTATATAAGTATTTGGGACGAACCTTATATTTTTATAAATATATTATCAATTAATAATATAATATTGTTTTAATAAATAGTTTAGGTCAATTTTGACACTATTTGGTATTTTGTTTTTTCTAAATTCATACCAGCATTATTAGTTCGAAAAAAATTAATCTTACAAACCCTAACATGAAATATTAAAATATAAAATTAGTAGAATTCATTAAAAGTCTAAAATTACATTTATTTGGATATGTATAAAATCAAACAGTTTAATATTTCATTAATAAGGTAATAACTATATCATCATTGTGTCATAAATAAATTAAATTATTTAATGTCTAAAAAATTATAAATAAAATAACATTATGTAGGAAATCTTTTTAGCTTTACAATGAATATTTATTGTTGAAATTATGACTTATATAACCCCATGGAAAAAGTTATTTACTAAAAGATATTTGTTTATATCATTTCTGCATGTACTTTATGTTAATTAAAATAAAGTATCATTATCATTAATAAGTGGCTCCATGGGGTACCAAAATCTACCCAAGGATTCCCATGGTCAGACATGACTCATTAAATAAGGTTAGGACAAGTTTTAAGGTAATTTTGTATTATTATAATATTTGTTTACCTTGAATTACCATATTTACCTTTAACCACGGTAAATAAAAGTCAAAACTTACTATTCACCAAAAATTATTTTCATCTTATTGAACCAAATTTTACAATCTACGGTTAACCATGTCTCTCAGATTTTTGAAATTCAACTCACAGAAATGGTAATATTATGTTTTATGAAAATTTGAAAATATTTGTAGGAGGTGGGTAAAAGACGGTAAAAAGATCTATAAAATTTTTATACATCTAAACATATTATAAAATGACTCCAATGAATTATACTTAACATATATAGGTATTATGAATCTATTTTGACCTAATATAAATTTAAATAAAATAAATTTTTTTTTTAAATATAAAGTTGGTTTTAACCAATAACTCATTGTTTTTCACTATTCATCAAAAATTGAAAGTTTTCAGAAAAATACCAAAATTTCTCCCTAAGATAATTTTGATATTCTTAACTCAAAAATTAAGTCTATTTTACCAAATTCAAAACATATATTTTGCAATTATTAATTTAAAATTAATTCTCGTTTTCAAAACCAAAAAGCGTGTTTTTAAGAAATAATAAATAACAAAAGATTGATAATTGATTATGTTCAATTTCAAAGTGAAATTATTTCCAATGAACAACATTGTATTAAATGGTAAAAATGTAATCTACTTATAGTTACAAACCACTAAAACGTATAAATTAACACTACAAATTATTTTGATTAAAAAAGAAGTTTTCAGTAAAAATATAATATTTTTCACTATTCACCCAAAAATGAAAGTTATCAGAAAATCACCAAATATTTATTAAAACTACATTTTTATGTCCCAATTAGAAAGAAGAAGTTTATTTAGTCTAATTGTAAATATAAAAGTTTCAAATATTTGATTTAAAAAGGGTTCACCATTAAAAGGAGGTAAAATTGCATTTTTTTAAAAATACTTCTTTTATATGAAAAAAATGAATTTGTACTTACATTGTGTATAATAAACTGATAATATGGATTCTAAAATTATAAGTATTATATAATGTTCAGAATTTTGTTAATACTATTTATAACCGTTTTTGAATGGCTAGTTTAGTATGTCATGGTGCGCTTGAAATCATTGTTTCTTGTAGTGCAAGTCATTAAATTAATTTGAAGAAATTACATACTATGAAATCGTGGTGTGTTATATCCAACTGATGAAATAAAAAATATTATTTAACCTTATTATTAATTAATATTTGTCATTGGACTTGGTCTTGGTCTGTTTGAGCTCCTCTAGAATTTATTTAACATCTGAATAAATATTTTACTAATAAATAAATATGTTATTCACACTCCAGTTAATAAATATTTTTTAAATAATCAACAAATAAAATATAAATATATTACTCACAATACAATGAATAAATATTTTACATATATTCACATAATAAAATAAATTATTTATTAAAACCCCAATAAAAATTTATTACCTTCTGAATATTAGAGATCAATAAAACATGAATAAAATTATTCATAAGTCTTGAGAATAATATTTTTTTCAATAGTTAAATTCAAATATAACTTAATCAATATAAATGGAAACACATAGTGTGTGACTCTCAATAATTATTTCTTGTTGGCATTAATTGGGCTTACCTGAAGTCTAAGATTACTATTTAATAGCAGGTCATCAAAACCGAGAGAAATAAATTAATTCCAAAATTATTCCAACCACATACAAACACTCCAAGTGAAATATAATCCGTTTTTTACAATATCTCATCAAGAAGGTTGCAAATTTGTGTCACCAACCTATGCTCGGTATTTCTTTCTTTAACTATCTTAAATAAACACTTTTTTACACCATGTACATGAAATATAATGTAACAAAACTATTTAAATAAAATGAATTAGATATCAGATTCCCTAAAGATGAAAGGGACAAATCCTTTACTAACTTATCCAATTATGAAATTTTACTTGTGACACACCCAATTTATCCATCATCACCATGAAATGTTATCATCATGGTTTAAAAACACATCTATGTTTGTGAGTTATAACATGAATTTTTAATAATCTTTCTAAGGACCATCACACACGCTCACAGATAGGAATATATGATGATACCAAAACATGTGGAATTTCTACTGGGGGAGTCTGTTCTCATAATCTCCCATCAGGGTTATTGTGAAGTGAAAACTTCATGAGAAGAAGCCTTATTTTCTCATGAGTCCCCACACCTGAATGTCTATGTACTATGTGTCCCATCATAGTAAGTTAACCAATCAAAGAACATTGATTAATAATACCCTAATAGAACATAAATGATCTCATCATAGCAGAGAATTTCTATGACCTCATCAATGTGACTTATACTCTAGAATATTATTACATTATATTCATTCAGAATAATGAAAAATACGTAATAATTATATTTACTAATATTCAATACATTGAATATACATGTAATCAATGTACACAAAATTGGTCCTATGAAACCAACTCCAACAGAAGGAAACCATTACTTTACTGAGTCATTAATATATTTAATCATGTTGAGTATATGATAATAGAATTCCTTAAATCATTAATGCATCCAATCACATTTATTACATAATTGATAAACAAGATTCCAATGATAATTTATAATCTAATGACTTCGAGTCCTTGACTAAATCCTTATATGCTTCATAAGAATCAATATTCACCTATTGAAAAAAATTCAACTACATTTTTATTTAGGCCAGAAATTTTTTGACACGATAAAGTTTCCTTAATAACATTTCATAACTCACAGGTCATTCATAAGAAATTTTCTAAAGATACTAGTCACATTATTTGATAACATTAAGAATCTCTTTATAAGGATTAATCTAGATGTTTAGATTGATGATGATGGTACTATTAATCTACAAAAAGTATTAGCAGATCAGTAAGATGTTTTATTAACTATTTAATAATGACTTGTTAAATAGGATCCCACAAAAATGTTGATCCCTTTTAAAATCTATCATATCAATTAGTGAGATAAGATCAATATTTCACTAAGATGTGGGTTGAATTATTGTTTATACCCTCCATAGATATTCAGTTTTGTCATCATTCCAAACATATCATATATAAATCATGGATAGTCAAACATAAAACTATTTATCCAATCCATCATATGGATAATCTCATCCTTATTCCTATAGAAACCAAATCCCATTAAGCTCTCCTGGCTAGCATAACCCTATGAAAATTCCAAAAAAAATATAAAAAGAAAAATCTAGAGGCACCCAATTGTTGTATAACCTATCCAATCAGACAATACATATCCACATATTTCTTTATTTACTATATCAAGATAATCTAGGGGCACCCAACATTTTCTTGGCCTACCTAGGTAGATGATTTTCTTCTTAACAGGTGATAATTTAGAAGGAATCTTACACTTAGTATTTGAAGAATATTTAATCTCACAATCTTATCTCATATTTATTCCCTTTTGTAGGCATGCATCTGATGATTTGGTTTTGGAATCACACTCCATCCACCAGGTCAACATATCCAAAACATATTGATGTGTAAATCACAACACAATCTACAAGTAATTGTTACTCATCCAAAGTTAGTAGTCAAGTATATTTATACCTAGAGGAATGATTTTATGAATATGGTATATTAAAACTTCATGTAAATACAAAGGGCTATATGAGATTGTCAGTATCCATATGAGTAGGTATAGAGCGGCAAATAGCCAATACCATTCACCTTTCTAGGGAAGGCATAAGTCATTGGGCCGGTAGGTAGTTTGACCTCAAGTCCCTCTACCAAGAGATACATTACTCAACAAATAATTCAATTCATGATATCTCTAACATCTAATATGCACAAACGATTCCCAAAAAATAAATTAAATTTGACAACTCTAATTAAAAACTGAATTCAAGGTAGAAAAAATCTATATTCATTTTTATGCCTAGAAGGTAATGCAAGGATCCATTTTATAGAAAAACATTATCATTTAAACTAAATAATAAAATATTCATAATATTAATATATTATAACTGTGAATAAAACTTGGGATAACCTTTTAAATAAAAAAAATTAAGATATTTATGCTTGAGATATCCATTTATGAACAATTCATAAATAAAAATCAACTATAAACATTTTATAATCATTCTTTTCATTATAGATATTCAATAAGTTTAAAATAAAAAATATTATATTCATTCTAATATTAAGTATTACACATTTTTCATTATATGGAATTTTATTTTAAATAACTAATATTTTATGAATTATAAAAAATATTATAGTCAAAATAATATTATGTAAACATTTTTACATAATCTAAACATAATATTAGTAATATAAAATAGGAAATTTTGGTATGTTAATTGTAAGGGGTAGTTAAAACATCTCAAATAATCCCCTTAAATGAATTATTTACAACAAAACATTTATTATATTTAAAAAGTCATCATTTGAGACAAAATAAATGTCCATCATAAATAAAATTATCATAAATTATAACCTCCCATCAAGAAATGTTTTTGTGATGATTAATAATGATATAATACAATATATGTCCCTAATAGTCATTGTGTAGGAAATATTTGTGACTGGTATTATTGTTTTTCAGAAATACTTTTCACCAATTTTTTTATAGAAAAATTTATTCCATCTTCATTAGTTCATCATAATTAATAATATATAAAAAACCATGTCCCAACTTATACCTATTCCCCAATTCCTCTCATTATCCCAAACGGCTCACAGTGCATGACTGATGACCTCCCACCTCTGTGATAATCTATTACAACAAATTTTTTATAGTATTTATCATCAGTTGTTTCTGACGATGGATTTTACCTGATTTTTATAAAGGCGGTGTAAAAAAATATTATTTTTGGTGTCATTTTTCCATAAACCGATGCTGAAAATCATTTCCATTAAGGATTCCATCATCGTTTTATTAAATAGCTGACAACAAAAATTTAGCTGAGGAGTGTTTTCAGCATCATTTTGTAGAAAATCAACTCCAATAACCCTCTCCAAGTATATTTAAGCATTAGTTTCTTTAAAAACTGACCTAAAAACAGATTGATTTTTGTTTTGATTTTTTGCGTCCGTTTTTGAAAAAACTGATTCTGAAGGTTAATTTTTTTATAGAAATTCAGAATATTACACTTCTAAAATAATCAAAACCCCTGTAATAAAAACAAAATATACAACAATCAAACAACATTTATCATTGACTAAAATCTGTAACTTACAAGATTTTATATAGTGAATCAATAAATTATATATGCCTGAATGGCCCGAAGACCTTCATTTTTTATTGATTTTTGATAACCCCTCTTTCAAGGGATGAGAGGGAACCCTTACAAGGCCCGTAGGCTCAGAGATTACATGGCATGTAGGCTTAAAAGATTACATGACCCGAAGGTCTTAAGGGAATTCAACTAGACTATCTACAAGGAACTTCCCCTCCCCAGCATCTGCATCTTAATAGTAGTTCTCCACCTTTTGCATGACCGTCTGGCTTGGCTTCCCGTGCAAGCACAGGCTGGTACCGATGGCATAGCCATACGCTCTCATTCTGACATTCCATTTGGCTCTACTATGGTGAGTGCACCTTCTCTGAATCCTCTTCTGGGGCTGCTCCTTTTTTGTAGTGTCTGGGCCTGCATTCATGTGGCCCGAAGGCCTTGGGTGGCCCGAAAGCCTTGCAGGACCCGAGAACCAAACCGGTGGCCCAATGGCACATATGGATGAATAGTTCCGGCTGCTACAGTACTGAATAGTACCTGGTACAGTGCTGCTACAGTAACCCGGAAATATGCCTCCACTAGGATTTGATCCTGGGTCTCTTGGATGCACCTAGTGAGTCCTCACCAATTGGGCTGAGGCTCTTGTGCAATAAATTTTATATTCATTTGTATTATAATTATAATTAACATACACGTAACTCAAGCTTACAACATAGTTTTTGTTGGTTATTGTTGAAGCATTCATTTGATTATTTATATGTTCAAAAAATGAATATATCAAAAGAGTTAGTTTATTTGAACCCATATGTAATATTATTCATAAGTATTAGAGTATAAATACCTCAAATACTAATAATACTTAACATATAGTTTGAAAAAATAGATTAAATATGGGTAAGATCATATTGGGTATAAAAATAGGAATCATTGAATGCCTAAAATAACATTGAATTGTATGATATTAAAAATTGATTAATTTGGTAGAAAATATAAAATAATTAATACAACTAATCTTATCAAATTCACAAGTTTTCCCAATTATGATTATCTCATACATGAATCATAGAATCTAAATACCACATCCAACATGTCCTTTTTGACCACAAAAGTATAGTTATAAAACATTAAACTGATAAAAAAAATAAATATAGACTAAAACATCCAAATAAAATCTAATATAATAACTAATTACCTATAATTCTACATATTTTATTTTATTTGGTTTCTTTATCAGCATGTATTCTATGTTAATTTTTTTCCACGAACTGCATTTTCATATATATGAACTAATAATACATCTCTAAAAAATAATAATTAAACATAATGAGCTTAAAAATACCAAAAAAACATACATGTCTAATAAGGGGGAAATATTTTTCGAACATTTCCTAATAAGGAGAAAAACCAATATGAGGTTATTCCACTTGGAAAAAATACACCAAACATTTGATACCCCCAACAATAAAAAATGTTTGCAATTAAGGAAATTATAATGATAATTATTTTATAATTATATTTCTTTTATTACTTATTATGATATTTGAAAAACCAATAATGAATCTTCGTTGGTAATAATCTCTCACATATATATTCAACTATATCATGATTCATCACATTTTTTACTTCCACGGATATTTATTCTAGATCTATAAAACAATAAATACGTATAATATCATTTTGCAGAAGAATAATTTGTAGAAACCTAATTTAAAAATAAAATATAGTTAGGCAATTTAAAACCATATTTTTTTAAAGAAATAGAAAATCGATTGTTAATATACTTACATAGAAAACAATTGCACCACATTTTTGCTAAGCTCTTCAAAATCAACTAGATGCATGATATTTTTTTGAGTTGTCTAAATGGATAATTTCTTCCATATAAATTGGACTTCATCTAAAACTCACAGATATAATTCAAGGATGAATAATCCTTAGATTATTTTTGTATCCTATTAGAAATATGTGAAGTATTTATAGTCGATTGTTCCTGAACATTTTGATTCATTTGGGAAGTTTCATTTGTTTTCAGATAATCCTATATAATTTAAATGTTAAAAAACATTTTAATTAAATTCGAATCATTTCTTATTAATATTAAAGAAAACAGAAACCTCATGTGAAATATAATGAAGAATACTTGTTGTCCAATGTAAAAAATGACCCAATCAATCCCCAACTCTGGTGACCTCCTTAGTAAAAAATGGTAGTAGAGCATTAGAATCCATTATATTACTAATAATACTCTAACATGACCCATATGTATAGGCTTTTGATGTAAATAATCCCCCAAAAAATGCATGATTTCTAAAAAAACATTATGTACATGGGGATCTCTAGAAAACAACTCATAGTATACGGTTTGGTCTGTTCGAGGAAGTGATGGATCAAAGTAGGTAGATGGGGTAGGGTATTCTGGGTGAGTATGCTGGGAAGGATGAAAAATGAAAATGTTATATTTGTGTATATAATTTAAAAAATATAAAAACGAATGACAAATAAATAATACAAGGTTTGATCCGAGCGAGGTGGTGGATGATCAATGTAGGGAAATGGGGTAGGGTAGTACAGCTGAGGAGGCTGGGAAAGATGAAAAATGAAAAATTTATATTATTTTTTATTATTTATAAAATAGAAAAATTGATGAAAAATAATTAATATATAGTTTTTTCCGATCAAGAAGGTGGAGAATAAAATTAAGAAGAAGGGGTAGGGTAGTCCGGGTGAGCATGCTGTGAAGGCTGAAACTAAAAAAGTTATATTAGGGTTTATAATTTATAAAATTTAAAAATTGATGAAAAGTAAATTATATGCCTAAGAAGGCTGCATAGATTGGGTTGGGTAGGCAGATTGGGTAGGGTAGTCCAGGTGAGCAGTCTGGAAAGGCTGAATAATGAAAAATTTATATTAGTGATTATAATTTATAAAATAGAAAAATTTATGAAAAATAAATAATATATCTAGGAAGGCTGCACAGAATATGACTGTCTTTCTATGTGTTCTGACAAATCCTTCTTCACTATTTCTTGAATTTGATCACTCATATACTGTTTCATATCTTTCAACCTGGCTTTTAAGTATTCTATTTCTAGGTCTCTTGATTACTTAGTTTTACAAAAAACCTTCCAAAGTATAACACCTACATGATATCCTCTAACATTAAAGGGGTGTTCTTCCTTTCCCAAATCAGTTTCTAAGACGTCCATCCAACCCTTTTTGATAAAAGAGCCTTGTATATCTTTCTCTTAATTTTCATCATGAAATAGAAAATAAAAAAGTTATATCAGTTTTTATTATTTATAAAATTAAAAAATTGATAAACAATAAATAATATTTAACTGCAATTTTATCAGCTACATAATTATCAGCCTCTATAATACACTATTTATTTTTCTATCTTCTTGCTCATTTCCATTTTTCATGGTCAGTGGGAGGAGATAGAGGACCAAACTATACCTCTTATGAACCACAACTAGATCGAGCTCTTAATGATTCAAATTTCACTTCAATCATTTTCATCTCTAAGTACAGATTCACTCCATGTGATAATGTATGATGGAATACATCTCTCAATTGGATCTCGTGATGAGAACTCTTGGAGGCTGGTTATATAAAAATAAACTACTAAGTAATTAGAAAAATATAAAATAAATTATACTATATATAATAATTATCATACCTAATATTTTTCTTCGTGATGACCGTCAAAAAAATGATTCAATGAATATCTATCTATAAACTGATTCTTAACGAATGGATTTTCAATCCTTATCTTTCCAAAAACATAATTTTTTGTAATTTTTTTAAAATATCTCCATCGAAGAACCTCTAAATTGAGATGTATTTTCTTAATTTATTTGGTTTCATAGAAATTGGATGCCATATGTAATTGAATAAATTAAATATGCAATTTATAATATTTAATGTTCAAAAACCGAGATAAAAGAAATGAATTAATATATTTTATCATCATGGCTTCCTAAATTTGTTGTTTCACCATCATGTCCACTGACTTCTAATCAAGATATAAAATACTAATCCTGCAACGGTTCTACATCAATATATAACAAATAAACTGAACTGCATTTTTTAGAGACCCAAAGCGTGACGTACATGGACATTACATTACTTTTGCGGAATACTTAATACATAATGAAAGCATACACACAAGGACCGTAATAGTTTAGTGTCTTTGGAAACTCGGAAAATAATCTTATAATAGTGGTGAATAATCTTCAAAATCTCCCATAAAGATCTTCCCCTTTTGTTTTGTTACCTAAAAACCTTTTTTTAAATCCTGTGGAAAAACATATAAAGGGTGAGCTCAAATGCTCAGTAAGGGTAAGCATAGATAACATAAAACAATACATAAACATTTGAATCCAAAAACATGAATATAAAAACTAAACATCAAAATCATGAGCAATGACATAAATCTTGGAAGTATACAGGGAATAGATCATAAAGAAACATTAGTAATGGTAAACTATCATGGTAATAAAACATGTAATTGTGGCCCCCATTAAGCACATGTTATGATTTCCATAGTATCCAAGGCATTACTTCCAACGCCATCTTAGTGGACAAAGTCCCATTCTGAATCGAGTTCACTCAACGTTCCAGTCCTGTAACACTATACCGAATTAACTTACCATTCCAGTCATGTCTATCTCATGAGATATAATTATTTACCCAATGCATTGGAGGGAGATATAGGTCCCACCCATCTCATAATCAAATCATTCTTTCGTGTGCCACAAAATCATAAATCATATATCATAGCATAATCCATGTAATAGAATGGGATTCTTAGACATCATGCCATCATATCATAATCCATAAAAAAAATGGATATCATTTCACCATAAGAAGAATAAAACCATTTAAATAATGGAGACATTATACTTGAAGCATAAACATATTAAATAATTTCATTTTATATGGAAAATACTTTTGATAAAACACTTGAAATGAAATCTTGAGGAAAATATTCTTTCTTCTTCAAAGTAATTTTCTTTTCACAAAATTCCATTCAATTTTAAAAGAAAAGGGTTTTATTGAAAATAACCATGCAAACTTGTATAGAAATATTCATGAAAATGATGTGTTACGAAACCGTAAAAATCCGTTCATGCCCTATAAGTTAAAAATAACATTCTCCTCGTACTTTTGTCAGAAAAGTAAAAAAGTACTTCGTATTGTAAAAACAAAATTCCTTAAATACAATGAATTAAAAGTCAAATATGATTAAAAAGGACTTTAAACATTCATGAAACCATTTTTAGGAAACATGCACATGTATGATAACAATAACCAGAGTAAATACTTACGAATAAATAATCTCAGATAAGAACGAGATTGGAATAGTTATCCCTTACAAAGATGTTTTTGAAAATAAAATAGATCACATATGTGTATTCACTATAAGATCAAATAAATAAAGTATAAATACATGATAAGATATAAAAATTTATTTCTCACATAATCAAATAATGACATAAACAAGAAAGAGCAGATCAACCTAAAGAACAGAAATTGGGATAAGCAGTTCTCTTACCTCGTGTCCGAATTGACTTGATCGTTCTTTAAACTCCCAAATAATAAACCAAAGTTAATTTCTACATTCTTAAAAAACTTTTTCAAATTTATTATTCCTTTTATATCACTTATTACCATGTTATAAACATTTTGTAACCATTTTTGTTAGTGATGTTCGTTTTGTCGATATTTTGTACTTGAGTCAAAAATTTACTTCTTATAATTACATGTTGTTCATGTTGTCAAAAGTTCATTATATCCAGAATGATATTCATGATTTATATATAATATTTATCATATATATCTAGAATATACATGTATTCATAATATTACATAACATATGGAGGTAAGAAATGAAATGCATCATTCATGGAGACGGTAAGTCGTACGTACACATGAACGCTAGTTTCATTTCTATTTATTATCTTAATGAAATTAAAACATAATGATTCATAGGTATATTATAATTCCAGTATAATATAATATATAATATTATTAACTAAATCCTTTATACATCCCACATTTGGAATTAACGAATCACATCACTTTTAGGGGGTGGTAGTCCGCACTTCCTCTAATGAGATTATCTTATTTACCGAAAATGGAAACCATAAAGGCTTTATATAATTTGTAATTAAAGAAGCATAAGGAAATAATAAACATAATATATATCTTATATGAATACATTTCAATCATAATGGCCACCATGAGAGGCGGTAGGAGAAAATCGAACAATCCTCGTTTCGTGAGGCGTTAGTTTTCCATCCACAGAAACATTATGTTCTTCATCCATTAGATAGAGGCGTGTGTAAGTTCATTTCTGAAACTTCTCATAAAAACATCCTAGTATATTTATGATAATGTTATTGTTACAAAATAAAATATTAAAAAGATTTTAGGGGTTGGAGAAGTAGAATAAAAGAAAACATCTTAAGAGAAACTGTTACCTTTAATTTGGGTAACTTCCTTTTGTTTGAACAAAAAGGACTTCATGAAGGGCCTTCTTCCTAATGTATGGCTTCTAGGGGGAGGAGAGGGATGTAGGGATATTAATGGGGTATATTTTGGGCATGCAAAATGGCTTGAGAGGTTCAAAGAATTGGATATAAATTGTCTCATTTTATAAGGGAGAGGAGGTGTTCTTTAGGAAAGTGTGAAAATATTATTTTATAATATAATGATATTCGGTTTCTAATGGTCCAAAAATCATTATAGTCGAAGATAAGATGACTCATGGTCGAAATAGAATCATACAATTAGAATTGGACATGTTTTGGATAATATTTTAATCATTATAATCTTATTTATTTATATTATTTGTTAATGAGGTAAACACTGAATCATTATTGTGTCATAAATAATTTAATTCATTTTATGTCTAAAAATTATGAATAAAAATACCATGATATAGAAATATTTTTAGATTTATATTGAATATTTATAGTATAAAATATGACTTATATAACACCATATAAAAATTAATTTACTAAAAGATTTTTGTTAATGACAATTTTGTCTTTAGAGTAAATTAATTAATATAAGGTGTCATTGTCTTTTATAAGTGGCTCCATGGGGTCCCAAAATTGACAAAAGGATTTCAATGGTCGGCCATTACTCATCCAATAATTTTTGGACAACTGCTATGGTAATTTTGAATTATTATAATATTTTTTTAAACTCGAATTACCCTATTTAACTTTAATCGCGGTAAATAAATGTCAAAAGATACTATTCATTAAAAAAAATCATCTTATTGAACCACATTTTACTTCTTGATAACAACCATTTATGTAGGATTTTTGATATTAAATTCAAAGAAGTGGTAAAATTTCATTGAGATGAAAGATTTGGTTTTTTTAACTACCACTAAGTGGTTTCACAATTTATTAAAAATTGAATTTTTTCCGAAAAATACCAAACATTCAGCCAATGCTATATTTTATATTTCGAAATAAAAAATTATGTCCATTTTTTCAAATTCAAAATATATAAGTGTAATTAATTAATTTTAAAATTTATTCCTGTTATCAAAACAAATAGCGTGTTTTTAAAAAACAATAACTATCAAAAGATCATCACTTGTTTATGTCCAATTTCAAAGTGAAATTAACTCCAATGACCAACATTGGATTAAATGGTAAAAACTTATTCTAATTACACTTTATAATTAAATAAAAATATAATCTATCAATATAAATTATTGCAAGGAAAAAGTTGTTTTTAATTAAAATATACCGTGTTTTTACTATTCATCAAAATATGAAAGATATCAAAATAATATGAAACTTTTATCCAAATTAAATATTTATATCCTGATTCAATGGAAGAATTTTATTGTGTCAAAATGAACTTTTATCCATGTCAAAAAATAGATTTAAAGTGGGTGTGCCATCAAAAGGCGGCAAAACAGAATTTTTTTTGAAAAATACTTTTTTTCCCCGAAAAATTTATTTTGTCCTCATAACATGTTATAGAAAATATGTAATATGAATAATAATTTTATTAAATTTTAAATTAAGTTAATAATTTTCTTAACGTCTAGTTTATAATATTAAAAAATATATCGTTGTTTAGTGGAAGTCGGTATTGCGTACACACAAGCTATCGAGTAAGGTCGTGATTGCGTGTAATGTAAGCCAATCTAGGGTGACCTGTAGTGCAAGACACTTTTGTTGTTGAGTATAACAAAACACAACCATATTTAATTTATACAATAAACAAAATCTATACTTAATGTTTCATAGAATAATTTCTACAAAACAAACATGAAATTGTGTGTAACACGAGCCAAGAATAGTGTTGTGTATACTGCAAGCTAATAAGGTGTTGTGTATAGCGCAAGATAATCTTGGTGTGGCATACAAACAGAAGACATCAATGAAATTTAAAAGAATAATTCTAATAAAATCTATGGTTGTTACACTCTACCCCCCTTAAAATGAATTTCACCATCAAAATTCATCGGGGATATAAATGGTTTAATACTTGAAAGTTTCTTTTATAGAAACCCTCATTGTAAAAAGGAATACTAAAACATCATTTTAAATAGGGTAGTTAGAATCATAACTGTCACCCAAATTATCTCAGCACTGGGTTTCCACATAGGACAACATAGGTGAAAATATGGATATGGAAGAAAAATATTACCATCATGATCATATGGAGAGTGGTAGAGAACAAGGCTATGAAAAAAAATCCAACAATCACAAAGCCATAGATTTCTGATAATATAAGGTACCATCAGATTCATCAGATATAAGGGTACTAGGACAACAGTTTTGGCTTTCAAGATAATTTCCCTAATGATGAAGAATTTTTGTATTAAAATAAATTCTTACTTGATTTTGGTACAATATCATTGTTGGTCATGTCTTGAACAATTTCCACTTCATCTCTTAAAGATATGAAGTGGAATTTGTTTTCCATGAAGTTTTAGCAGATCATGTGATAGAATGATAGGTCATTCCATCTGTCTCAATAATATGGTTAGAAAAAGTTATATACATAATTCCATCTATGGTGATATTATTCTTATATGGTTCCAAAAATGGACTTATACATCATATATTATACCGCTTAATAAAATAAAACAAGTGTCTACTAACCAGGGACTTCCTGTAGGCCAGTGGTAGGCGATAAAGGCCAGTTGTACATCGGTTGTGGGTTCGATTCCCACATCCTTGTCCGCCATGATTGGTTGTCGCTCGTCCTACAGGTTGACCTTTTTCTAAAATTAGATCATTATGACATTCCATCGATAATATTGAAAGCAGTTCTAGCCTTAAACAATACTAACTTATGTCCAACATAATCCATTTTAAATCTATTGGCTTATCCAAAATACTTATGTCTAAGCTTATAGTATAATGAAAACAATTACTAGAAATTTCAACTACCGAGCATGTGAATACCATCATTTATCTCTGATATATCTTGTTGATCACATTCTAATCATTTGAATACCTTAATCGTGTATTCTATTGAAAAATGAATACCCATTGAACCTTTGTGAAAACATGAATTCAGTTAAAAGTTAACACTTTCCATATACCAAAATCCCAATATTTCAATATACTCAAACATTGATATCACTTTGTCCTTATATCAGTCATGAGATCATTAATATTATTTTCTCCATATCCCTTCATTATGCTCATATCATCTGCTTTCCAAAAATATTTCAATCACTTTTCATGGTTAGTTGTACCATATAATTATTTAAAATCAATACATAGATATTCCAAAATTCCACGATACAATAAATGAGATTCCATGATTCTATTTTGAAATCCCATTACATAAACACTTAATCAGTACACAACATCATTTTCATACTCAACATCACAAATAGTGGTCGCATGTGACTTCCCTTTATCCTTTGCCTTAAGAGGATGCTCATGTTGATAATCATTAACCCTTGTATTATGGATTTGATTAGAATAATGCCCCATTTCCTTGAACTTGAAGCATTGAAGTGTTGGTGGTGCGTTCTCTTCAATCTTTTATTTATTCACATCATTAGCAACCCTTTTTCCATTACATCAACACTCAGTTTGTCGATGAACTTCTTTTCCACACTTAAAACATTATCTAGTCCCTTTAAGACAATCTCCACCATTCATAATTCCACACATTCACCATAAAGAAACATTCATATTTTTTTCACCATTATTCTGAGATTTCCCCTTGAACTCCATCTTTCGTTTCTTGTCAAAACCATGTGATGGATATGTAACACCAACTTCCAGTTCTACCTTGATAGAACAACGCACAATTTCTTCATAGCTACTGAAGTCTCTTATAGATAATTCCCTTAGAAGACTTGGTTTTAAGCCACTGAATAATCGATCAACTTTACTTTCAGGTTGGATGATAAATCCAGATGAATACCTTGCAAGCCTTGTAAAATTCTCCTCGTATATACCAACATATTCATCATACTTTTTCTTAAGCTAAATGAACACCTTTTCCATCTTCGTTCGAGGAATATGAGGGAAGTAATTATTGAAAAATATGTTCTTGAACTCATCCCATTCCATGGATTCAATTTCACCTTGGGTCCTTGTATTAATAATTAGATTCCACCACTGGTCTGCTTCACCTTCTAAACGGTAATCATCCAAATGACTTTTTCATGTTCCGAACAGTGAAGTATGGAATATATCATTTCAATGGTACTGATCCATTGTTCAGCAACAAGTGGATCAAAATACCCACTGAATGAAGGTGGACGTAGCCTCATGAAGGACTCAATAGAATATTTTTCCCTTCTCTTCTCATTTGAAAGTCTAGAATGATTCACAGCTTGTATATGTATAGCAATAAGATTTTTCACTCCATTCCCATAACATTGGATTGTTCATGAGGACAATCATTGCATTTACCATTACATTGATCAACATGGTTCCTTCGGGTTCCAGCCATCGTCTAAAATCCCAAAAGAATACTGTGACACACAAATATCATGCTAGGGAAAATTACATAATAGAGGGGGAGTTCCTTCAATATCTAAGATCTTAGATTTAATTCTAAGATCGTTACCGTAATTATAGGACTATAATCTATAATTATACTTAACCTTAGGGACATCCCTAGAAATACATTAGAAATATCTCTAGGGATCTCGCTAAAGTTTTTGCTTCCTAGTTTCAAAGGTTAACTAAACCTTTCCTCTGATACCAACTATAGAGATCTAAAGCTTGACGTACATGGAAATTACAGTACTTTTTTGGAATACTTAATACATAATGAAAACATACACACAAGGACCGTAATAGTTTAGTGCCATGGGAAACTCGGAAAATAATCTTCTAATCATGGTGAAAGATATTCAACATCTCCCATAAAGATCTTCCCCTTTTGTTTTGTTACCTAAAAACCATTATTTAAATACGGTGGAAAAGAAAACATAGGGTGAGCTCAAATGCTCATAAAGGGTATGCGTAGATAACATAAAACAATCCATAAACATTTGAATGCAAGAACTTGAATATAAAATCTACACATCAAAATCATGAGCAATGACATAAATCTTGGAAGTACACAAGGCATAGATCATGAAGGAACATTAGTCATGATAAACTAGCATGGTAATAAAACTTGTAATTGTGGCATCCATTAAGCACATGTTATGATTTATATAGTTTCCAAGGCATTACTGCCAAGACCATCTTAGTGGAAAACGTCCCATTCTGAATCGAGTTCACTCCTCGTTCCAGTCCTGTAACACTAAACCAGATTAACTTACCATTCCAGCCATGTCTATTTCATGAGATATAAATCATTACCCAATGCATTGGAGGGAGATATAGGTTCCACCCAACTCATAATGAAATCATTCTTTCATGTGCCACAATATCATAAATCATACATCATAGCATAACCCATGTAATGGATTGGGATCTTAAACCTCATGCCATCATATCATAATTCATATAAAAAATGGATATAATTTCATCATAAGAAGAATAAAACCATGTAAATAATGGAGACATTATACTCGAAACATAAACATATTAAATAATGTCATTTTAGATGGAAAATATTTTTGAAAAAACACTTGAAATGAAATCTTGAGGAAAATATCCTTTCTTCATCAAAATCATTATCTTTTCACAAAATTCCATGAGATTTTTAAAGAAAGGGATTTGTTGAAAATAATAATTCAATATTGTATAGGAAGCATCATGAAAATGAGGTGTTATGAAACTGTAAAAATCTGTTCACGCCGTATAAGTTAAAAATAACATTCTCCTCGTACTTTTGTCAGAAAATTCAAAAAGTACTTCGTACGGTAAAAAAAAGATTACATACATACCATGTAGTAAAAGTAATAAATGGTTAAAAATGACTTTAAGCATACATGAAACCATTTTTAAGAAACATGGACATTGATGATAACAATAACCCTAGTAAATACTTACGAATAAACAATCTCAGATAAGAACGAGAATGGAATAGTTATCCCTTACAAAGATCCTTTTGAAAATAAAATAGATCACTTATGTGTATTCACTATAAGGTCACATAAAGAATCTATAAATAAAGGTTTGGATATTAAAATTCATTTCTCAAATAATCAAAGAACGACATAAACAAGAAATAGAAGATAAACCCAACGAATGGAAATTGGGTAAAGAAGTTCCCTTACCACGTGTCTGAATTGACTCTATCATTCTTTAATCTCTTAAATAATAAACCAATGTTAATTTATACTTGCATAAGAACCTTTTTCAAATTTATTATTCCTTTTATATGAATTATTACCACGTTTTAAACATTACGTAACCATTTAAGTTAATAGTGTTCGTTTTGTCGATATTTGGTATTTGAGTCAAAAAAGGACTTCTTATAATTAAACATTGTTTGTGTGGTCAAAGGTTCATTATATCCAGAATTATATACATGATTTATATATCATATATATCATATATATCCAGAATATACATGTATTCATAATATTATATAACATACGGAGGTAAGAAATGAAATGAACCATTCATGGAGATGGTAAGTCATACGTACACATGAACGCTACTTTCATTTATATTTATTATCTTAATGGATTTAAAACATAATGATACATAGTGATATTATAATTCCAGTATAATATCATATATAATATCATTAAATAAATCCTTTATTCATCCCACATAAGGCATTAACGAATCACATCACTTTGAGGGGGCGGTAGTCCGCACTTCCTCAAATGTGATTATCGTATTTACCGACTATGAAAACCATAAAGGATTGAAATAATTGGTAAGTAAAGAAGAATAAGGAAATTATAAACATAATATATATAATATATGAATATAGTTACATCATAATGGCCACCATGAGAGGAGGTAAGAGAAAATTGAACAATCATCGTTTCGTGAGGCGTTAGTTTTCCATCCACAGAAAAATTATGTTCTTTATCCATTAGATGGAGGTGTGTGTAAGTGTAGTTCTAATAATTTTCATAAAAACATCATAGTATATTTTGGATATTGTTTTTTCTACAAATGAAAGGATTAAAAAGAGTTTATGGGTTGGAGAAGGAGAATAAAAGAAAACAACTTAAGAGAAACGGTTACCAAAAATTTGGGTAACTTCCTTTGGTTTGAACCAAATGGACTTCTTGAAGTGCCTTCTACCTAATGTTAGGCTTCTAGGGAGAAGCGAGGGATTTAGGGAGCTTAATTGGGCAGAGTTTGGATGATCAAAATGGCTTGAGAGGTCTGAAGAATTGGATAGAAATGGTCTCCTTTTATAAGGGAGAGGAGGGGCTCTTTAGGAAAGAGTGAAAATATTATTTTATAATATAATTATATTCGGTTTCAAATGGTCCAAAAATCATTATAGTCGAAGATAAGATGAATCATGGTAGAAATATAATCATCCAATCAGAGTTGTACGTGTTTTGGTTCATATTTACATCATTATAATATTTTTTATTTAAATCATTTATTAATTAGGTAAACACTGCATCATTATTGTGTCATAAATAATTTAATTCATTTGATGTCTAAAAATTATGAAAAAAATACCATGATGTATGAAATCTATTTATATTTTTAGTGGATATTTATAGTCGAAAATATGACTTATATAACACCATATAAAAATTTATTTACTAAAAGAGGTTTGTTAATGTCAATTTTGTCTTTGGATTAAATTAATTAATCTAATCTGTCATTGTCTTTCATAAGGGGATCCATGGAGTCCCAAAATCGACCTGAGGATTCCCATGGTCGGACATTACTCATAAAATAAGGTTTGGACATGTGTTAAGGTAATTTTGAATTATTATAATATTCTTTTAACCTTGAATTACCATATTTACCTTTAACAGCGGTAAATAAAAGTCAAAAGATACTATTCACCAAAAATTATTTTTATTTTATTGAACCACATTTTACTTCTTCATAACAACCATGTATATCGGATTTTTTAAATTCAATTCACAGAAGTGGTAAAATTTCATTTAAATGAATGATTCAGTTTTTTTAACTACCACTAAGTGGTTTCACTATTCATCAAAAAATTGATGTTTTTCAGAAAAATACCAAAAATTAAGTCTAAGGTATATTTGATATTCCAAATTCAAAAATGATATCCATTTTTCCAAATTCCATACATAGAAGTGGAATTAATTAATTTTAAAATTAATTCCCGTTATCAAAATAAATAGCGTGTTTTTAAGAAACAATAACTATCAAAAGATCATCACTTGTGTATGTCCAATTTCAAAGTGAAATTAATTATAATGACCAGAACTGGATTAAATAGTAAAAATAAAATCTAATTACTCTTTAAAATTAATTTAAAGGATAATATATCCATATAAATGATTTCGATGAAAATTTTTTTTTTTAATTAAAATATATCGTGTTTTTACTATTCATCAAAATATGATAGTTATCAGAAAAATATGAAAATTTTATCCAAATTAAATTTTTATATCTTGATTCAAAGGAAGAAGTTTATTTTTACAAATTGAATGTATAAACATGGCAAAACTAGAATTAATGTGGGTGCACCATCAAAAGACTCCAAACTGCATTTTTTTAAATACTTATTTTACCCGAAAACTTTATTTTGTTCTCATAACATGTTATAGAAAATATGTAAGATGAATAATAATGTTATAAAATTTAAAATTCAGTTAATACTATTCATAATTCCTAGTTTATAATATCATAATAATATATAGTTTTTTAGTGGAACTCGGTATTGCGTACTACACACACTATCGAGGAAGGTCGCGATTGCGTGTAACGCATACCAAGCTAGGGTGAAGTGTAGTGAATGACTCCTTTGTTGTTGAGTATAACAAAATACTACCATATTTCATTTATACATTTAAAGAATCTATTCTAAATGTTGCGTAGAATAATTAGTACAAAACGAACTTGAAATTGTTTATAACACGAGCCAAGAATAGTGTTGCGTGTACTACAAGCTAATACTGAGTTGAGTATAGCGCAAGATAATCTTGGTTTAGGATACAACAGAATACATCAATGAAATTAAAAAGAATAATTCTAATAAAATCTCGGGTTGTTACACATTTGGTCAAGTTTCATTATTATTATCATCAAAATGGATGTGTAATCTATCATCATCACAAAGAAAGTGATAGTTTTGGTAAATGTGTAATACAACTTTTAAAAACATGATAACATTATTTTTTAGTAGTAACTGGATCAGTCTCCTCCGGTGAGGATGCATCAGTATTCCTTCAATTGTTCTGGTAAATTAGAAATTCTCATTCATTAAATAAATATATTACTAAATATTTATTAATAAGAAAAAATAGATATAACTCGGTAATTGGTCATCTCTATCTGTATTTGAAATTTCTACTAGAAATTATAATTAATTTTTTTGTACGAGCATATCATTAGAAAACTGGATATTTAGAAACAAGGATGAAAAAAATAAGTAAGTAAAAAAAGCAGTATTCTTTTGTAAGTTTCAAAAAAAAGAAAAAATATATA
Source organism: Viscum album (assembly GCA_963277665.1). Taxonomy (NCBI): domain Eukaryota; kingdom Viridiplantae; phylum Streptophyta; class Magnoliopsida; order Santalales; family Viscaceae; genus Viscum; species Viscum album. The sequence continues at coordinate 864,113,429 of OY728132.1, read as the reverse complement.
AATATTTACCAGAAAAATTAGTAGACTAATTTATTGTTTTACCATATGCCTTCATCATGATAATTACGTAATTCCTTTATTTATTTGGCTTATACTCTTTTTAATAATCTATAAATTGTGTAATAGATGAATAACTCTCATGTAAATCAATAACATCATCAACATCATCCTAATCACCCAAATGATATATTTTTCCATGAAAAATGACGGACCCCTTATCATTCGATGGATCAATGACATAAAATAATTTATTTTTCATGTGTCACCATAATAAATGGTTCCTCATTGTAATTAAATCTTTTTAAATCAACTATTTTAAACCCATAATCATCATGCTTTACACCACTATTACTATCATTCTAGTTACAGTTAAAAACAGTGACTCAAAATTTAATATAATCAATTTCTCATATGTCTTTAAGAATTCCAAAATATGTCTTTGATTTAGAAATTGGGTTTTTATCTTTGGAACTTGAAAAATGCACTGCTATATAGAAAACCCTCACACCACTATCTTGAATAGTACTTTTGTCATCCCGATTTGTTGGGTAAAACATGTAGCCATTAATATCAAAACCAGACCATGTGATCATATTAAGAGATGGTCCCCCTACAAACCACTTCAATTATTCTCTTCCAGAATTATATATGGTGAATTTCTCTTTAAAAAATGAAAACAATGTCTTATTATGCTCAATCATCAACCATATTTCAATTATTTTCTGATATTGTAACTTTAATTTAGAAATATGTGAGGATATATATGATTAAACCTCATCTATGTTGTTCACAATTTATAAATGTTCTTGCGTAACTTCTTCACATGGAATAAACATTACCTTTATGCCTTGAACACCTATACCTTCACTATAAAATTCCATATGTCGAGATATAGGGAGGCCAATATGCTCCACCTCTTACAAATAATCAATACATAACTCAATCATCACTTCTGATACATATTTTTGAAAAATAGTGCACTCTAGTCTATTAGTTTTTTTTAACATATCCCTTCAAAATTTTCATATATAATTTCAAAGGATACAACCATCGTAAATAATCAGGACCACATATTATTATATCATGCACCAAATAAATCAGCAGATGAACCATTATATCAAATAGCATAGGGGGGAATACATTTTTAGTTGACAAAGAATAAGAGTTTCGTTATTCTCTAAGACATCTATCAAATTTGGATCAACAAATTTGCTAAAAATGGATTTTAAATTATTACATAACATCAAGATAGTCATTCTAATAGTTTCTAGCAATTTACTGTGCATTGCTACTGGTATAATTTTTTGCATCAATAAATGGAAATAATGAGATTTCATACCTATTAATTTACAATCCTTCAATGAAACAAAATTATTCACATGTGAACAGAAATAAAATGTTACATTAATACCATTCATACAATTAAAAAAAAATCACATTTTAAATCTTTCATAATGTGTTACAAGCCGAATGAAAATATTTTCTTTTTTTCCATTCACAGTGGGAGTTAACTCCAAACATATTCTCATTAATATCAAGTCCAATATAGCATGAGATCCATCTTTCTTCTTTCCTTTTATGTACCATAAAGTACCAATCATACTATAAGATATTTTTTCTCAACAAGCATAACATCGATGTTTTGTTTATCTATAAAAACCTTCAATAATGATGATTTAAAAAAATAGACTTCTTCTTCCAAATATTTATTTGACGACCAGTACTTATTTTCATTCCAAATGTTAAATCAATTTTTTTCACCCTGTCATAATATTATTCATCAGAAAATGGTAAAGGGATAAGGTTGTACTCTTGCAAAATATTAAATAAAATTTTCAATGTATGATAAGGATTATCAATATGCAAAAATCATCGATAGCCCATATACACTGTATTTCTTACATTCTGCAATTGATAATATGATGTCTGTTATTAACAAATTTTACATGATTTATGACCCTTAAAAATATATCTAGATTAGTGTCTATATGAAATAATGTTTTTTATAGTTAAAATTATCATAGAATGCAAAATAAAATAATCTTTTTTGTATGTTTCGAAAACTTTAAAACCTTCCTCACATAGCAGTTCCAAATCATCAATCAATAGTGAAAGATACACATAAATACATTTCCCAGTTGTTTTGGTCATTAATTACAAATCTCATCATGAAATATTTTTCCTTCATACATATATATGTGTACAAGTAGTAAACTACTATAAAAATAGGTCATAAACTATGTTGGCTATTGAGACTCTGATATGGATTCATTCCATGAGTACAAAATCCCATTCTGAGATCTCTAACTTCACTTCCAATATCATGATTTTTTTATCAAAACTCTCCCGTTGTAGTGAATTAGTAGGGTGACTTATGTTACCATCAGAGATACACTCATCTAAACTACATCGTATGCTTATGGAATCAATTGAAATTGAAAATAGATGCTTTAAATGAGGAATTTTTGGAAGGTACCAAATTTCTTTGTCATGAGTTTTTATTCTATTACCTAAGAATGAATCACAATTTAATTATGCGAAATTTATGGAAAAAATATGGGATCATATCATTAGAAAGTTCAAAATTTATTTCTCATGATGTTAGATTATAGTACAACATAATGAATCTATGTTGAATTTACCAACTATATTATAGTGTTATGTCCCACATGTAGAACACCTTAATATGTATTCAAATTTGATCCTATATCGTACAAAATCATTAGGTAAAGCATGTATCTTTTTATACCTCAATCCCATTGGGCGTAATATTTTCTTTGCCTCATAATTGGAATATGGAATCCTACTTCCTTCTAGAAGTAGATAATTTAAATTCTCAAGTAAGGTGGAGAAACTTTTATCACTCTAACCATTTTTATCTTTTAAGTTTTATTAATGTTGGGGATAAAGCCATAATTTATTTTTTAATGAAAATACATATTTAGTGTGCGTATAGTGAGGCCCATTATATAGGCCGAAGATTTCACATAGATTGAAAATTAAATCAATGTTTTTAAAATTTTCTCTAGAAAAATCTGAGAATTCCTCAACACCCTATTCATATTCCCAAGAGGTTCTTCGTAAATGTATCCAATTATGATCCATTCAATACCTGATATCACAATATAATTAGTGAATATATTAAAACATATAAAATTATATATATATATATATAGATAAATTGTAAATAGGAAAATAGTTAATAAAAACTATTGATAATCATATAGAAAACATCAGATATAAAACACATTTACAAATAGTAAACTTTTTATTGTCGTATTATATACATGTGTTATATTAATATTATAATTTAATTAAAAGATTAATATTTTAATGTTTATTAGTTCATTTTACCTAGTTTTTTTGATTATTTCGATGTTTCATGCATCAAAATTATTGAAGATTTCATTAATTTAACAGGAAAAAATTAGTTATTATTAGTAATATGAAATAATAATTAGATTAAATAATCATATTATAAGTGAAATGAATCCAAATACACTAAAAATTATGACATATAAAAATTAAATGCAAAACAATATTAGAATATCATATAACACATTTGATTCATTATTATTTGTTTTTTATTATATCATGAAATATTTATAGAAAAATAAGAAAGAGAAAAATTTTACCAATTGAGGAAACCAAATAAAAACATAAATTAATTTATAAATCATTTTATATTAATATGAAATAAATATCCCAGTAAAATACACCATTGAATTTATAGGTTTTCTATCATCGGAAGCTAAATTATACATTTTCTTTAATTAGATGGATTCTAGCATTTTATTTGACCCAATATTTCATGGAAATAATATTAGGGAATGAGATATGAATTAATAAATGAAAAACATGATTTCTATGTATAAATGCATGGAATACAACCATGGATTAATTATTTACCACCTAAATATGTAAATCACATGGGAACCACTAATAAATCTATTGGAATCATGCACATTGCTACATGTATAGGTAGACATGCTATAGAACCACCAATATAAAAAATATGCATGGAAAGAGACTACATAAGTAAGAAACATTGTAACATAGAATATATTCAAATCATGATAATTATATAATAGAATCATGCTGGGAAAACAAACATGCTTATCAAATACCTAAAAAGGATAATATTACTTTTTCTTATAAAAATCATATTATTGTATGTAAAAATAATTCTAATGAAACATACAAGGTATATTAGTTAATTTAAAAAGGCATAGTAATGAAACCTACATAAAATGTCATATGCAGTACATGTTAATCATTATGTTCTTGTAATTATGCATATAATTATACATCCTCCCTGTTCCTAGCCAATGGTAAATACTGTGAATATCAAAAACCAGTAAGAATAATAATATACTGACATCATTCATGGTGAAACCATAATAAACCATAAAAAATCTACATGAACAACAAACACATCCCATTCCACTTGGAATTTTCACCGAATATGGGATGATCACTCTTTGTGATGACTATTAACCATGTTCCAACACATTTATCATAAAATATAAACTAATAATTAATGAAAATTAGAAACATAATTAAATGATAAATAATTTATCTTCAAAATTATTTTTTTTTACAAAATTCAGATTTTAACATGAAGATATATCCTTAATATGAACATTTCCTCAGGTAATTATTTGGAAAATTAATCAATGTTAGATCTATAGAAAAAATCATTGTACAAAAAAAAATAAAGATGAAAAAAAACTAAAATAAAACAATAGTTGAATGTACCCAATAATAGGTTTCTGAAGAAAAAATAATCTATAGATGATGAAACAAGGGGAGATAAGGAAGAACACAAACCGAAGATCGTGAAAATGGAAGAAAATCAACAAAAATGGCCATTAGAGATCACAAATATTCCTTGAAATTCTTCATGAGTTGATAGGAGCCACCATGGGTTTAGCTTTAGTAGATCCAAAAGCATGAGGGTTTCCTAATCCAGACTATTTCTAAATGATTTTCGGTGTTGGGTTTTTCAAAAATTGTCGCTGTAGAGTCTAAAAAATATTTCCAACATCATTTTTTATTATAATTGATGCCCAAAATATATTTTCTATATATGTAATTTGTTTTTATAAAAATTTACACTAATATTTTCTTAATATATTGTGTCAATTTTCATAAAAACTAATGCTGAAATATCCTAAGTTACTGATTTATCGTGTTATTTTTTTTAAAAATCGACGTCAATATTTTTTTTGGATTTATGGAATATATTTTTAGAAAACCAAATTCCACAAATAATTCCTTTTGTGATTTTTTTCATCGCTTTTTAGTACATAGGATTCCAAAAACAACTTATAAAAGTTTTTGGCTTCGGTTTTACTATAAATTGACGCCAAAAATTTTGTCCACCTATGATTGGAGACGGTTCAGAAAATACCGACTACATTAGATTGATGTTAAATTATATCATATCCATTATTCGGATAAGATTCATATTTCACTAAGATATGGGTTAATTTTTCATTTATACCCTCACTTAGATATTCATGCTGGACATCATTCCAATATTATCATATACTAATCTTGGATAGTTGAACATACTACTCTTCATCCAGTCAATCATATAGATAAACCAAACACTATTCCTCTAGAAACATATTCATGTTAAGCTCTACCATCTAGAAAACCCCAATGGAAATGAAAAAAACCCCTAAAAAGAGAAATCCAGAGGCACCCATCTTTAGTATATCTCTTCTAATAATACAATCCAAAGAAACATTTTACATTATTTCCTTGAAAAAGATAATCTAGGGGCACCCAACTTTTGCATTTCACACCTAGATAAATTACCATAGTCATAACAGGTTCTACCTTAGAAGGAATCTTACACTTCGTATTTCATGAAGACTTAATCTTACAATCTTATCTCATTTTTATTCTCTTGTGAAGGCATGCTTCTGATGATTTGGTTTTGGAATCATAATTCCTCCACCAAATCAATATATCCAACCCATATTGATGTGTATCTATTGAAACAATCCACAAGTTTTTGTTACTCATCCAAATTTAGTAGTCAAGTGGATTTATACATATACGAATGCTTTTCTAAAAAGTTTATATAAACACTACATGTAAATACATAGAGCTATATGATATTTCCAGTCTCTATATAAGTAAGTTTGAAGCGACAAATAGACAATCCCATTCACCTTTCTCGATGAGTCATAAACCACCAGTCTGGTAGTTTGTTTGGCCACAAGTCCCTACCCTAAAGATACTTTACACATGAAATAATAAAATTTATGATATATATAACACCTAATATGCACAAAGTATTCCCAAAAAATAAATTCAAGTTAACAACTCTAATTAAATATTATGGTCAAGGTAGAAGACAAACTATATTCAATTTCATACCTAGTATATAATGAAATGCTCCATTTTCTAGGAGAAATATAACATTTAAACTAAATCATACATGATTTGTAATATTAATTGATTATAACTATGAATAAAACTGGGATTAACCTTTTAAATGAATGAATAATTCATATATTTAAACATGAAAGAACCATTTATAAAGAATTAATAAATGAAAATAAACTATAGATTTTTTATAATCATGATTATCATTATGAAAATTCTATAATTTTTTAGTAAAAAATATTATATTCATTCTCATATTAATTATTTTACATTATTCAATTTATGGAATTTAATTTTAAATATATGATATTTTATGAATTATAAACAAGTTTATAGTCAAATTAATAGTATTTAAACCTTTTTACATAATCTAAATATCACAATAGTACTAAAAAATAGTTTATTTTTGGTATGTTATTTATGATAGGTAGTTAACCCGTCACATGTAATCCCTAAAAATGAAATATTTGTGAAAAACAATTATTATGTCCCAAAACTTCATCATTTGCGACAAAATAATTTTTTTTTGTATATAAAATTGGTGTAAATTACAACCTCCCAACAAGAAATGTTGCAGAGATAATTAATAATGATAGAATACTATATTTTTCTCTAATATTTGGTGTGTATGAAATATTTGTGACTGACATTATTTTTTTCCCAAATACTTTTGACCATTTTTATAGAATAATTAATTACATCTCAATTAGTCCATCATAATTAATAACAAATGAAAACCTATGTCCCCAATCATTTTATTCCCCAATTCATTTCCTTCTCTTGAATGGCTCGCAATGCACAACTGATGTCCTCCCCTCTCTAGGATAATTTATTACTACAATGTTTTGTACAAATATGTTTTTGAATAACTGTAACAACCCATCCCTCGTTACCGAGAATCAGTGCATTATTAAATAACATTACCGTGATACAAGGAATCATGTATTGAAAGACCAATTAGTTTAGTATCCTTGGATGTACTGGATATATACATATGTTTTACAATACATTATGAAATAAAAAGATAAAACATTGTGTCCCCATTGAACACTCTTATATCCCTTAGCATATTCTGACAGGTTAATCATAATATACTTCTTGCAATCCTGGGAAAAATAAAACATAAGAAAGGGGTGAGCTCAGATGCCCAGTAAGGATAACAATATAGAGGAAACTATCGTAAGCAAGGACAAACATTTAGGGCGGTGTATAAGACTAGAACATAATCCTTTTAAACATAAACTTCATCATAATATAGAAAAGATGAATCAAATAATGTGATTTAATTATTCACATGGATATTCTACTAGTCTAATAATCATATGTAATATCAATATTAAATTTCATAATGATGGAATGCATAATGCCATACTTCCTAACCACATAGTCAAGGCCTTGTGCCAAGACTACAAATAAGATTTACTCAAGGCCATGTTCCAGGACACTAGTTTGTCTCATGAGACATACTGATGAATCGAGGAGCTATAGTGGGATCCACCCATCACCTAATAAGTCCAATAAATTTCTCATATGTAAAAGTTTTAAACATAACATATACATTCCTATTAAAACTAGCATAATAAATTTCAATACTTTATCCATAGACCATGAAAGGTATATATATAACACATCCACAGTCAAAAAGATCACAAAACCTTAAATAAATTATGGAAGATTTGTATCATAATAAATCAACCTCGATTGATAATAATATCTATTAAATAATTTTGACATAGTTGAAAATGATTAGTAAAAATCATGGAGAGAGATATCCATTTTTCATGAAAACCTTTAAAATATCCCTATTTATCAAGATGTTGTTTAAAATATATTTTTGAATCAAAGTGTCTCATATCACTTTGAAACATTAAAAAAATAAATTTTAAAACATTAATGTCCATATATATAAATAAAACCATAAAAATAATTTTTAAAATATGGAAATTAATGAGAACGATTTAGAAGAATAAAATTTTAAAACATTTAAAATGATATGTTAGTTAGAGTTCCTAACCAAATGAGAGATGCTAGAATACAAATAATTGAGGTAATAAAAACTTTATAATATAATGATAATAAAGAGATTCATGATATACAATGTGAAAGTACATTATATACACCAAATAAAAGTGAATTGGCATATAACAACAAAGAAGTCTCAATGGAATGTAAGATGAAATGAATTTATTTATAAAGACAGTATCCATAGGTTAAATATAAATAAAAGAAATAATTATGTGTTGAAAATATAAATACACTCAATATTATTGGATATTTAGTGTAAATCAATCTGAATACATTCACACATACTCTTTTAAAAACAACACCAATGGATTTGATGTATAACTCAATGAATAGAAATTGAGTTAAAATTTCTCTTAATGAGTTTATATCGATAAGATGAGAATTTATCATTGGAATAATTATGTGTATCAATAGAATTTCCACACAAAGGGGAGTGGAAATAACTATATAAGAAAACAAATAGCGATTTCACACATAATCTTGAATTAAAGTAATCAATGTTGTTCTCGTAAAACCGAATGAGGGGAAATTGAAATCTCAAATTCCCTTACTGATTTGGAAATATACAAAACATACACCCTATGAATGAAGGATCATGAAATGATGATGTATATACCCATAAATTAATGTAAATTACGTAAACAATACAATCATTGGTAGTACATACACCACACAAAAGGTAATAGTAGAAAATTTAGCTTGAATCTCACAGGAATAAGAGTGAGATGAAAACCCTTTACTTTGTAGTTTTCATTATTATAGGTTAGGATAACCTACATTATAATGGTTAAATAATTGTTATTAAATTATAAAAAAAACAGGTAAATAAATATTATATCATATATGATCTTATAATATTTATTTGTTAATTTTATTTTAGTAGTATCATTGTTTTGGTTGTTAACTGATTCGTTTTTCTTTATATGATTATTTATGTAAGTCTTGTTTGTTATGTAAAGGCTATATTTCATTCATATCATGAATTATATTAATTTCTTAAACATTATTATTAATCATAAAATAAAAATTATTCTTTAATGATTCTGATGGGGAATGAATCTCATCGGGTTTGTGGAGACGGTAAGCCGTACGTACACATGAACGTCAATATCATTATATTGATGCTGAAATCATATGTAATTGGATTGTATATCATATAAAACTAATCATTAACATGTTATATTTATTATTTATTTTAGTTATACTCATTATTATACCCATCCAAATAATGAAATGTTTGAATAACAAACTACACCACGACGTGGAGACGGTAAGCCATACAAACACACGTATGTTGACTTTGTCAATTATAGGATGGATAAAATAACAAATATGGTTTTAACATATTTTTAATAATTTCATTGTATGTAAAAGGAATTGGATTTATTATTTTGTTATGGAAAAAAAGAAGAAGTGGAATAAGAAAGGAACATGAAAGAGGGTGGTGAAATTATTACCTCTTCTTCGAGTGTTTCTTTTTACGTTTATCAAAAGGGATCCTTAGGTTGGCTTAATGATAAAATTAAGGAATCTATATTGAATTAAGTTAAGTTGGGAAGATATTTGGGCAGGGTGTGTCCTAGAAAAATGGCTTTGGAGGTGTCAAATTAAGATAAGGGGAAGAACCCTTTTATAATAAAGGTGAGGGTGACTGTAGGAAGAGCTTGAAATATTGTTTTACAATAAAATCAATTTCAGTTTCTAAGGGCTAAGAAATGATTTATTTCAAATATAAGTTGTATATGGGTCTAAAGTCTCTCAAAAAAAATTATTTAGACATTTTTAGGTTTCCATTTTACCCATATCTTTCAGATTTATCTCTTAGTAAAATAATTTATCTTTTACCGTGTCTTCTTGTATTCTTACAATATATGGTTAATAAACATATTCCAAACATCCAAGAAAACCTCAAGTGGTTAATTAATGAGAAATATAATATTATTTAATCCTTTTGGACAAGAAATATATTTTTAGGAATATTACATCAACCAATAATATATATTTGTTTTAGAAACTAATTTATGTCAATTTTGACACTATTTGGTATTTTGTTTTTGTGAAAGTCATAACATCCATATCACTTTGAAAAAAAAATTTCTAATCAACCCTAACATTTCATTTTATCCTAATAAATTCGTTTATTTAATCAAAACTTATATGTTTTATTTATTATAATATTTATAATATAAAATATTTTAATATTTCATCAAGAAGGTAATTACTACATCATCATTGTGTCATAAATAAATTTAATTATTTAATCTCTAAAAATTATAAATTAAATATCATTATAGAGTAAATATTTTTAAATTTATAATGAATATTTAGAGTCTAATTTATCTTATGTATAACCATATATTAAAAATGGTTTAGTTAATCAACATTCAATTTTACATTTTTAACTTTTCTTTAAATAAAATAATAATAAATTTCCTAATCTAATCCATGTGGTACTAAAGGATCATATCTTATTCCTATGGTAGTTTCTGGTCTAATTACTCTTATAGATTCTAATATTTTATGCAAATTTGCAAATGCTTTTAAAAGGTTTATAAAAGACGGTAAATTGTTTAAGAAAATATTATACATCTAATTTTACTATAAAATGACTCCAATGAATTAAATTGAACTTATATAGGTATTATATATCTATTTTTACATAAAATAAATTTAAATAAAAAAATATTTATTTAAATAAAATGTCGATTTTAAACTATAACACAGTGTTTTTTAGTATTCATCAAAAAATTGAATGTTTTAAGAAAAATACCAAAAATTTACCCTAAGATAATTTTGATATTATGAATTCAAAAATTAATTCTATTTTAAAAATTAAAAACATATAAGTTTCATTAATTAATACAAAATTAATTCTCGTTTCCAAAATTGAAAAAATGGGTTTTCAAAAAGTAAAAACTATCAAAACATTGACATGTGTTTATATAAAATTTTAAATGTGAAATTACATATAATGACATAAATTGATTTAAATGTCAAAAATATAATCTAATCATACTATCAACCTTTTAAATTCATAATTTAACCCTAATAATTATATTTATTAAAAAACTTTTTTTCAATTAAAATTTAGTATTTTGTATTATTTGTCAAAATATGAATGTTATCATAAAAGTTCCAAAATATATCAAAAATAATTATTTATTCCATGATTATGAAGAAGAATTTAATTTCATTAAATTGAATATATAAAAGTGTATATTATTGGTTATAAATAGGGTTTTCCATTAAAAAGCGGTAAAATTCTATTTTTTGAAAAATACCTCTTTTATCTAAAAAATGAATTTGTTCATATATTATGTCTAAGAAACACATAATATGGATTATAAAATTATATAGAGTATTTAAAATTCAAAATTCAGTTAATATTATTCAAAACCACTTTTTGAAGAGCTAGTTTGGTCAGTCATTATGCGCTGAAACTTGGTGTTGTGTGTTGTGCAAGCAATTGAATTACATTAAAGAAAATAACTTACTATGAAAAATTGAGGTGTTACATTATACCCCCTTTTGTAAATTTCATCCCTGTAATTTTAAAATTGGTCTTGGGATCTTTATTGAAAGTTCGACATCGGAAGAAGAGTCAATAAAACTATCACATTAAAAGAAAGAAAGAGAAGTACAAAGGTCACCCAAGATAACCCATACTAGGATTCCATGTTGGAAAACATTGACATGGAAGATAAACTAAGTGTCAAGTTCTGATGGAGAGTTATAGAAAAAATGATCAGAAGAAAGTTAACAAGGGGAAAACCGCAAAATTGTGATGGGATAAATGGTCAATACTTTCCATGTAGGAAAAGTAAACAGACAATGTTCTTTTGTTTTAAATTAAATTTATAATGATGGGGAATTTATTTATGAGTTTTACTAAAAACATAAAGAGATATACTTACATTTCAAGTAGAGTTTCATACTTTGAAAAAAATTTACCACTAACTCATTGTTTTTTCCAAATGATTATTATTCAAGATGACTTTGTCACACCTGAAAAACTATAATAAACTTCTAGAGAATCACATGATCAACAAAGGATAAACTATATATTTACATTGTATTTGAAGATTAACCAAAACCAAAATGTATATTACAAGATCATATGACCCCCAAAAAAGATATTCTATTAGAGAAATAAACAATAATCTTAAATCCTAAAATTAAACCAATAATAGCCAAGGTTCAATAAATACCATTCAATAAAAAATTGCCCCTAAAATAATACAATATAATACAAATTAATAGCGAAACCCAAAACATTGAATAATTTGATTACATAGTCTTCAACGTAAAATTGTATCTCCATAAAATATCAACTACTCTTAAAGTCACATACATAAAAGTAATTAACCTAATCACATATTCTCTATGATAGGTTATTCTTTTCCATAAATAACCCAAATCTCTATAAATCCAAAATAAAATCATAGATAAAAATTCACCAATAATCCTCCAATGAAATCCCATTGTATTTTATTTTCCTTATCTATATTGTGTTCCCAACAATGTGAATGTCTTCCAAAATAACATTTAGCACTTAATCAACACATAATTTTCTGATACTAAGGATATCCATTTTATAAGACATACATTACATCCCAAATGAACTTATTATTGATCAAAAAAATCATTTAACTAAAAATAATTTGTCACACTAACTAGGGACTTCATGTAGTCCAGTGGTAGGCGATAAATCCCAATCCAACTATGGTTTTGGGTTCGATTCCCACAGCTTTTTCTAACGTGATGGGTTGTCACAGGGTATGCATGTTGTTTTTTTTAAAGCTATATATTATAGCAATCCAATAATGAGATAAATTCATCAAAATAACTATAACATAATTTCACTACAAATGTTATCTCATACCTATCCTTTTCATCCCAAAATTTAATAAATTGTAATTTCCTCAAATTCAAGGATCATATAAACTCAGATAGTAATTTTTAACTATATCAACAATATAAATGATAATTCTTCCTGAAATATCATTTTCACATAACAAATTACAGGGTTACACATACAAGAGAAAAGTCTTCCAAAGTAATCCCATCAACAAAGAGGACTAAAACTTTTAAACATTTATACATCCATTTATTTCCACACAGGTTATTCTATGACCAAGGGGTTATCATATAGAATATGGAATTCATTCAGTTAATTCCCAGTTCCCCTATATTTCCAAAAAATTACTATAAATTTATTCTTGGGATAATTTTTATTTTCTTCCATAGTAATATTTATTTTAAATCATCAATTATTTACTTTATGTCCTTCTTTCCCACACATAAAGAATTTATTTGTTACATTGAGACACTTTCCTAGGTTTTTCCTTCCACATTTCCTACATGATGTAAAATGACCTTTATTATCTCTATGCTCTCCACTGCGGGAGGTCTTACCATTCACCTCCTTTCTCTTCTTTATTGAGTCCGGGAGTTTGTTAATATATATGTTGTTGATCATATTTTAGGAAATCGGATTTGGCATGAACACGATATCTTCTACACCTATCAAAAATCCATTTCATTGCTCATTTCCACCACCGTGCCCACCCTATACATCATTTTCAATGTTACTATGACTTTCGTGAAATCCAGCCATTGACTAACACAAGAAAGCATAATGTGAGTCATAAAATCATTTATAGAATATCATAACTTATAATTTTCAATATAAAACACCTTATGATTAACCAAGGATATTTATTCTCATCATATATTAAAATACATAAAATCAGTTTGTAAAGAAAATGTGAATTATCTTAAGCATATCCCCCAAGATTGTAATAATGAAGAGTGCAGCAAGGCTCCTCATCGTGTACCATGATACCCCGGGTCAAGCCTAAAACTCATTGTCGAAGTTTTTACTCCTAGGTATATTTGTACCAAAGCCTCATTTACCTTCTTGTATCCATACTGGGATGTATTTCTTGGAAGACCCACATAATATTTACATTACTAAAAATTTTGGACGTTCTTCTATACTAATCCTCAGTGTCTATCAGAGGGTAGTTTTTCCTACTCATATTTTTTTTCTAAATCTAGCATCCATGGTTTGTATTAAACTTCCTCTAATTCCTACTATAATGCCTGGACCCCAGTTACCTAAAATCGGTGCATTATTGCATAACATTGGCATTATGTAATGATCATGTACCGAAAGTCCGATCAGTTTAGTTTCCTTGAAATTTCTAGATATATACATTTGTTTTACTTTGTATAATTAAATAAAAAATAACATTGTGTCCCCTTTGAACACTCTTATATCCCTTATCCTATTCATACAGGTTAATCATAATATACATCTTTGCATTCTAGAAAAAAGAAAACATAATAAAGTGGAGTGCTTAAATGCTCAGTAAGGAAAACAATATAGTGGAAACTAGTTTAAAGAAGAACAAAAATTTAAGGAAATGCATAAGATTAGAACAAAATACTTTTAAAAATAAACTTCAGCAGAATATGGAAGAGATAAATAAGAAAATTCCACTTAATTATTCACATGGAAATTCTACAAGTCTAATAATCATATGTAATATCAACAGCCAATTTCAAAATAATGGAATGCATAATGCTAGACTTCACAACCACATAGTCAAGACCTTGTGCGAAGACACTAGTTTGTCTCATGAGACCTATCGATGTATCAAGGAGCTATAGTGGGATCCACCCATCACTTACTAAGTCCAATGAATTCCTCATATGAAAATGTTTAAATATAACATAAACATTCATATTAAGACTAACATACGAAATGTCAATACTTTTTCCATAAAACATGAATAGTATAAAAATAACACATCCACAGTAAAATATATCACAAAACCTTAAATAAATTATGGATGATTTGTATGATAACAAATCAACATTCATTAAGAATAATATCCAATAAAGGATGTTGAGATAGTTGAAAATGATCAGTTAAAATATGTGACAGAAATATCCCTTTTTCATGAAAATATTTAAAATACTCATTATTTATCAAGAAGCTATTTAAAATAGAATTTTGAGTCAATGGGTAACATACCAATTTGAAACTTTTATTAGTAATTTCATTTTTAAAACATTAATTTCCATATATATAAATAAAACCTTAAAACCGTTTTCAAATTAGGGACATTAATGAGAAATATTTAGAAAAATAAAATTTTAAAACATTTAAAAAGTTATTTTTGTTAGAGTTTATAACTAAATGAGAGATTCTTGAGAAAAAACAAATGAAGTAATTAAAACATTATAATATCATGATAATAAATGGATTCAAGATATAATATGTCAAAGTACAGTATACACACGAAATAAAAGTGAAAGGGAGTATAACAACAACGAAGTCTCAGTGGAATGTAAGATGAGATGAATTCCATTATAGAGAGTATATTCTTAGGTTAATAATAAATAGAAGAAATACTTATGTGTGAAAAATATAAATACAATTATTATGATTGGATATTAAGTGTAAATCAATCATTGGACATTCAGACATATTCTTGTAAAAATGACACAAATGCTTTGGATGTTTAACTCAATGAATAGAAATTGAGTTAAAATTACCCTTAATGAGTTTATATAAAAGACATGACAATTTATAATTGGAGTCATTATGTGTGTAAAAATTATGTCCACACAAAGGGGAGTGGAAATTACTACATAAGAAAATAAATAGTGATTTTATACAAAATCTAATATTAAAGTAATTAATGAAGTTGGTGTAAAACCGAATGAGGGAAAATTGAAATCTGAAATTCACTTTCTGATTTTGAAACTTACAAAACATACACCCCATGAAATAAGGATCATCCAATGATGATGAAAATACCCATAAATTAATGTAAATTATGTAAAAAAATCAATCATGGGATGTACATACACCACTCAAAAGGTAATAGTAGAAAATATAGCATGAATATCACATGAATAAAAGTGATATGAAAACCCCTTACATTGTACTTTTTTTAGTATTGTGTAGTTTAACATCCTTTATAATGGTAAAGTCATTGTTATTAAATTATAAAAGAACCAAATACATAAATATGATATCATATATGATCTTCTAATAATTCTTTGTTAATTATATTTCAGTAGTATCATTGTTTTGGTTGGTAACTGATTCGTTTTCCTTTATTTGTTTTGTTATGTAAGTAATGTTGGTTATGTATTGGATGTATTTGATTCATATCCAAAATTATATTTAATTCTTAAAAATTACTTTTTAATCATTAAATGAAAATTATTCGTGAATTATTATGATGGGGAATGAATCTCTTAGTGTTCGTGGAGACGGTAAGCCGTACATATGCACGAACGTCAATATCATTACGTTGATGGTGAAATCATACGTAACTGGATTGTGTATCGAATTTAAAGAATCATTAAAAAGTTATATTTATTATTTATATCAGTTACACTAATTATTATACCAATCCAAATAATGATGTTTTTGAATAAAAAACTACACCACGACGTGGAGACGGTAAGGCGTACAAACACACGTATGGTGATTTTTCCATTTATATGATGGATAGAATAACAAATATTGTTGAAACATATTTATAATAACATCACAGTATATATAATTCACTAGATTTATAGTTTTGGTATGGAAACAAAAAAGAAAGTGGAAGTGGATGAAAAAAAGAACATGAAAGAGGTTCGTGAAATTATTACCTCTTCTTCGGGTGTTTCTTTTTGAGTTTATCAAAAGGGATCCTTAGTATGGATTTATAATCAAAGTAAGGAATACATTTTGAATTGAGTTAATTTGGTAAGACATTTGGGCAGTGGGTGTCCTAGAAAAATGGCTTTGGATGTGTCAAATTAAGAGAAGGGGAAGAACCCTTTTATAACAGAGGTGAGGGTCACTTTAGGAAAAGCTTGAAATATTATTTTATAATAAAATAAATTTCAGTTTATAATGACTCCAAAATGATTTATTTCAAATATATGGTGGGTATGGGTCTAAAACCGCTCAACAAATAGGATTTAGTCATATTTAGGTTACCATTTTAATCATATATTTTAGATTTAAGTCTTTGTTAAACATTTTATCTTTTACCGTGTCTTCTTGTATTCATACACTATATGGTTAATCAATATACTCTAAACTTCCAATAGAACCTCAAGTGGGTAACTAATAAAATATATATTATTATTTAATCGTATGGACAAAAATTTTATTTTTAGGAATAATACATCAACCAATAATATAGTATTTGTTTTAAAAACTAATTTTCATCAATTTTGACACTATTTGGTATTTAGTTTTTTTGAAAGTTATAACAACCTTATAACTTTGATAAAAATTATTCTAATCATCCCTAAAATGTCATATTATCCTAAAAAATTCTTGGTTGAAATCAAAACTTCTAATTTTATTTATTTTAATATTTATAATATAAATTATTTTAATATTTCATCAAGAAGGTAATTACTTCATCATCATTGTGTCATAAATAAATTTAATTATTTAATATCAAAAAATTATAAATAAAATACCATTATGTAGGAAATATTGTTATATTTATAGTGAATATTTATAGTCGAATTTAACTTATTTTTGACCCCATATTAAAAAAAATTTAGTTAATAAACATTTAATTTGACACTTCTAACTCTTCTTTGAATAAAATAATAATAAATTTCCTAATCTAATCCATGTAGACCTAAAAATCCTATATTATTTATAATTTTGTTTTTCGTTGAATTAAACTTATCAAATTGAATTAGTACATCTATTCGGGTAATTATAATATCATTTTTGGCTTTAATTACCCTATTTACTTTTAACCGTGGTAAATAAAAGTCAAAAGCTACTATTCAACAAAAAAATAATCTTATTGAACCGATTTTTACTTAATGATATTATCAATGTCTCTTGGATTTTTGAAATTCAATTCACAGAAGCTGTAAAATTTTGTTTTATGTAAATATGAAAATGCTCCTAGAAGGTCGATAAATGAAAGTAAAAAGTTCAATAAAAATTTATACATCTAAATTTGTTATAAAATGGCTACAATGAATTAAAGTGAACATATTTAGGAATTATATATCTATTTGGACATAAAAAAAAATCAAATAAAATCAATATTTATTTAAATAAAAATTTGGTTTTAAACTATAACACAGTGTTTTTCAGTATTCATCCAAAATAGAATGTTTCCAGAAAAATACCAACTATTTACCTTAAGATAATTTTGATATTTTGAATTAAAAAATGAATTCTATTTTACCAAATTAAAAAAATATAATTTTTATTAATTTATTTAAAATTAATTCTCATTGTCAAAACTGAAAAGTGGGTTTTTAAAAACTAAAAACTATCAACAGATTGACAAGTGTTTATGTAAAAAATTAAATGTGAAATTACATATACTGACCTACATTGTATTAAATGATAAAAATATAATATTATTATAATTGCAAACCATTCATATTCATGATTTAACTGTTTAAATTATTTCAATTAAAAAAGATGATTTCAATTAAAATTTAGTATTTTTTAGTATTCATCAAAATTTGAAAGTTAAAAATAAATTACCAAAAATTCATCCAAAATAAATTTTTTACTTCCCAATTATAAAGAAGGATATAATTTCATTAAATTGAATATATAAAAGTGTCAAATTTAGGTTTTAAAAGTGGTTTTCCATTAAAAGGTGGAAATATTTCATTTTTAAAAAATACATCTTTTATCTGAAAAAATAAATTTATTCTAATATTATGTATCAAAAACACCTAATATAAATTCTAAAATTATATGGAGTATATAAAATTAAAAATTCATTTCATACTATTCATAACTTCTTTTTTTAATGGTTTATTTGGTAAGTCGTGGTGCGCTCAAACTCGGTGTTGTGTGTATCGCAGGCTATTGAATTACTTTAAAGAAAATAATTTACTATGTAATAAATGGGTGTTACAAGAACCTTTGTATCGATTCCTATTATTTCCTCTATTGTTATTTTTTTATTTTTACATTTTATTGTACTTGATTTGGTTTTATTAAACCCTAGGTTATGAAATTTATATGATTTTCATGGTTTATTTGGTATTTAGGATTCATAAAAATTTATTATTCCCTATTTTCATGTTAATCTGGTCTACACATGTAATTTTAATTGATTTTAAGGTTTTTTGATAATTTTTTATTTTGGATATATACTTGTGTGTTTATATATATATATATTAAAATGTGAATATATATATATATATATAAATGTTAAAACAAATGAGTAATATTTTTTATATTCATATATGTCTATCTATATGTATGTTTTTATCTATGTATATATAAATTTGATATGTAATTTTCATTAAAAACGTGTTAGAAAATATTTGATGTATTTATATTAATTAATAAATCTTTTAATATAAATATATATTACCTTATAAATATGCTTATATAATGGTTTAAAAAATGTATAAGGTTATATATATATATGTGTATGTATGTATATTGACATGTGAATATATAAAAAAAAATTTAAAAAATGTATAGGGTTTTTGACCTACACACACACACACAAACAATTGAAAATTGTATATGGTTTTTGACATATATATATATATATATTTGTATGTGTGTGTGTGTATTTATATTTTGATCTGATTTGTATATTTGAATAAAAAACATGTAAAAATATATTTGACTAAAAAATCATGTAACATATATATATGTATATATATATATATATATTAACATCTGAATATGTATATATAAACATTTAAAAAATTGAAAGGTTTGATATATATATATATATATATCTGTGTGTGTGTGTGTGTGTTTGTTTGTGTGTGCTTATATAGATTTAATATGTATATTTTTTTCAAAAAGAGTTAGAATATATTTGATGTATTTATATTGAATATGAAATCTTGATTTATATATATAGTAATTATTAAAAATATAAGAATAATTTAAATAATTAGTAATAATCATTAAATAGTTTATAATAATTAATAACTAATTAGTCAATATTATTAATAAACAGTAAATATTAGTGTTAATTACAAAATATTATTAACAATATGAAAATTTGAGAAAAGTATGATAAATTGTAATAATTTCTAAAAGAAAAAATATGAAATACTAGTAATTGTAAAAAATGACAAATCATTATTATAAATTAAGTTATAAATTATAAATAAATACTATTACGAAAAAAATAATTTTATCAACTAGTGAAAATTAAAAAATATTGGAAATAAAATCTATTTTTTATCATACCTTTAAAAAACAATAAAAAACAAAAACAACTTTTAGAAATTCACCATAATTCCTAAAAATATTGTATTTATTAAAATAATTTAATTTAATAAATAATATATATATATAATATTAATAAAATATTAAAAATGTTACCCTGGTGTGCGATGTTACCAAATACCTGACGCGCACAAAATTTTATGTCGCACCTAGGGTAAACACATCATTCTCGATCTAACCGTGGTCTTAGAATTCTGATACGATTCACTTTTATAGATATATACCAATTTTTAAAAAAAATTAAAATAAAACTATTAAAGGAATTCTTATCATGCGTAATGTTACCAAATTATCGATGCACACAAATGTTATATCACATCTAGGGTAAACCCCACATCTTTGGCCTAAGAGTGGTCTTCAATTATTCATACAATATAAAGTTTCATAGATAGTTAATTTTTATATAAAAATTATAACAAAAATATTAAATGAATTACCGTCACGAATAATGTAACCAACCACCCGATGCACAAAAATGTTATATCGCACCTAGGGTAAACCCAAAACCCATGAAATAATGGTAGTCTCAGATTTCTGATATGACACACCATTATAAATATTCTTCTATTATTAATGTAAGATTATAATAAAATAATAAAGGAATTACCACCATCTGTGTTGTTACCAAACTCTAAACATTCAAAAATGTTATGTCTTGTCTAGGATAAACCCCACATCCCAAAAATAATGGTTGTTTCCGATTTTTTATACGATACACAGTGTGGGAAATATACAATTTTTTTATAAAATTTTTTAATAAAAATATTAATTGAATTACTCTCATGTGGAATGTTACTTAACAAATGAAACACACAAATATTCTATTACGCCCAAGGTAAAACCTGTATCCCCAATTTAATCGCGGCCTTAGATTTTTGATATGGCACACCATTATAGAGATTCCTAATTATTTTTAAAAATAAATTATTATAAAAATGGTAAATGAATTACCATCATGTGTGATGTTACCAAACTCTCTGTGCCCTCAAATTTTATATTACATATAGGGTAAACCCCACATTTGAGACCTAACAATGGTATCCAATTTGTTATACGATACACAGTTTGGGAGATAGTTAAATTTTTTTATGAAAAATTATAATAAAAATACTAAATGAATTTCTCTCGCATGAAATGAAACCAAACATCAGATACTCACAAATGTTATGTTGCTATGAGAGTAAATTCAGTATCCCCGATATAATAGTGGTCTCAGATTTAGGATATGATACACCATTTTGGTGAAACTAAATTTTTTTCGAAAAAATTTATAATAAAAAAATTAAACGAATTTTCATCATGCGTGATGTTACCAAAATCTCGACACAGAAAAATGTTATATCATATCTAGGATAACTCCACATTGTATACCTAATGTCAGTCTCTAATTTTTCTTACAATACACAATTTGGGATATGCTTAATTTTTATTATAATACACAATTATAAAAATATTATATGAATTACACTCATGTGCAATTTAATCAATCACCTGACACACACAGATGTTATATAAAGGCAATGGTAATCCCAAAAACCTCGAAATAACGGTGACCTCATATTTATGACATGATACACCATTTTGAAGACACTTAATTTTTTAAAATTTATTATAATTAAAAAATAACATTAATTACTATCGTGTGTGATGTTACCAAACCCTCAACACACACTAATGTTATGTCACGTCTATGGGAAACCCCACATCCCGAGCCTAGCAATGATATCCAATTTTTCTTGTGAAACATATTTTGGTAGATAATTATGTTTTTTTTAAATTATAATTAAATTATTAAATTAATTTCCCTCACAATGAATGTAACCAAAAAACATACACACACAAATATTATTTCATGCATAGGGTAAACCTTGTATCATAGATCGAGTAGTGGTCTCTGATTTCCCATATGAGAAATTGTTTGAGAGATATTTCATTATTTTTGTAAAATAACATATATGTATTGTAATATATTTAATATTTTTATTTTATATACGTTGATATTCTATGGGCCTTATAATCCATTGTTAACCTAGTTCCTCACATCGATCATATTTCGTTGAAATATTCCATGGTGTTAAAATATATTATTAATTTGAAATTATTAAAAATAATCATTAATTTTTATTCTCATATTTATTTATTTTTAGATAACTATACACTTAATAAGTACACACTAGTTTCTGTTATACGATCAGGATTGGATAAATCATCAAAACAATCCCAAAAGATCTAGTATAAGTCTTTTTTACGTTGAGGGTATCGAAACTTTTATATCAATTGTACCATATAATTCATAATATTTTCAAAATAAAAAATTAAATATCCATGTAATAAATGTTATTTTGTAATTTAAAAAAGACTAACAATGTTGGAGTTCATCTATTGCATTTTGTATTTCCAAAATATTATATTTTTTATTATCAGCATGGTGAAAAAAATAAGTAAAAAAATACAAAAATGGTTCATAGTCTATCATTTCAGAATTTTTTATATGAGCCTGAGGGTATATATATTTATGAAACAACAACATAGAATGATATTCATAATTCTGATTCAGAACCATCTCTGTTTTACAATTTTTTTAAATCTGCTGAGGCAGCCTTGTATCTAGGATTCTTAATGATAAAACATGAAGTTGTTACAATTTTTTGGCTATTAAATCATTTTTTGGCATGTTAAATAATTGTTTTGATTAGATATTATTATTGGTTAATTTTTTGTTTGCTGAAGAAGATACATTACCAAGATGTTTTTATAAAAGTGAGAGGTTGGTCCATAGTTTGGGTCTTAGTTATCAAAAGATTCATGCATGATCATATGAAAATATATTACATTATGATGATTAGTAATCATTAGTTAATTGTACAACCTATGGAGAATCGAGGTATAAAGTTTCCCAACAAAAAAGTTTGTATTTCCTATGAAACAATTGAGCTATTTTTCAATTACACCCCGTTTACAACATTTAGTTATATATCGAAACACACCTAATTTGATGAAATAAAATAAATAATGTATTTCTGTTAGTAAAAGATTAAATTTTCCATGTGATGGTAATTCATGGAAATGCATTGATCATATTCAACCTTATTTTTCTTTATGACCTCATAAAATATAGTTATTTCTTTCTACTACTGGTTTCTATCCAATTGAAACCGATGGAAGTTAATAATATTTTTGGCATGTTTTCCTTAGTCCGTACATCTTGCCTCATTGGACGTTGAAGAAGGAACCATATATATATAGTGAAATTAATTTCAAGAAATCCAATTTATAATATTTATGTCTATTTGAATCAACTAATTGATAAGATAATTTTATTATGGATCAACAGTGTGACTATATTTGATATAGTTGCATATCGTAACTTTAAACTAAATGTTGTATTAATATGGAATATCAATTACTTTTCGTCATATGGTATGTTATCTGGATGGAGTACACATGGTCTAAAATCATTTCCATAACACATGTCTAAAAAAATTATTTATTACTTGTAACGGGATATATACTAGTTATTTGGATTCTGATCAGAGATTTCTTCTATTAGATCACCCTTTTAGAAGGAAGAAGAATAATTTAATGAAAAGTATAACTGAAATAGATGAATCGCCATCAGTACTCTCAAATATTCTGGTAAAATATATCATCTCTTCGTTAACTAATGTTAGTTTTGATCCAACCATTAACAAAATTAAATGGGTTTTGGAGAGATCATGATTGGATTAAGTGAATAATTTTTTGTGACCTTCCATATTTATTTTATTTGTTGGTTCCTCACATGTTAGATGAAATGTGTATTGTGAAAAAAACTGATATCAAATTTTATACCATTTTGGAAACACACGGGAAGACCAAAGAAAATGTAAAGGCATTTTTAGATCTTGACATGATTTATAGACATCATAAACAAGAATTATTTCAAGAATAAATATCACACAATTTAATGAATCTAAAAGAAAATTGCACACTTTCTAAATATTTCTTTTTATTATTATTCTATCAATGGATTATATATTTGAGGTTACAAGATGGTTATGTTTTTAATTTATCTCACTGAATCATAAATGATTATAATACCAGTTTAAAAATTCTTGACTATCATGTCTTAATGGAAACATTATTGCATGATTCTCTTATAAGGTTGTTGAATTTTTAAATTTAGGATGTGTTAATATAAATAACATATTTATTCTAAGATATTATCATGGAAACATCATATTATGATGCATTGATTATAATGAAGGATGAGGTTGTTTTAATTGTATGTATGTTGGAAAAAATATTCCATCTAGGATTCTTTAACTCAACAAAACATTTAACATTACATTTATTATATGAAGATAAATGGAGAGGGCTAGTAAATTTTTGATGGATGTACCCAATTATTATATGTATAAAAAAGTTATTGAATAAAGTACATAACAATGAATCAGTTAGAGGTTCAATTGTTGAAGTGTACTGTTAGGAGACAATTTCAAATTTATACTCTTATTATTTTAAATCAGAATATCCTTCAAAATATAATCAGATGGTTTACAAGGATACAAATGGTGATGATCTCACGTACCATTAGTTGTTAGTTATTAATCAGATCGATCTTGGTTTTAGTGGTTATGGAGAATGATCGATTATAGAGGAAGAACTCCCCAAAGCCCATACATATGTTATGCTGAATTCTAATGAAATTACATGATTAGTGAAGTGAGTAATAATTTTTATTATTTTGTAAAATTTTAATAATATATACCTTTATTTAAATTATTCTTATTGTAGTCTATATTAGGACCATATCAAAAAAAATTATACAAATCATATGTGATTCCCTTGAATAACGTCGTCAATAAAAAAATATTGGATTTAAAGACTAGTAAGTTGAGTAGATTTTAATGGAATAATAAATCAGTTTTTTATTGATAACTATAATTATTAATTTTTATTAATTTTTGGAAATACTAAATGAAAATAAAATTGATATTCATTTATGTGTGCTAAAAAATATTCAATCTAAATTGGTAAAATAATATAATGTGTATGTGGTTAATGGATTTTGATTCCAAACACGCATATATGGAAACTCGAAGGAATTAATGAATAATGGTGTTTGATTGAAAGGATATCATCTTAATGAAATAAAAGTATAATTTTATGGTATAATGGATGAAATAATTTAGTTATGTTATCTAGGACCACATTATATTATAATTTGTAAATTCTATTCGTTTGATATTGATTGAGGGTTATGAGTTCATCCACAAAATGGAGTCATTAACATTAAATAAAATAGTCTTCTTGTATAAAATGAACCATTTTTATTGGAACATCAATATTTTTTGTTTATTATACAAACTACTATGATGTTTTGAGAGATTTGAATGACTGATGGAGTGTCATAAAAATGAAATCATCTGGAAACCAGTTTAATGGAAACTAAAGTGTTTCTGTGGAAGCGAAACGTATTAAATTTTTAAAAGAAAAATCTCAAAATATATCTCTTACCTGATGATATATAAATATTGATGAGGAATCTACCTAGTTTTTCTATGATGATATAGATAATGTTGATGAAGTAATAAGTGATGATGAAACTGAAAGTCGTATGGAAGTTAATGATGTTGAAGATGAGGATGGAGACATTGTCCTAAATGAAAATGCACAATAAGATGATGATTAATGTATTATATTCATGTATTTGTTACTTTCTTATATTTTATATTTGTATTAACAATTATTTAAAGGTAAGATTGATTGTTTTAAATGGCTACGCCCAATGATCTATTTTGTTCCTACAATAATGCTAGTAAGTATTAGTTTTTAATATTTTTTATACGTATTAAAAATTTTTGACAAGTAAAAATATTATATTCTACATGATATTTATTATTTTTCTATATTTGATATCAGTATTAACAAATATTTACAGGTTTAATTATAATGATCTGGTATTTATTTCTAGGTAATTATTTTATTCGGGTATTTATTATTTTTTTTTATATTTGATATATATATTTACAATTTAATATTGTTAAGAATATTATATTCTAGTATTTATTAGTTATATATGTTTTATATGGGTATTAAAAATTTATTACAAGGAAGATTATTTATTTCATATAGATGTAGATTCTCCCGATGATCTATTTCATTCTTTCATTGATACTGAAGTTCTTGCTGATGAGCCTAATTCATCTGATATGAATGATACTGTGACTATTAAGAGGGGGTGCAATCATGATTGACTATTGATTCTTGACCTTATTCCAGATATATTCTCATCTATTGATTTTGATCATAGTTTATGAAGGTATGTTTAATTGTTTAATATATTTATTTTATGTTATGTTCTTTTATTAATTTTGGTAATAATATTCTGGTTTTTCTTATTTCATAATTTTTCACATTTAGTTATTTGACAGGATGATGTGATTTTAAGAAATTATTTTCTAAAGACATGGGTGTCATCAGACCATGGTTCCATCGACATTCATTTTCAAATGATTGACCCTGAGATTTTACTTTGTTAAAAATAAATATAATTTTTAAAATTTATTTAATTACTAGCATATTTTTTATAATTTTCATGCATATTTTAGGTTTATATTTTTTGATAGCCTAAGAGAACCTTTATAGGAGGCATGAGAAATTTTTATACGTGAGTACTTTGATAATTTTTTACACCACATTAGAAGGTGAGCTACCGATAATTCTTCTGATACTATTTTCAACTAGTCATGCATCTCCCAACAACCTAACTATATATCACCTTAGGTAAGCAATGTATTGTGCTCATATGTGGTAGTAGATACTTTTAGGGGGAGTTTTTCCTGTGTATGTCAGACCTAAGGGAGGCATGAGGTCACATATGGGGAAAAACTTTTACATCCGGAAAACATCGACGACATATAGAAATCAATATTATTAATTTCTGTTGATACACTTTAACTATAAAATGATTGATATATTAAACAAGTCACTGTTGAACCATCTACATTGATGATTGAAGTTTATTAGTAGGTGTATGCTGATCCCCCTACAAATGAACTTATAGGAAACCAACAATTCCATATTGTGGTTAGTAATATTTTAATTTTTTTACTAATTTTAATTTATTTCTATTATAATTTCTAATTATAATTAAAGAAAACGTATGAGGTTTTACCTTCTCATTCATAAGAGAGTCAACGTAAGAGAGATGTTTATTCCACTAGTGTTTCATGTATCAATGATGTGACATAGATACTGGTAACTTTTCATTATGTCATGAACGGTTGGGTGATCTATATTGGATCATGAGTGACACCAATGATTTGTTACATTACTTCTATGATGTTATTGATGAGCTCAAAGGTAGCTAGTAGAGATTCATCATCGATGTTTTCATCCACTATACAATTTGAG
Organism: Viscum album; assembly: GCA_963277665.1. NCBI lineage: Eukaryota > Viridiplantae > Streptophyta > Magnoliopsida > Santalales > Viscaceae > Viscum > Viscum album. Next base: position 864,085,327 of record OY728132.1, on the reverse strand, counting down.
GAGAGGTTGATATCTTAGGATGAGTTGATAGAGAAGATATAGTGAGAGCGAGGGGAGTGTGAGAAGTAACATTTGAGAGGTGTGTAGATGATGGAGTATATATGATGCCTTTCAACTAGCATTGGTATGAATTTTCCTCCTCTGATCCTTCGAGTGATACTCCTTCACCTGATACTAATTGATGATTTCTTATGTTTTATGACTTTTTAATATGGGGTGAAAAAAAATATGTTTGAAACGTTGTATTACTTTTATGTCTGTTTTAATATTTTTTAAATTTTTAAAATTATTTATAAATATTAATAACATTTTTTTAAAAAATAATTTGTTTAATTATTTGTAGTTATTTTTAATAATTTTTTATTTTTTATTTATTTTTTATTTTTTAAAAAATTTATGTATTTGAGTTGAAATGATCATTTTTCACAAATAATATTAATTGTGATGGACCATTATAACAAATCATTTAAAAAAATTCAAGTATTTTTTGAATCTCATTAAATAGATGATCATGGTTATTTCATCAATAATAATTATTTTCTATATTAAATGGGCCATTGGATATAACCACAGTTGAAATGCCATTTTTTGCAATGGTGTATTATTAAATGTCGCCCGTCACAAATGAATTTTCTCAATGACAGTCTATTGCTAATGCACCACCACTAAAAATGGAAGCTGTAGTAGTGAATACATGATATTTTATTTAAACCATGATCAACTATTTAATGAGATTCAAATAATACTCAAATAAAATTACTTTAATTTTATAAATGCAAAATATTTTGTAATCTTATGTATAAACATTTTTTATTTTATCTTTATTTTCTAATCTATAATTACATTATAAGTTACCCTTTTGATTTCTAAGTAAACACCTTTTCCTCGATCATAAGATATTTCATATTACATGGTAATTTGTATTATAAATATCAACATTTTATATTTGGAATATATTATAAATTAATATATTATAAAAATTTATAAAATCAGTTATAAACAATTAATATTTAATTAAATTATAAAATCATTATATATTAAAATATTCTCAAAAACCTTTTAGTATAATTTATAATCCATTTAAAAACCATAATCAAACATAAAAAATATATATATTTTTATGTTTTTTATTTACTTACACGTAGTAAATGATACTTTCATAAAGGTTACTTCAATTACCTTTTTGCAGATTGACTATGTAAAGGGAACACTAATCTAGTTGTATAAATGTAATGTGTTACCTTTACACATCCCGACTACGTAAAGGTTACACGACGCTTACCTTTACGCAGCTCACCTCTATAAACATAAACACTTTTCTTACCATTTCATAGCCCAACATCAAAGAGGAAACACATTGATTACCTTTATGAATCCCATGTAACACTCTGTTATTTTTAGAATAATATTATATTCGATAACGTATACAACACACAACACAAAAATTAAATGAACCGTGGAACACTATTTAAACAATTATTTTTTTAACACGAATGTTATAACCTAGCTGTTAAATTGGATGGTTTTATTATAATTAACCATATTATGAATTTTATATAAATTTATTAACTAATAAAAAATTAATTTTTCATTATTATAAAATAAACACTCTAATTTTACTAATGTTATTTTATAGGTTTTCTTCAAAAATAATTTAATTACTTTTTATGAGAAAATGAACAAATTAATTTTTTTTACTTGTAGAAATTTATTATATAAAATTAACATAATTTATGAAATCAAAATATAAAAATTATCTCAGGATAAAATTTTAGGATCTTTCTGAAAATATTTATTTTCTAGTGAATAGTGAAAAATACTAATTTTTATTGAAAACTATATGTTTATTTCAACCATAGAAAAGTTACATATTGTTTTAAAATAGCTAAAAAGTAATATTATTTTTATTATATTATTAATAATTCAAATATGAATATTGGTATCAATTTCATTTTATATTTTGGAATAAAAACATTTTTATACTTAAATTGGCTTTTTTTTAAAACAGGTTTTCCTTCCCTTTTTCATGTTTAATTATAATTTAAATCAATCCACAAAATTTTTTTAAATTTTTTAACATCGAATACATATTTTTATTCAATATTTAAAAATTTATGAAATAATTTTGTGTTATTTTTGTTCAATATGAATAGTATCATTATAAATTTTTGTTACCATGGTAAAATGTAAATCTGGTAAAAAAGATAAAAATAAAATGATAAGGACTAGAAAATAAACCAAAAAATTGATTAAATATTATTTTATGAATCAATTTTGTCCATTATCATCAAATATTTCTAAATATATCATTTTATGGACATTTTGATGTGATTATGAACTTTATTGTATTTTATTTAATGAATAGTCAAACATGCCCCACACTTGATTTAAATAAGTGTAATATTTTTAATATGGTTTCATCCAAAGCATAAGTTAAAATATAAATATTATATTTAAATCTAAAATATCTATCATAATCAATGTAATTAATTTTTAGTTTTTATTGAGAAATTTATTGTATTAAATTCTTATGCAACATTGATGTAGCAATTATTTAATTAATGTAATAAAAAATAAACAATATTAAAAAGATTAAAAATAATATAAATTGAGATATTTAAGGTTATAAAAGAACTATATAGAATACAATGACAATTTCATAATATAATAAAATTGTTTTTCTGAATTTTAATTGTTGTATTGGTGTTTCTAACGTCAATGTAATTAATAGTATCCAAATTGACAATAATGCTATTTTATGGGATTAATATTTTACAAGTAGTTGTGTAATTTTTTCTTCATCACTACTTTATAGAGATGGTTAAAATGATGAAAATAATGGATATATACAATAATTATGAAATCATATTTTTTCTATAAAATTAATATATCACCCTTTTTGTTACCCATTCACCATTAATGGAATGATATCATCGTTCGTGCTTATATACGACCTACCATCTCCATGAAGAGATGCGACTCATTTTCTATATTAAATATTACATAATGGTTCTAAAATGTTATTAAATAATTAAATATTATATTTATATCATTAATAACATTCTGTATTTGATTAATATATATCCCATGCACATGAACTAGAACTTTAATGACAAAAAATGCATGAAAAAATGAAGCAGTTAACACCCAAAACAATACAAATAATGAAATGTAATTAACGAGTATGTGGTAAGATGTTATATAAGTATTTTATCTGGTATAATAAATATGAATATGGTTATTCTATTAATTAATAATATGATATAAACCATAACACAAGAGGTTAAATCATGTTTAACTAATGAAAATTGCATGGTAAGGGATCTTAAGTCTCACTTTTATTTCTCAGGGACGTTTTCTACATTCAATAATATTATTTTGTGTGGTGTGTATAATTCCATTTGAAATTTTATAGCATGAAATCTGTAATATTAATGATATATAAAATTCCTATTCAATTTATTCTACCATGGAGGTTATGGTATAATTTTTACCAATGTGGTAAGGGTTTCTTTCACAATCTCTTCATTATTTGGGATTGTTTTTGTTTAAGTCACAATCGATAAATTTTTAAATCACATATCCTTGTTTTTTAAAATTGTTTTCTTGAAGGTTTTTATTATTATTATAAAATTGTTTGAACTCGTTTTTAACCATGTTTTAATTTTTATAAAATATTTTAAACGGAATCCCCTTAGTGTTTTCTAAACGATGTACATTATTACTTTTATGAAAAAAAAATATGGAAGGATTTTTTTTAACTTATATGAAATGTTCAACTTATCTTTCCATCGTGACGTATACATTCTTTGAATATTATTTTACAGGTTTAATATTTTTTTCAAAAACAATGTTTTCTTTTATAATAGCGTAGTTTTTAAAAAGTATGTTATTTCAAAGTGAAGAAGGGTATTTTCCACATAATTTTTTCAATGATATTATTATAATATTTTCAACTCTATTAAAATAAATTGTTGAATCATATGATTTATTGAAATTGATCTCTTATGACATCATATACCATATTTTATTGAATTTATATATGTTTAGTTTGGCTAGGGATATATTATTTTGATTTCATTTTACAAATTACAATAGATGGTTTACGATTATGTATATTGGTTAGGAAAAATATTAACATTTCACATGATAGTTTCAATAAGAATAGATATTATATTTCACCCCTTTCATATGAGGAATTCATTAGACATAGTATGTGATGGGTGCATCCCACTATAGATTATCGATGCATCGGTAAGACTCCTGAGATAAACTATATTGGGTATTGGTTGAGGGATTATACATTTATGTATATTTCATGGAAAAGGCCTTGGAAGTATGTTTTATATGTATGGAATTACTCATTCTATCATTATGATATTATTGATTGATGTACATGAGATTATTCAACATGTTATAATATGCATGGATATGTTTCAAGCTCTTGTGATTATTTATATGGAATTATGTCCTCATCATTTATTCCTAAAATATTATGATCTAGTTATTGGGTAAATGGAATAAGTTTTAGTTATTAACCTTTCCACATTGATGAAGTATTATTTACTCATATATTTTGTTGTACAAAATTCATTACTGAGCATTTAAGGTCACCCATTTTATGTTTATTTTAAGCAAGATGCCAATAAGTATATTATGATTTATATGAAGGGATAGTCTGGAATAATATTGGTTTCCTCATAGTAAATACTTTTTTATATATTATGTATTCGAATTAATGTGAAATTTTAGTATATATATACTTTACCAATAATACTAATCTATTCGATACGTTGGGATGTGATTACATGTATCTTATGACACTGTTATAAAGTAACCATAGAATATGGGATACTGGAGTAGGGTTTTTATAATTGGTATAAGAATAAGTGTAGTATAAACATTGGGAAATAGGGTTAGGAAATCATAAATTAGGGAATATTACCACATGAATGGATTTGAGGATAAGCCTACATATAGGATAACATCATATAGAGTTGATAATGACCATGGATAAACTATTTTATACATAAATATTCAATTATTGAGAATTAGGTGTCATGATTTAGACATCATTTGAAGAGTATTTCATTATTATTTGATAAATAAGTATGATTATTATACTTTTATGCTTACATGTTAACATAGAATGGGATAGAAAATGTGGTAATTATGATAAACCAAATAGAATGATAATGGGAGTGAAATATATTTTGATTATACATTATCAATTATCAAGATACATGGTTAAATGTCTACACCTTACCCAACTCTCAGACTCACTAAAAAAGAACTATAACTTTTTATGAGAGAATCGATAGTTGAGTACATGGGTGAAAGAAGTTAAATTTATTTCATCTTAGAAATATGGAAAGAGAAACCTTTTTGAATATATCAATGGATTGGGAAATTTATTAATTGTGGGAAATAAGGATATAAATAAACAAATTTCTAAGAAAAAATAAAGAGTATAATGAAAGGAAAAAATCATCATACTTATGCATTTATAGTTCTTTGTCTAAAATGTTTAGAACATGGGAATTATCTGAGTCAATTACATATTATTAAGGTTAACTTCTAGACCAAGGAGGGGTTTAGGTTTTTATTTTCCAACCACTGATGTGGAATTATAGAACTATTATGTATTGGGATTACAGAATTATGGTGTAGATGTATTTTAACAAAGGTAGTTTGGTTATAAGAATCGTGAAATTTCTATGGATTGTGATTATTTTGGAAGTATATATGTATTCATTAACTTAAGATTTATATACACCATCATGGTTTTTTGTTTTTAATGTATATCATAATTTTAAATTCATAAACACTCTTTTCACATTTTATTTTATGGGAGTTAATCAGGATTAACGATTTTTTGGATACACTCAAGAAATACAACCAATTATTCTAGTATATGTTTTTAGTTATTTAAATAATATTTCCATTACATTTTTTGGAAATAGTTTTAAAGGTATGGGAAACTTTTAGGGTTTATATAATAACTGATTATAAATTAATAATGGGTTATTATAATTTTGGGAATGAAAAATAAAAAGTATAAGATCACTTTTGAAGATAAAAAATTTATCTGATGATAAATTTATTTAAGATATTTATGTGGTTATATATCATTTTGTTTTCATTTTAAAAGAATTATATTAATATTGTTTTAGAAAAATTACAACCCATAGGTTGGGATACAGCTTGTCGCATTCGACAATGTCACAAGGCATGAACATACAACTGATGGGTGACAAGGGTGAATCACCTACCACTCCCCTATGGGAAATCCTAGTTAGTATGAAATAGTTTTCATTTATTTAAATGATATGATAGATAAAATAAAAGTTAATTCTCAATAAATATTCTTTATCATATAGATAACCATGTAATTTTAAATTGATTTTGTGTTATGTGATTTATATTATTTTGAAAGATGATCACTACTTTGGGAACCCTCCATGATTAAGGTAGTGAAAATATTATAGAATTTTATATTAGGAATAAAAGTTTAATTTTATTTCTAAGGAATATATTATTTTATTATATAATTATTATTATTGAGGTTTTTTAATTATTAGTGTAACTTTGATATTATATATTTAGAGCAAGCACATTTTTGAGATAAATATTAAATTTACCTTGGAAGACTACATGATAAAATCCTTTTGATTTTTTGGGTTCAATATCAAGATGGAATATTTTTTAAGACATTTAACGATACTTTTTTATTGAATGATATAAGATGAATTTTGGGTATTACTATTGAATTTTGGGACATTAAAGTAGTTTTCTTCTTATGAAGGTTTATTTTTTGGGAAATTATCATATAATTTACTAACCATATTTGCACTGGTCATGTATAATGATATAAGGAATATGTCATTTTTATTTTGTGGATTTTCTATTGGTAGAATGTTATTCTAGTGCTTCCAGCAAAAAAAAATTATACTCATCGTTTGGGAAAAAAGATGAGTTTTTTGTGGAAATTTATTAATGGATGAAACTCTAATTTTTATGTAAGTGTATCCCTTTATGATCTTAATCAAGGTAGTAAAATAATTCCTCAACTCTAGGAAAAATATTTTGGAACAAAAATATTATCTATTTTATTTTATTAATGAGAAATCAATGGAATCTTAGCCCACCACTGATTTATGTTTTTTTCATGGTTAAATTTCCCATGACTATGTTCACTATTATTCTCCATCATTTCGTGGGAGTTAGTTTTCACTTCCATATACATGTTTTCAGTTTCCACATATGTTCTCTTGTATGGAAAATTATTATTTGTTATCCCAAATGACCTTGGTACATACTCTTCCCTATTTTTAAGAGGAACTTCTATTTACCCTTTTTACAATGTGGTATTCCCATAGAGGTATTCTCAAATGTCAAACCCATGATTACAAATCAAATGTTAAAATTATGATGATGAATTTTATTGAAGGTCTATAGAATTTTACACCCTAATATTTTTAAAATAAAACTACGTTCAATAGAGTATACAACCCACAATGGAAAATTTAAAGGAACCATGACACACAATTAGAATTATTATTATTTTAATATGTGAACTAAAATCAATCCATTAATTAGGGAGTGTGAACAAGACTAACCATATTATATATAATATATAAATTTATTTACTAATACAAATTTATTGATTAAGTCAAAGGAAATAAACACTTAAATTTCGGTAAAGTAATTTTATATATTTTCTTCAAAAATGATTTTTATAATTTTTTATGAAAAAATCAAGATATTTAATTTTTTTCATTTTCAAATAATGTATTTGATAAAATAAAATTATTTTTTAATATAATAATATCAAAATTATCATAGGGTAAATTTTTTATATTTGTTTAAAAATATTTATTTTCAAATAAATAGTGAATGATTTTGTTTTCAATGAACATTTTATTTTTATTTCAACCTTTGAAATGTTCTATTTTATTTTAACATTGATTAAAAGTAAAATTAGTTATATTATATTATGAATAATATAAATATGTAAATTATAATCAATTTCATGTTGGAATTCAGAATAAAAAAATATATTCTTAAAAAGGCATTTTTTTTAAAAAAATTATTTTTCTTTGCATTTTGTCGATTTAATTTTAAATTAAATTCTCTGACTTAAGTGTTTTAGTTTTAAAAATTGAATCAATATTTTGATTCAATATGTCTAAAATTATAAAATACAACCCTTTTATTTATGTTCAATATGAGTCGTATCCTTGGTAATTTTTGTTACCATGGTAAAGGGTAGACATAGTATGTAATGTTAAAAAAAGAAATCAAGGGATTTTTAATTCATAATATATTTATTGTCTTCTAATGGTTAACATTACCATGTCCATGTTTCCAATCATTATGAATTGATTATTGGTAGTTATTTTTCTCTTCCATTTCCATGTTTTCACTTCCCACTTTTTTTCTCCTGTATGAAAAACTATTATGTGTTATCTCAGACGATCTTTATACTTCTCCTTATCTATTTTTAAGGGGAATTACTATTGAACCATCTTATATTGTGGGATTTCCACAAATGTTTTTTCTAATGTTAAACCCATGATTACAAATAATAATTTATTATTTTGAGGATGAAATTTAATGAAGGGGGGTAGAATGAAACACCCAGATATTTTTAAAATTACACTATGTTTGATATGGTAAATAACACACAACACCAAATTTAAAGGAACTGTTATACATTCTTAAAATTATTATTATTTTTACACGACTAGTAAAACCTAGACATTAGATGTAGATTGTGAATAAGATTTAAAAATGATTTTTATTACGTTTTAAGAGAAAATAATATAATAACGTTTTCCACTTTTATAAAATTTATTTTATAGAATGAACACAGTTCTTTAAATTATAATATCAAAATCATCTAAGGATGAAATTTTCAGATTTTATTGAAAATATTTATTTTCTAGTGAATAGTAAAAAATAACTATTTTATTTGAAAAATGTATTTTTATTTCAATAATTGAAAAGTTAAATTTTATATTAACATGGTTTCAAAGTTATATTAGTAAAAATATATTTTTAATAATATAATTATTTATATTTTAATCAATTTCATTGTTGAATTCAGAAAAAAAAAATTTGTAAGGGAATTTTTCTGGCATATAGTTTTTCATAGCGTTTGTTCAGTTTAATTTTAAAATTATGTTCTCCCAATTAACTATATAGAGTTTCTAAAAACATAATCCCTATTTTGATTCAATTGGTCAAAATTTAGTTAATAGGTGCCTTTAATTTTTTTTGTCAATATGAGTAGTAACCTTAGTAATTTTTGTTACCATGGTAATGGGTAAACATGGTTAGTAATGTTAAAAATAAAATGATAAGGACTAAAAAATGCCACTAACACTTTAATAAATATAATTTTTTGAGTACATTTTATCACCAATCAATCAATATTCTATTATATGACATTTTTTAACCACTTGGATAAGATTATTACATTCACAATATTTTATTTAATGAAAAGTTTAACAGTCTTGTTTTCAATAAGTGTAATATTTTTTAATATGGTGTCATCCAAAGGATATGTTCGACTATAAATATTATTTGGAAATATGAAATATTTAACATCATCATGTTTGTTCATTTTTAATTTTTAATGAATAAATAGCTAACTTAAATTCGTACACAACACTGATATAGTAATTATTTAATTAATGAAATAATCAAATAAATGATATTAAAAATATTAAAAGTAACATAATTTAAGATATTTAAGGTGATAAAAGAATTATATAGATGAAAATAATATTTTTAGTATATAATAATATAGTTTGTTTTAAGTTTACCTATTTTCTTGATGTTTTTAATTTTAAAGTAAGGAATATTATGAACACAAAGAGAGTCTCTCTGGCCTGAGAGGTCATCTCCTAGGCCTATCAAAGGGTTTATTTATCCTCCCGTGATTATCAAGGTGAGGTTGTGTTTCTTCCTCCATCAAGGACTCTTATACTTTGTCTATTATCGGTTTTCTACCATTATCAAGGATTGGATATCCTTTACATGGAAGTTTCCTTCTGTCCTCAATGTACGGTCGACTGATTATACTTCTTGGATATGGGTTTCCCGGTGTGGTTCCAGATTGATCAACGATAGATTTGAGATGTACAGTGAGTCCTTATCCCACCAATATTTGGAATTTGTCAGTAATAATTGACAATCTCCAACATTCTATAATAGATCATAGCTATTTGGATTCATCAGAGAATTTTGGGTTCTTCGATTTCAAATGATTTTTGACAGATCTACATCTTCCTCAATGAGGAATTTGTATGCGTTTAAGCATCTATGATAATATATTTTTGTAATATCTGATTTTCAGCTCTGAAAACTTTGAACTAGCGATATGATTCAGTTTTGATATTGGTTCTCTATTTTTAGGGGATTTTGTGTCATTTTGCATCAAGGATCTGTGATGACTTACAAAGGAGTTCTGCATTCTATGATAGTTTCATTCATTGATATGTGATATTTAATACACTAATTTTGGATCTTCCACAAGTGACCAAAGCACTGAATTTTTGGAGGTTGAGGTGTAGTCTGTGGATGTATCCTTATCTCCCCCTTGTCCCCTTTTCCCTCCGTAGTAATGGAGGTCGATATGTATAACCTTGGGGTGAAGATTTTAATTATTTCTCAGGAAAAAGTGACTCCAAAATCATGTAGTATAGAGGAGATCAATCTCTAGAATCTTGTGTCATGTCTTTTTGTTGGGAATATTTCTTCCAATATATCCTATAACTTGAATTCCATGAAAACCATGATGTAGTCATTAGGGAGATTGTAATAATGGGTTTGTATTAGGGAGATCAATGCTGGGATGATTATATTGGAATTCTCCTGCGTGTCTAATCAGATCAGAGTTTCTAATGGGAATTCATAGTCTTTTGATAATCACCTAATTTTTCTCAATAAATTTTCAAATAGATTTATTATGATTGAGATGGATTTATCCCACTCCCCCTTCATGATATGGGTGAAAAGAATTATCATTATGAGTCAAAACGAGAAATTAATGCTTTGGATTGGAAATTCTATTAGGTGATTCATGGAGTGGTATGATTCAGATCTGATATGGTGGGGTACATATGTGCGGAATAGGGTTGTGGTGGATATCTATTAACCACTTATGCAAGCCCGATTTTTTAAAATATTAGAGGAAAAGATTTGGGTGACTTTTGATTTTGAAAAACTCCATTCATTATGTATTTTCTGTGGCACTATTAGCCATGGAGTTAGTTATTGTGGAATGAAGAAACTAGATTCGTAGGTTCTATTGACATTGAAATATGGCCCATCGCTGAGGTATAAACCCTCATAGCGAAGATCCACTTTAGAGGATGAAAAATAAATGGCCATGGATATTAAAAATAGGTGGGTTGTCAAAACCCCTTCAATTATTAAGGTGAATGTTATCCTATTGGGCCAACCTTTTTTCCCCACTGCCCCTGATAACCCACCATCTCCTTGTATAATGGCTCCATTGACCTCAAATCATGGCCTTTCATTTTAGGGTATTGTCAATAAGGTGTCTTTGGATTTTGAGGTTTCTTCTGTCAGGATTTTAATTTCAATGACAACTGGCCAACCTTCCACCAAGAAGAATGCGTTTGTTGATGCTACATGTTAGATTTTAGAATATTCTTCTATTCATCGGCTCACTAGCCCTTCATTGGATGTTTAAGAGGCTATGAATACTCCCGCTTTTGATAACAAGATTTCATTTTTTGGGGTGGTAGAATCATGTTTATCCAAGTCAGGTGAAGTGAGGGTTATAATCCTATTCCCCCCAATACCTGTTTCTCCCAACATGGAAGGTCATCCCCCACGCGCACCTCTAATCATTCAACATGTCCTATAAATTATGTCATTGATGATATCCCACTAGAAAACTCCCAGTTCCTTTGATTTCGGTCATTTTGGAGAGGAGTTTTCCCATTCAGAGTTATTTTTTTCACACTCGTGGATAGGATAAGGGCCCATGGATGCATCAAATCCATCTTAAAAGATGAAATGGATTTTCTCAAACACTCTGGTCCATGGCCTCTCCCCACCTTCTAATAATTATTCACCATTATTCAAGTAAAATGTTAATCCTTATTCTAAATCAAAGTGAGAAGAAAAAATTCCTTGAAAATTTAGAGGATTTATAGAGGGGATATGGGTTCTGTTTTCCATGATATGGTTTATAATGGCTCAAATTGGGGTGTTGAGGCCTCGATTTTTGAGGATCATATCCAAAAATTATGGGGAGTGATAGATGACGGTTCTATTATTGATGATTTTGGGGTGGATGTTGGCATGTACCATCTAGACCTTCTATAATAAAATTATTATGTTTGAACGATAGTGGTCTTGGAAAACCACAGTCAGTTCGTATTATCCTCCAATAGTGCTCCAAGTCTATCCCTAACATGGTCTTTTTATCTTATTCAATGCTAGAAAGTAAGGAAATTAGAGGTATTGATTTGAAGGCCAATTTGCAGAATTGTTTCTCAGTCTGATGGTCATTCTATTTTAGAGGACTCTATTTCATGTGGAAATATGATTTCAATGCTTCTGTGGTGAACTTTTCTAAAAACCACATTTATTTCTCAATATTCAATCCTTGAGAACCCATGTTGCACTGTATGGGGTTTTATGGATGGTTGGGATCAAGAAACAAATAGCAACCTATGGTGTTGTTAAATTCTATTAAAAATATACTCCATGGTTCCATTTTTTTAATGGAGATTTCCACGAGATCCTTTACCCCCATGAGAAGCTTCGCAGTGCTAGCCTGATTGTTTTATCCATGTATCTTTTTTGAGACTATTTTTATCAGGCTAGTCTTTTAGATCATGGATTCTTGGGGAGCATGTTGTCTTTGTTTTAGGGATGTGATCATGCTTCCAGAATTTTAGAAATGATTGATAGGTTTGAGGCCTCTTGTGACTGGATGTATGAATTCCTAATATAATAGGTTTCAAACTTTTCTTCATTATCATCTGACCAATTTTCCATTTTTTTCATCTTCAGGTTGTTTTCTAGGGGCATTCATATAATATAGAGTTTTCTTTTCGAATGAACGTGGATCCACAATGATATTTTTTGTGATGTTGTCAAGGAAACATGGTCCTCCTATAACAATTATATTTTAGTTAAAAATGAGTAGGGGGCTAACAATTTATAGTGATGGAGTCCCCAATACTTCAGGGTTTTTTATCAAATGATTTTTTGGGTTCGAGAATTCTCTTTCTAGGTGTTTTGAAAGTTCCCCTTTCGGGTTTTCTCTACAGAAGTTTTTTTCTCCGGAAAAGTACTTGGATGAGGACCTCAGAGATAAATAATGTAAATTGATTTCAATGTAAAGGAAGGAATTCAATAAAAAAAAGTGATTAAAATACTAAATTCTTCTATCAAAAGTCATTTTCCATAATAATAATGAATATTATTTCTATGTTAGATGATGAGAACTAAATCATTACATATGATAAGGTGGAGATTCGGGATATGATTAATGATTTCCTTAAAATTTTGTTTTTTTCTGATGGGGGAACCTCCCTATGGGATATTCTTGAGATGTTTTGAGCCTTATGTGACTAAGGCCATGGCTTTGAATCTTGGGGATTATATATCTGAAGAAGAATTTGTGGAAACCAGGAAGAGCATTCATTCTCCCAAGGCACTTGGTCTGGATGGGTTCCATGCACTTTTCTACAAAATCTCCTAGAATATTATGTGAATTAATATTATTTTTAGGATTTAAGAGTTATAAACTGGTTCTGTATGTTTGGATAAACTTTATGATACACATATTGTGATGATCATAAAAAACCCCTGGCCTAGTTTATGTTTATGATTTTAGGCCTATCATCTTGTGCAATGTGGTTTAAAATATTTTATCCAAATTCCTATCATGTTGCATTTGTAGATTCATACCCTATATTATTTCTTATAATTAAAGTGATTTACTTCCCAAGAGCCTCATTACAGATAATTATATTGTGGTACATGAAATATTTTATTCAATAAAAACATGTTCATCCTCAAAAGGGGTGATTTTTTCTAAGAGGATGGATATTTAAAAGGTTTATGATTGGGTGGAATAGGCCTTTCTAGAAGATGTTGTGAGAAATCTAGGTTTTTCCCATAATGGGTGAGGGAAATCATAAATTCCGTAAAAACTATTACTTATAGCCTCAAAGTAACTGGCTTCATCACAAATAATTTCAAACCATCCAAAGGACTTCAAAAAGGTGACCCTCTTTCACATTTCTTTTTTCTACTTGTTTATAAAATTTATTCTGATCATTTATCTCATGATTCTCTATATTTTCTTATCCATGGGGCCAAGGTTCTTTCAAAAACTATCCCCATTACTCATATTCTCTTTTCTAAGGATTGTCTCACTTTATCAAGGTAAACGTATCAGTAGTGCTATGTGATTCTCAATATGATTGACACCTTCACAAATTCATTGGGATAATGAGTCATTTTTTCCAAGTCTAAGATGTATTTTAGTCGAGGTCTGCAGGATGGGATAAGAGATACAATTTTTGAGCTATGTGGGATTGACGTCGTTGAGAAACATAATAAATATATGAGGTTTTTAATTGTATTTGGATGCTACAAAAGAGATGTATTCTCCTTCATCATTGATAATGTCAATAAGAAAATACAGGGATGGTCTAGGAAAAATATTTCTATGGTAGGTAAGGTGGTTGTATTAATGATTTGTCCATTGATATACTATCTTACATTATCTCCCTTTTCAATATCTTATATTTCTTTACCAATCAACTTCATTAACCCTTCTCTTACATCTGGTGGGGATGAGAAAATGGGAAAAATTATTTACATTGGCTCTCGTAGGATATGTTTTCTCTCTTAATAATTTTGGAGATATGTGATTTTGTTGATTTTAATGTTTTTAATAATTCCCTTATGGATAATAAAGGTTATTTCCTTCTACATAACATGAATATCTTGAGCATTAGATTCATCAATGCTAATTACTTTTCCCATGATTATTTTTTATCATCAAATTTGGGTACTCGATGAAGAAAATTTTGGAGAACTGTTTGGGGATCAAATATCACATTCAACTAATGTATTTTTTGGAGAATTTCTATTTGTTATTCGATTAATATCTAGAGCAATCACTAGCTTCATGGTTTAGAGGGATAGATTCATACATTTTCACATGAAACTATCCATGAGTATGTGGTTGTTGGATAGATCATGTTTGATGAAATTTTTGACTATTACCTTTAGAGGCTCAACCATTGGTTCTCTATGTTCGATCATAATGTTATCCTAGCAGTTATTGTGGTCCAAGATTCTAGCCCGTACATGATTTTCTTGTTTATTGATTCATATTTATGATATAAATTTTTTTGGGTTATATGGAATGTGTTACAGGTAGCAAAGGTACTTCCCCCCCCCCCCATTGTAAACATATTTGTAATATTAATGCTCTTATGAAGGCTAATATTTTGTAATATAAAATTCATTGAGGTATCCTCCCCACATATTCTCACCTGGACAATAGGAACCTCTCTAACAACGGCATGTTCCCACTCTGTGGGAGTACGATAGAGACAAATTTTCATGCCATTGATTCCTACACTTGTGTCATCGGGCTTTGGTCCATGTGTGTGAAACAAGATCACGTTTTATGGAATAATCATGGGGACAAGAGTCTCATTATGGTGGAATGGTTTATATTTTTTTGGGATCAGTATATTGAATTATTGTGTATATAATCATGGATCATTAGGTTTTACTATAACACCTTCATTTTCAATAACATAGATAAAGATGGTAGGTTATGGCAATTTGTGATTCATAATTTGGGCTATAAATAGTTTTATGATGAGGGGATCATCCACCCTTACATGTTGGATTAGGGTAAGCCCTTCTAGATCATGTTGTCTCTATTATTTTGGCTCGTCATTCCTTCGACACTACTGGTTGGTCTCCTCTTGTGGTAGAGGCAATGACTATTTGGAAGGGCATACAGTTCATCTCATCAACTGGCTAGAATAATATTGTGGTTAAATCTGACTGTCAGGTTATTATTAATCGACTAAAGGAGGAATAAGGTGGACACAAATCCTATGGGTCTATTATCAACATCATTATATCTTTGGTCCCTTTGTTCTCTTCATGTTTCTTTTCCTTTATTAAGAGAGAGGGTAATTATCTGACTCACTTTATGGATTCCTTTGGGAATCATTAGGGGTATAATTTTTGGGTTTCATAATTATGTCCTTTGTCTTCGTCTGATATCTATGTGTTGAGGGTTTTCCTTCAAAATAATTATTTAATAGTATCAAAATTGACATTAATGATATTTTATTGAATTAAAGTTTTTTAATTTTTTTCAAAAATCAAAAAATTATTCAATAAAAAAATAAGGCCTAATATATGACTAAACATTTGAAGTCATATTCATTTATAGGCCATTTGGAATTATTTCCTTCTATAATTGTCTTAATATATTTTATTGTTTTGAAAAAATTGAAAAGTTCCCCTCACCTCTATTATAAAAGAGAACACCCCTCCATCACTTATTTACATTACATTGATTCATATAGCTCCACCAACCCATGAAAATTACTCTTATTAAAATAATTTTTTACGTTATAGAGAGTTTTTTCTAAAATAGAAACTCTACTTCCCTTAATAAGTGATCTAAATAAAAATCCACTAAATAAGAGGTGATTATATTTACAAACTCTTTAAAATTTATTTCCTCTTCTACTTATTATTCATGAGTTTTTTACATGATAAATTAATAACACTTGTATAATATATATACTATGATGTTTTTATTATTATGATATTAACTATTCCGCCTTTAATAAATTTTATGAAAAACAAAATCCCCGCATGTGTGTACATATGGCTTACATTCTCCACATAGTGATATAATTCATTATTTATCACCATTATACATGGATGGTTTTAATGAAGAATATAATGGACATATATTATACTCATGACATTATATTGATTATTTAAAATTAATATTTCATCTTTTTCACTACCAATTCACTATTAAGGGGATGATACCGTCACACACATGTGCATACGACCTACCATCTCTACCGAGCGATGCAACTCATTTTCCAGATCCATATTTCAATAACAGTTCCATGATGTACTAAATAATTAAATTTGATATTTATATCATTAATAAAATTATGTATACGATGAATCTGTATCCCATGAACCTGTACTGAAACATATGTGACAAAACATGCATGAAAAAATGAATCATTTGACACCCAAAACAATTCTAAAAATAAAATAATATTATTTAGTGAGTGGTATTATTTTATATATAGATTATATATGATATAATAAATATTAATATAGTTCTATTATAATTTATTAAGATTTTTTAAAACATTATACACGAGACTAAATAATGTTCCACTAAATTAAAGTGCAGTGTAAGTTATTTTTAGTCTCGTTTTTATTTATAGAATACCTATGTCATATTCACCAATTTTTTATTTTGTGTGTTGTTCATAATTTCTTTTTACAAGTTATATCATGAAATTATTTTTATTAATGATATTTAATGTTTCTTTCCAATTTATTATTTCATTTGGCCAATGGTACAAATGTTACCAATGTGGAAAGGGTTTATTTTAAAATCTCTTAATTATTTAGGATTGTTTATGCTTATGTCCAAGCAAGGAATTATTTTCCTTTCATATAAATACTTTCTAAAAGTGTTTTAAAAAGGTTTTCTTTTTACTCTTATACTATTTTTAAAATTAATTTATAACCATTTTTTTCTTTTTAAAAAAAATTAACAGGAATGTTTCTATTTCTTTGAAAACAAGGTACATTTTGACTTTTCTAACAAAAAGAAAAAAGAAATGTTTTTTAGATTATATAAGAAGATCAAATTATCTTGTTGTCATGGTGATTCAATTATTTGATTCTTACTTTAAATTTTTACATTATTCTTTTAAAAGAAAATATTTTCTTTTATAATTTTACAACTTCTTAAAAATAAGTTATTTCAAAGTGAAAAGGGTATTTCCACAAGAATTTTTCAATGATATTATTAATGTATTTTAATCTATGTCAACAACCATTATTTAATTTTATGCCTCATTGTGTTTGATATCTTATGATACAATTTCCCATATTTTATTGAATGGTTTTGGACACTTTGAAATGGGATGTTCTATCTGTATACTATTCACCATATTCATTTTGATGGTTTATGATTATGTTTATTGATTGATGAAATTATTATTTTTTCATATAATAGTTTCAATATTAATGGTTATTATGTTTCACCCCTTTCATATGAGAAATTCATTGAACATAGTATGTGATGATTTGGTCCTACTATATCCCCTCTATACATTGGTAGGTATCATGAGACAAACTAGCTTGGGTATTGGCTGATGCCTTACCAATTTTTTTAGATGTATTGGTTGAGGCCTTGAATTAATGTTTTAGATGTTTGGAATTAATAATTATATCATCATGAGATTAATTATTTATGTCCATGTGATACTTTTACTAGTTAAAATATCCATGGATAAGTTTCAATCTCATATGATTATTTATATGGAATTATTTTTTATCCTTTATTCATGACATATTATGTTTTAGTAATTCAATAAATTTCCTGTGTTTTGGTTTTTTACATTTCTATGTTGATTATGTATTTTTTACTCATAGATTCCATTGTATGAATATCCTTACTGATCATCTGATCTCAACCTTTTCTTATGTTTATTATTTCATGGATTCCAAGATGTATATTATGATCTATATGTAGGTATATTCGAGGAGCATAATGTTATTTTAAATAAAATAATTTTTTTATTTTATGTTTCTAAATTTATGTTAAATTCAAATATGTATCAATATTAGAAATTCTACTAAACTATTTTGTCTTTCGGGATGCAATTCCTTGTATCTAGCACCATTGTCATAAAGTACCCCACATATTTGAGCTACTAGAGTTGGGGTATTTACAACCTAGTTATATGATTGAATCATATAAGTTACCTTTTTGTTGATTAACCATGTTAGGTAACACCATAGTTACCTTTATGTAACCCAACTATATAAAGGTAACCCATTTTAATACAACATTTCCAGAAATCAAAAAATATTATCTATTCATCATGAATTATTCATTTTAACAAATATTTCAAAAATATAAACACATGGGTCAAATTTGATATAATTTAAAGGATTTAAATGAGTCTAATAAATATTTCTAGAACATATATAAGTGATTAAATACCTTGTCCAAGATTCCCCAATCACGAAATATGAAAAATCATAAAACTGAAATTAATTACTGTTGTAAATAGTGTATTGTACACTAAAAAACATCTATAAAATATCAATTGATATCATATGGTTTTAGATATATAATAGGAGGGTCTTAAAAAATATGTCCCAACTCTAGAGGTATCCATGGGATGATAGGGATCATCTGATGTTCAGATTGGATTCTTTATTTCATCAGGAAATGCAAGTTCCTCAGCC
Organism: Viscum album; assembly: GCA_963277665.1. Taxonomy (NCBI): domain Eukaryota; kingdom Viridiplantae; phylum Streptophyta; class Magnoliopsida; order Santalales; family Viscaceae; genus Viscum; species Viscum album. The sequence goes on along the minus strand of OY728132.1, from coordinate 864,065,767 downwards.
CTAAATATGGTCAAGGAAGTTAGAATCAAATTTATAGAGGTTTTAACATGTGTAAATGACCCACACAATCACACATTACATTAAATTAATGTGATATATAAATCCACTAAAATTCCACTCAGTCTACTTCATTTACTCATGTATTTATAATACATGAGTTAACGTTGATTTAAAACAATCATTTATGATTGCATCCAATGAATTTACTTCCATCTATTTCAACGTATGAAATGGTTCCTTTAATGACAGAATATGTGGAAGAATCACTAAATTATATCAGTTTATAATTTATCCAAATAACACAAATTGCATGTAATAATATACCTATTTTTCATGCAAATCATACTTTTCATGAAATAAAATTCAGATCATAAATATATCATATACATATATATAATTAGGAAATATAACCGTTAATAAATACTCTTAATTATTATAAAGTAGAAGGATTAAAAACTAAAAAAAATTATAAAAATATAATCCTTTATCACACCATTAACATTAGTGACCATTATTTTATCCATGAAAAAGTTATATGATCCTTGTGTTTTTGATATAAAGTACTTTAAATTAACATATCTAACCCTTGATTACAAAAAGTTCAAAAGACAATGTGAAAAAACCAAAAAAAAACCTTCTCAACGAAAATATAGCTGCATTATCCAATAAAATGAGAACCTTTATTATCATCCATTATAAAAAATAAAAAAATACTACACTTTAAGAAATATGTAAATTCTTGTGTATAATAAAATAAAATCCAAACACAATGTATTATTAAAAAACAATAAATTGATCCACGTAATTATTTATTGAAAATATAATTTAATAATAACCATTCTCTGGTCATGGGATTTATCAAACATAAACATTGAAAAAACAGTACAAGTTTCAATAATCAATCACTCCAATTTGAATTGTAATATTAATGGATTGAATAAACAACCATTCAAAAAACATTCATGAAAATAACAAAAAATATCAGTGTTACACTTACAAAATATTATTCACATGTATTTAGTTTAACCAATTAAACAAAAGGTAATAACCACAATCGGCCATCTTGTTATTGTTGCTCATCCTACTCAATCTGAATTAAATAATTTCTCTTATCATTCATAACACCTAAATAATTCACTATATTATATTTCCAAATATAGTCTAAAAATATCTTTTCATTAAAATAAAATTCATTATGCTTCATCTAAATGATCCCAGACATTGTATATCCTCTTTATAGAATTCAATACAGAAAACAATATTTCATATAATAAGTACCAGAGTGGCGCTATAAACTATTAGTGTTGGTTCCTTTGAATTAAATTTATATAATGTAAAGTTTATTGTTTATCTATTTATATAATTTTATATTTACATGATAATTATTCATATCACATATTCTTTGTACATCTGTTTTAATTATGTGATAATTCCCTTAAAATATAAGATGCATCAAAAGGTCATAGTAGTTCCCTACCATGATATGAACCTGCATATGTTGTGAAAATATTATTAGAGATCTGTTTTATGGTCTATACATTTCATTGTTATAGGATACAATTTTTTTTTTACTATCATGTGTTGGAGGCTCATAACCATTGAGATATTTCTCTGATGATTTTTGCACCTAGTGATATCCAAGCATATAGGTCATGAGGATAATCCCACCGTAGTAATTCCATATATCATTAGTTTCATTTGATATTCTTATTTATTGGTTGGATAATTATTCCTTGGACTTGATGTCAATGTCAATGTATATTAGGAAGGGCGTACTATGACATGTGATGAGAACCTTGACATATATGTTCCTAGCTTAAAAGTTTGCACTGAGTATTCCGTTAGTGGTATGATGATTTATTTAATGATCAAGATGGGATTTGTTCCTTAAATATTAGGGATGAATATATATTTTATCCCTTTATTTAGATGAATATTCATTACTAAAATGAATTTCCATGGTTATAACAATTGTGACACATTTACCCGATCGACATTGGGCTTAGAAGCCACAATGCCTCAGGCACATCTCAAAATATCTATAGGATGGTGTAAACATTGGGGGTTGAAAAAAGTATGAGTAGAATTTAGTTCCTTCCCTCTCACCAATATAAAAAATAACCATGTTTCACTCCCACCTATTTTAGGCACGACCTAATTTACCATTAATCACATCAAAGGAAACTAGAAAACTATAGGAAGCATGAGAGTATTACATGACATAATTTGTGTATGAAAATATGAATATTAAATAGATACAAACATAAACCAAAATAATTCATACAACCCATGAAGTTTGTGTGACTAGAAAAGAAACCAGTATACAAATAAAATGTTTTCCAAACAAGGTCGAAGATGAATGTACCAGGACATGTAGTGGGAGTTTATGTTTTGGGGATTTAAAATATTTCATTGATATCATGATGTAACTTCACCATCTATAAAAATACAATCTATCATAGAGTTATTTGTGACTCAAATGAATTTAATAAGAACAATATTTAAAAAATGAATACTTCATATGAATCGAAGATGCATTCAAATGTCGTATGTTTCTAGCGAGTGTAGATTAAAGGATCCAAGACGTAACCCCTATAGATCATCCATACATGCTTAAAAAATATACATATACATTGATCAACAAATTTTAGTTTCTAGAATGGATCTCGGATGATTCATTCAACGTCAAGACTATCACCACGATGTTGTCCCTTTGATCTGTGAAGGATTTTGAAGATCGAAGGCTCGGATGGGATATTTCTCTCTATTGAATGCAAGAAGAGGATATAAGAGCTCTTAATCCATTTTAATGAATTATATTTAGAAAATAGAGTATCCTCATCTTAAATAGTGGGAGCCCAAATACCTGGTAAGGGTTCCTCAGACCCTGTATACCCAACACCCACTAAATAAGCTATAAAAAATATGTTATAATGAACTAACTACATAATAATTTCATTTAAATTATTATCAAATAATTTAAATTTATATTAAATATACTATGTGATAAAATAAAGTCATTAACTCGACTCGTAATTCCTACTATATTAAATAAATCTTGAAAATCAAAATAATATTCATTCATAAAATACTTTTTATGTATTTACTTAATTACTTATATATAATTTTAATAAATAATTTCACCCTATTCATTCTATACTTAAAACATAATAAATTTATTTATTCATCATTGATTTTTAATAGTTGAACAACACTCAGAACTCATGGTGGGACCCACATTTTCCAATACACCTATTCACCAGAATAATGTAGACTCTTGAATACGCTATTGTGTATGAACCTCAAAGAAATTATCTAAATAATATTAATTACTAGTCACAGAATAAGAGTAGAGTCTAGAAACCCATCAAGGCCCATAAATAGATAAGTAATAGTCATAACAATGAAAATCATCCTACTAAGACACATTATGTAATATAATTTCCTTGTCCTGTGATATCTTATAATGTGTGATTCACAACTCATGTCATCAGCCATTATTACTTTATTATATGTTAATATAACGTGATATAATTACCTTCCACTACCATGAACATAGATATAATTAAGGTACTACCATCCTTATCAACTTTTTCTGGAATATCACTTCCTCAAATCAAAAGGGAAAAATTATATCTTGATTATTCTACCAATTCAATGCCACCAATGATACACATAATACAACCTACCTCATAATGAATTCAATTCCATGGTTTTAATTTTGCATCAACATACATAATCAAATAAAACTCATTGATAATGATCACAAGTCATGTGACCAATTCACATGTTTGTTGATAAGAACTAACAATGACACCTAACACACATGGTGTTCCTATTGAAATGTCTTTCCATATGATCACATCCTATAAAGATAAATAAGTTTGGATTTTATGAGAAGAAGTATCAATGCTTATGACCCCAAATTCATGATGGTAACACATCATCTGGGTCCTATCAGTATGATGTATTTGGACTATAGGACATTACATAATGAATATTTTCATGGTATTTATAGGTTTTCATTATATTCTGAGAACTGTTATGACCTTTTGGTATGACATGTAATCTAAGTACAATACCATAAATATAATGGATTAAAAAGTATAAAAACTTTTTTTTTAATATATAAACTCAAATATATATATATATATATATATATCAAATTTGATACATGTAATAATAATCACAGTATATACATATGTTTTTTCTAAGTAACCTTAAACACTCCCACTTTCACTAGATCCAATTGCTAACATGTATCAACTCATCATCTCTCACATGAGAATCATAATTCTGTGAGAGATGTATTTAGTAATGGGGCATGCCACCTTATCCTCTGTGGATAATCTACTAACTATTACTTCAACTATCTAGGTGAAATCCTTCAAGAGATGAATATTTTGAAGTATCTTCTTTTTCCTCTACTATGACCTGGGATCCTTGGAAAGCACCAATGTCATAATTTCATCATAATAAATTGGAACATGTTCTTTACTACAAGGAAAAACACCAATTTATGAGGGAAATCAATATATCCAAACCACCTAATTAGTTATATCAGAAGTCATTATATAATAATATTCTTTTGTAGAGTTAGCAACAACAAGTTTCATTGAGCCTCCCTACACACTACACCCTTATTCAGGTAAAATACATAGCCTGAATGTTACTTGAGATCACCCTGATCTATCTGGAAACTACCATCTGTGTATCGTCTCACTACAAAATTCTCACCTCCTCCATATATCTGGATAATATCCTTTTTCTATCTCGAGTACTTCTGGATAGTTGTTAAAACTTCCCAATGTATCTCTCATGGGTCACATTTATATATTCCCACTACACATAAAGTAAAAGAAACATCACAACTAGTACATAGCATTACATACATGATAATTCAAACTACAAAATCAGAATATATTCTACTCATTCCTTCAATATCATCAAATATTTTTGGACACATTTTCTTAGAGAGATTGATAACATGTATTATAGGATACAACCCTTTATTGTATTGTTCCACACTATAAATTTTGAGTATCCTATCTATATGTGTAATTTAATTAGTCCATGAATCCTCTAAGATATATCTCAGTATATCTCAATCCCTATAATATAGAATGGTTCACCTATGTATTTCATGGAGAACCATTAATTTAACCAATTATTAACTAAAAATAAGACTTGGAGTTCATTTCCCCTAACAATATGTCATCAACATACAATATTAGGAAATGATGGAATTAGTATTAACATTCTTATATACACATAAATCATTTTCATTCTTGAAAACCCAAAATCCTCTTATGGAATCATCAAAACAACCATTCCATGATTGTGGTGCCATATTTAACCCCTAAATATATCTTTACAGCGTATAAAATTTATTGGTATTTTTTGACTTAACAAACCCTTTAGGATGAGTCATAAATACATCTTCAACTAACTTCTCATTTCGAAAATAATTTTTGACATCCATTTTATAAATATCAAAATTATAGAAGGATCCTATTTTCGGTAATAATATAATGGATTTTAATATTGATACTAGAGATAGGGTTTTTTGATGACTATTCTTAGATGTCGTCAAAAACTCTTCACTATAATTTTGTCCTTATAGTTATTAACTTTTCAATCCATGTACATATTTTTATGGAATACCCATTTTCACCTCATGGGTTTTACATTATCTATAGGGTATACCAAAATACAAACATTATTTTTGTACATGGACTCCATCTCAGAATGCATATATTCTTGTGATTTAGCATCATCATTTCCATATACTAGTTCATTGTAGGTTAAAGGTTCATCATTCTATAGGACTAATGTGTCCCCTTATTAGATGAAAAGAAAACCATAAGGCTTGAGTTCTATGAACTCTCGATTTGACCTATGTAGTACTTGTGTCTTAATAACTTCTTCATATCTCACTATATCTTATGGAGATTGTTCATGTACAAAATATTGTTCATCTGGAGAATTATCATCATCCAATAAAATCTTTCTCCCACTATTTCCAATAGAAATGTGTTCCCTTTCTATAAATATGGAATTTTTTCCACAATCACTTTTCAATAAAAAAATGTTATATAGGTAATATCCTTTTCTTTCTTTAGGATCACCTATAAAGATGAATTTTCATTCTTATGGATGATAATATTTCACTAGAAATATTTTTGAAAATTACCTCACATATCCATACATGTATGTGTAAGAGAATGGGTTTCTTTGCACACCGTAGCTCACATGGAATCCCATATGTAAATTTTGTTGGTAATCAGATAATGGTATATTCCATTGTGTACAATGAATATCCCCAAAAGGATAATGGAAGATTTTCCAAACTCAACATTAACCTAATCATTTAAAGCATGGTCAGATTACTCATTTCACTAACACCATTCTATTATGGTCTATATGGAGGAGTGAGTAGGGAAACTATCCCACACTACTTTAAGTTATCAATGAGTTCTTCGTTAATATAGTACTCACATTGATGTGAGTGGAGTTCCTTAATATTTTTACTAAGAAGGTTTTATACTTCATGTCAATATTCCTTAAACATTTGCAACGAATATGAATTAAACCTCATTATTTATATTTAACCATACCTACTATAGTAATTTTACAAATTAATGAATTATGAAAACACAACCCTTTTTTCTATTGGAATAATAACTGATACCTCAATGTGAATTAATTCCAATAATTCAATGGCTCTTACTACGTTCTTAGAGAAGGGTGAATTTGTCATTTTACCTTGTAAAAAACCAAAAAATACATCTAGGTGATTTAACATTTTTGATTCTAAATACCCTTATTGTTATAATTTCAATAAATTATTCTTATTTAAATAACCAATTGTAACGTTCCATAAGATTTTACTAAGTCATGTTCACTTATTTTTTCATTGATTTCCATTACATGTTTTTCATGATCAAGTATATACAACACATTATTATGGTGTATCTTACTATAACAAATGTCATCCTTATAACAGAGACAAAAATTATTTCCTAAAATGAAATAAAATCCTATAGTGTTAAAAATTGACACTAGTATTATGGTGTTGGTAATCATAGGAACATAATAACAATTATTCATGAAAACAAAAAAACCTCTTGGAAAAGTCCGATGGTAATCTCCCATTGCCAAGGCTACTAGACTCTCACCATTTATATCCTAAATATCAACCTCTCCTTTTCATTATTCTTGATACTCCTTGGTTTCATTATATGTATAAAATTATGTGATTGACACACTGTATCCAATGCTAAACTTGAGATAAATATTGATTACATTAAATGACAGAAACACCTAAAGTAGAAGCATCACCATGCTTCTTCATTCCAGCTCTTTAATTATTCTTCAAGTGTCCATTATTTAATCAATAAATGTATATAGACTCCTATTAATTTCCTTTCCATTGTATCATTGTATTTTTTAAATGTATGGTTCTTAGGTTTCTTAATCTTCTACTTATCTTTAGACCCCCTAGTCTTTCCCTTCCTTCTATTTTTCAGCCTAAGGACGAAAGAATTGGTATTACTCATATCCTTTTTACCTTGGTGAACATAATCTAAAATATATGGGAGGTACTTTTTCATGTTATACATATTATAGTTAATAATAAAATTTTTATAAATCATGGTGGTAAGACACCATAATGGGATCAGTTGCTTGTTCATAGTTCTAATTGAACCGAAGGGCCTCAAGTATCTCAATTTACCCAATAATCATGAGTAAATGAGGTGCATATTTACTTCCTCTTTCTATACATAACCTATACAGTTTTCTAGATATCTTATATCTTTCCTGACTTTGTATATCCTAATATAATTTTTGGAGATGAGTTATGTCAGAACCCGATTTTTTCTGTGAAAGACTTTGGAATATTTTTGATGATATTCCAGAGAAGCGCCTTCAGACGGCGTGTTATTCCAAGCACCGGAGTGGCTGGAATTTAATTTTCAGTGCGTTCACACTGGAAATGCCAAATAAATGAGACAACTCCTAAACGGTGATCCGGATCAGAGATCCGAGTGTACAGATGGGTCTGGAATGGGGTTTTTACCCTAGGAACGACATAAAACTTGTCGGCGTGGGATGTTTGGACCCCTCACCCGCTTTTAGAACGTTAAACGGATTAAATAAATTAATTAATTCGTTTAATGTCGAAATTCTAGTTTCTCATAAATGGTGGCTCGGATTGGAAAACCGAGGGCACCGTTGTGTTTGGATCATGCCGTTTACCCTAGGAGGGGTATAAGTTTCATCGGCACGGGCCGTTTGTGAAAAATGGCTCCAGGGGCATTTTCGTAATTTAGCGTCTTCGGACGTTAAATATTATAACTTTTGAATGGGGTCTCGTTTTAAAATTCTGAGACCACAGTTGTGCTCGGGAGGTGGTGTTTTCCCTAGGGGAGGCTCATCCTCGACCCCGTCGAGAGTTTCGGGTGTGGGATAAATTGGGGGTTAGATTAATTAAATTTTAATTAATTTATTCCTTATTTAAACCCTAACCCCACCCCTCTCCTTCCCCTTCCCCCTGGCATCCCCTCCTCTCCATCTCCTCCTCCATCTCCGGCAAGACGGTCCGGCGAGGTGACTCCGGCGAGGTGCGGTGATGCCGGCGGATTGACGCGAAGCTCTGTGCGAAGCCCAACGAGGTAGGAGGTTTTGAGCGTTTTAATTCCTGAACCTTATTTCAACCTCAATTATATGTGTTGATTGTTGTTCGATTGTCAAATCGAATCCCATGAGCATGTAGTAGTTTTCATGAGCTATCTGACGCATCTTTCAGATTCGGTTTTGGAGTTCGGAGGAACCCGCAATCATTCGCCGAAGATTGCGGGTTTGAGGAGGAGATCTGGGGTGTCCGGCGGGTAGGCGTGGCGGCCGGCCATGCCCGGCGGCGGCGCGGGGAGCCAGGAGGCGGCTTGAGGTGGCTGGGCGAGCGAGCGGGACGAGGCAGTTGCGGACGGCGGCGGTCGGCGCAGGACCGGGCGAGCGCGGCTGCTGGCCAGGGTGAGGGAGCGGCGTCAAGCGGAGCGGTCGCGGAGGAGGCCGGCGCACCGGTCGCATCTGGCGGAGGAGGGAAGACCCGTCCGCGGTCTTCCCGGGGTCAGCGAGGACCATCTTCGGCCGGTCCATTTCAAAGGAGGCAAGGACCCGCCTCATGTGGGTCCTGCGCTGCAACAGGAGACCGGCCTTTTTTCCGGTCGGGTGAGGAGGGCCAGACCCGCTTGGGTCCGGCGGTTTGAGGCGGGCTGCGGCCAGCGGGCCGGCGGCTCGGACCGGGCCGGCCGGGGTGGACCGGCCCGGGTAGGCCTACTTGCACTCGGGGGGGGCGTAACTCTTAAACGGCGCGTCCGATTGATGCGCTGTCTGCAGCGGTGGAAGCGTATTGATGAGGCGGACTTTATGAAATGGTTTCTGGAATTTTTAATTCCCGAAATAATAGGCCTCGGTGGTGTGACACGTCCGTCGGGGGGGGGGGGGGGGTTGGTGTTTTTCCAGGAATCTCGTTTCGGACGGCGCGGACGCGTTCGACGTCCGTTTTGAGCGTCGTCAGCAGTGTTGGGACCATGGCGTCGGGACGAAGTTTTCCAGGGTGGTTTGGGGCGCTAAAACCGAGGTTGATGCGTGGGCCCCACGCCCCGTCTTTTGAGTTGTGTGCAGCTTTTAGTGACTTTTTCCTCAGACGTCCGTTTGGGGCGTGAGAGCAGTCGATGTTGGGTGTTTTTCCAAGGGCATCGCATTGGTGCAGTCTGCCCGCTGTAATTCCGCACGATGGTGCGGGCCCCGCAAGGGCCATTTCGGGAGTTGACGGTGATTTCCAGCTTTATCACCGGGTGTCCGTTTTGGACAAGTAAATAGTCCATTTCATGTACCATTTCGAGAGGATCGCAACGGTATGATTCGTTCATTTTGTTTTGAGACTGGGTTGTGGGTCCCATGAAGCACTGCTCATATGCGGTGTGCCGGAATGCACTCTTTTTCTCCGGATATCCGTTGCACTCATGTGAGTAGTGCTTTTGACGTGTTTTCCCTAGGGGATCGCAATGGTGTGATGAGCCCGACTGTTTTTGGGGCCGAGGCTTGGGATCACGGGACGCCGTTCGGGCATGAGGCGGTGTTGGTTCATTTTTCGTCGGATATCCATTGGAGGCGAGTAAGTAGTCAATCTCGCGTGTTTTTCCGTGAGGTTTACAACGGTGTGATCCGTTTGGTTGTGCGGAGATTCTTGCATGATCTTGTGGAAATGTGAAGGTGCCCCGGGGGCGGTTCTTCTACTGAGTTCGTAGCAGATCCTTGGTATGTGATTGCGTGCACTCCTAGGAGAGTGATGTTGGTGGTTAAACAGATGTGGTTGGTCGTGCCCCAGTCGCTGAGGCGGCATTTCATAGATGTTATGTCATGCCTTTGTGTTGACGTTGGGTGTCGTGTGCACGATGGCCCTTAGCTGAGAATGTGGTATACACTGGGTGTATACGGGAATGCTTGGACGTACACGTGGTTGTTCGTACCTAAGAACGTTTGGGCACTTGGTTGGGGTTGCGATGGGGCTACACATTTTGTGGGCCCCAGGTGCATGTCGGGTTTTTCTTTGCGTGCTTTGACCTCTCGCGACATAGAGGGTCCCTCTGTGCTCGTTTGTTTGACCAGCAGAGTTGAGTGGTCTCCCCTAGTTTCATTCTTGATGGAACGGCTGGTAGTGGTGTTAGTGACACCTAGTGATGGAACATGCCCTCAACCTCTTTGGGTGAGGTGTGATGGAGTTGGGTGGTTGCGCGATACCCACTCCATGTTTGGTTGGACAGTGTCGTACCCTCCAGTGGATATGGCCAGAGTAGTTCTGAGTTTTACCCTCTAGCGAGACTGGGTAGTGGGTTACTCATCAAATTCTTCGGGTTTACCCTCCAGAAGGGCTGGGCAGTGGGTTGCTCACTGACTTCTAGGGTTTACCCTCTAGCAGAGACTGGGCAGTGGGTCACCCGACGCTCTTAGGGTTTACCCTCTAGCAGCGACTTGGCAGTGGGTCACCCGATGCTCTTAGGGTCTACCCTACAGCAGGTCTGGGCTGTGGGTCACCCGATGTCCTCTTAGGGTCTACCCTCCAGCAGGGTTGGGCAGTGGGTCGCCCGTCGTCTAGATCCAAGTCTACCCTCCAGCACGGCTGGGCAGTGGGTCGCCCGTCGACTTATTCCAGGTCTACCCTCCCGCGGGGCTGGGCAGTGGGTCTCCTGATGATATGTTAAGGTCTACCCTCCAGCAGGGCTGGGCAGTGGGTCTCCTGATGATGTGTCATGGTTTACCCTCGAACAGGGCTGGGCAGCGGGTCACCCAGTATCTTAATATGGTTTACCATCCAGCGGGGCTGGGCAGTGGTTCGCTTGATGATGTGTTAGGGTTTACCCTCTAGCAGGGCTGGGCAGAGGGTGACCCGATATCTGGTTATGAATTACCCTCCAGCAGGGCTGGGCGGTGGGGACACCGGTTGATATTCCAGACTCAGTCCTCTTGACTAGGCTACTCTGTGGCTTACCTCCATGATTACCGGAGTGGGAACCTTGGTTGTACGGGTCGGTGATGGAACGACTTTGTCTTGAGGAGACCACTCGACTGGAGGGAAGTGACGAGGTGTGGTTTGACTTTCCCTAGAACTCTCATGTACGAGGGGCACTTTCCCCACCGAGACGCGTTCTTGTGACGCGATCTATAACTGTGCGAGTGAGTCAGTTCCGCCCAAAGTAGATAGTGTCAAAGTGTGGTGATTGAGCCCCATGGCTTGCAGTTCAGTGCAGACGTGCGGGATGTTGGGCATCGATGATGGTATTACCTTTGGGACTGTTGGCAACTCATTTTCTTGGGCTGAGCTACGGGATAGATATCCCCTTACGATGTTGTTCGGGCTTCTCGACAGAGCATATGGATTTGTATATACCATGTTTCGAGTACCCGCTCTTTGGGTTTTGGATACTCTCCTTCAGGAGAGGCGAAGACACGCGGGGTATGCCACGTGCTTTCCGTGTCCAGCTTCTCGTGGTAGGACGAGTCTTCTATCTTTCTCTTGATGGGTTGAGATATTAATCTTTACTGCACTCTCTTTTGTACTCCTTTACTTTTCCTGTTCGCTCTACTGCTCACCCTCCGGTACCTCCTTTGTTGCTCCCTCAAGCCTTCGGGGTATCCTACCTAGTATTTTTATACTCACCCCCGCTTGGGTTTTGTCCGCACTTGGTGTGCCCTTGCAGACGACGTACAGATGGAGCGTGACTTAAGTGGAGCGTAGGAGCTTGGACCACGTGCAGTGGTCGTGGTCGGGTTTCAGGTGGCAGACCCGTCAACTGTTTCTTTTTGTTTACCTGTTTCCGGGTTGTGGCACTTTTTGGTTGGGCACGTGTTTTGCCCCTTTTCTTTTCAGTTTGTACCTTGTACTCTTTAGAGGTCGATGCACATCTGTGGTTTATATATATAGCAGTTTTACTTTTTACTCTTCTTGTTCATAATTTTACTCTGCACTATTTCATTGAGTTTTCTACGTGTCCGTGTACAGGTACTTAGGCAAAGGCCTCCCCCAGTTATTGTGCCTTCAGTGCTGGTCGCCAGCCCCTGGCCTATGGAGGTGGTCTTGGGGTAGTTGTGGCTCGAGCCCGGGTAGGGTCAGGTTGTGACAAAGTGGTATCAATGGCTGGTTCTTTCCTTGGGGCGTTGTGTGGACATCCCTAAAACATGAATTGGTTGGGATTTAGGGCAACCGTGTTAACGTTTCTCGAGAGCGGCTCTCAGTCCAAGGAGTCCAGTGATGGTGCGGCGGCCGACGTATCCATTCACCAGGACCTTGATAATCCGCTTGTCAACTCGGCTTGCTGAGACACTTATTGTAGGGAAAACAATTTGTTTGTGCATCACATAGGATTGAGTCTTTGATTGTCCTTCTTGAGTCATCTCCCCATCGTTGCTATTGGTATATACATATATGCTCATCTGACCACGGAACTCCTTGATAATTTTCTGGATGTCTCCGCGAATACAGCCAGCCAGGATACCAGCTTTGGGTTCGTAGTGACGACCCTAAGAGCTACGAGGCCATAGTCCAAGACCCATCATGCGAGCCCTTTCTCTAGGTGGGCCAGTAGCAGCAACCCCACCTGTTGAGCAGCAGAGAGTTTCTACAGAGTAGGCTGAGTTTGATCACGGGATGAGCACACTCTGTGAGATCCACTGGCAGATACTACTGAGGTTCAATGGTGAGCCAGACCCTCAGGCAGTAGAGGCTTGGCTCGAGGCAGTGGTTCGCCTTTTCAGGCTTGTGCAGATGCTAAAATATCAGAGAGTGGCTTTGGTAGCCACCCTTTTTCGTGGATCATCTCGGCGTTGGTGGAGTCTGGTGACTCAGTTTCTTGACGAATCATCACTTTAGTGGGACGACTTTCAGTTGTTGTTTCATGAGGAGTTTTTCCCCTCCTGCTTGTGCTCCATTCGGATTCAGGAACTCCTGCAGTTTCAGGAGGGAGGGATGATGGTGGCCGAGCACGCGGCTTGTTTTGTAGACCGTTCACGCTTTTACCTAGACATGGTCTTCGATGACGATATCCGAGCATGTAATTTTGAGCAGGGTCTCCGCTGAGAGATTCGTGATGTCATAGTACCCTTGGTCATTTCCATGTATGTCGGGGTGCTAGAGAAGGCGCTGGTGACAAGGGGTTCCTGTCATGTTTTGCGGTTGGTAGTGGCAGTGGGCGCAATGGAGCCGGGACGTCTGCCGTAGCTAGCAGGCGCCGGAGGACAGGACCTCGATGCAGGTGGCCTTCCCACTGCTGGTTTCAGAGACGTGGTCGTAGAACACTATGGTGAAAAGGTGTAGGGCCTCAGTAGAGGATGCCCTTCCGTGAGTGGATCCAGGGTCGTGGTCTTACACCACAGTGGAGCCGGAGGGCACCAGGGCAGCCCAGAGAGCGCCAATGCTATGTTTGTGATGGGCAAGGTCACTTGGCACGAGACTTCCCGACCAGAGTTGCTGAGAGCTTCGGGCAGGCAGCAGGCGCACCACGACGGCAGAGGCAGCGCCGTGATCGGATTAGTGGCCCGAGAGGTGGTGCTAACAGAGGAGAGGGAGGAGCAGGATGTGGGGGACGACATTGAGAGATCTCCCCATCACCAGAAGGTAGTCCACGCCAGGCTCCGGCAGCTGACGGTTGGGACCGCGGGTAGCCACGAACTTTGGATGTCTACGATCCTGCAGAGCATAGGATGGTTAGAGGTACCCCTTGAGACTCTTCTACCTTTTGCAGTAGAATTGTTGGGGTCTAAATGTGGAAGCCTTCTCTCCCTTCTCCTCGTTTGAGGTGTTACCAGGGCGACGCAGGGCGTCGGGTGTAACCCTGTGTTGGTAAGGAAAAAGGCGTGAGACCTTTTCCTTTAGTCGATGGTGTTGACTCCTTCGCCTTTTGTGCGTATAAGAGAGCATCGGCTGTGAAATCATGTGTGACCAGACATCCTTGGGTGCTTCACCATATGGATATTCTGAAGGAGGGAATCACTGGTCCTTGTTTCAGGTGCGGGTGGTGAATCCAGTCGCAGCGTGCGACATAGAGGTTGGACCGGGGAGGTGAGCTACCCCTGAGGGCCTTCGGGCCATTTGAGATCGTGCAAAGGGATGGGGAGGTACCCTACCGCCTTGCCCTAACCCCAAAGTCTGGAGTGGGTGCACGACGTCGGCATGGGCTGACCTCGCATGAACGGATCAATCATTTGGTCTGTGTGTGGTGACGCAGAGCTGTGTGTGGGTTCTTCTGGGTATGAGAAAGCCAGGTGTGAGCTTAGTACCCTGTGTTGCTCACTAGTTTTGCTTTTCGGGTATTAAAAGCTTGAGAGAGGGAATGATGTAAGAACCCAGTTTTTTCTGTGAAAGACTTTTTAATATTCTTTGATGATATTCCAGAGTAGCGCCTTCAGACGGCGTGTGATTCCGAGCCCCGGAGTGGCCGAAATTTAATTTTCAGTGCGTTCACACTGGAATGCAAAATAAATGGGATAACTCCTAAACGGTGATCCGGATCAGAGATCCGAGGGTACGGATGGGTCCGGAATGGGGTTTTTACCCTAGGAACGACATAAAACTTGTCGGCGCGGGATGTTTGGACCACTCGCCCGCTTCTGGAACGTTAAACGGAATAAATAAATTAATTAATTCGTTTAATGTCGAAATGCTAGTTTCTTTTAAATGGTCGCTCGGATTGGAAAAATGAGGGCACCGTTGTGTTCGGAGCGTGCCGTTTACCCTAGGAGGGGTATAATTTTTTCCGGCGTGGGCTGTTTGTGAAAAATGGCTCTAGGGGCATTTTCGTAATTTAGCAGCTTCAGGCGTTAAATTTTATAACTTTTGAACGGTGTGTTGGATTAATATTCTGAGACCACGGTTGTGCTTGGGAGGTGGTGTTTTCCCTAGGGGAGGCTCAACCACGACCCCGTCGAGTGTTTCAGGCACGGGATAAATTGGGGGTTAGATTAATTAAATTTTAATTAATTTATTCCTTATTTAAACCCAAACCCCACCCCTCTCCTTCCCCTTCTCCCTGGCAGCCCCTCCTCTCCATCTTCTCCTCCATCTCCAGTGAGATGGTCCGGCGAGGCGACTCCGGCCAGGTGCGGTGATGCCGGCGGATCGACGCGAAGCTCCGGGCGAAGCCCAACGGGGTATGAGGTTTTGAGCGTTTTAATTCCCGAACCTTATCTCAACCTCAATTATATGCGTCGATTGATGTTTGATTGTCGAATCAAATCCCATGAGCACATAGTAGTTTTTATGAGCTATGCGACACAACATTCGGATTCAGTTTTGGAGTTTGGAGGAACCTGCAATCATTCGCCGAAGATTGCGGGTTTGCGGAGAAGATCTGGGGTGTCCGGCGGGTAGGCGCGGCGGCCGACCATGCCAGGCGACGACGCGGTGAGCCGAGTGGCAGCTTGAGGCGGCTGGGCGTGCGAGCGGGACGAGGCAGTTCCGGACGGCGGTGGCAGCGCAGGACCGGGCGAGCGTGGCTGCTGGCCAGGGTGAGGGAGCGGCGTTAGGCGGAGCGACCGCGGAGGAGGCCGGTGCGCCGGTCGCGTCCGACGGAGGAGGGAAGACCCGTGCGCGGTCTTCCCGGGGTCAGCGAGGACCGGCTTCGGCCGGTCCGTTTCAAAGGAGGCAAGGACCCGCCTCATGCGGGTCCTACGCTGCAACAAGAGACCGGCATTTTGGCCGGTCGGATGAGGAGGGCCGGACCCGCTCGAGTCCGGCGGTTTGAGGAGGGCCATGGCCAGCGGGCCGGCGGCTCGGACTGAGCCGGCTGGGGTGGACCGACCCGGGTAGGCCCCCTTGCACTCGGGGGGTCGTAACTCTTAAACGGCGCGTCCGATTGACGCGCTGTCTACGGCGGTGGAACCGTATTGACAAGGCGGACTTTTTGTAATGGTTTTGGGAATTTTTAATTCCCGAAATAATAGGCCTCGGTGGTGCGACACGTACGTCGGGGGTGGGTGGCGTTTTTCCGGGAATCTCATTTTGGACGGCGCGGACGCGTTCGACGTCCGTTTTGAGCGCCGTCAGCGGCGTTGGGACCCTGGCGCTGGGGAAAAGTTTTCCAGGGTGGATTCGGGCACTGAAGCGGAGGTGGAGGCGAGGGCCCCACGGCCCGTCGTTTGAGTTGCGTGCAGTTTTTTGAGACTTTTTCTCAGACGTCCGTTCGGGGTGTGCGAGCAGTCGATGTTGGGTGTTTTTCTGAGGGCATCACGTTGGCGCATTCTGCCCACTGTAATTCCGCACGATGGTGTGGGCCCCGCAAGGGCTGTTTCGGGAGTTGACGGTGATTTCCAGCTTTATCACTGGGTGTCCGTTTTGGACAAGTGAATAGTCCATTTCGTGGACCTTTTCGAGAGGATCACAACTGTACAATCCGTTCGTTGTGTTTCGGGATCGGAATGCGGGTCCCACGAAGCACCGCTCTTTTGCGGTGCGCAGGAATGCACTCTATTTCTCCGGATATCCGTTGCACTCATGTGAGTAGTGCTTTTGACGTGTTTTCCCGAGGGGATTGCAATGGTGCGATGCGCCCGATTGTTTTTGGGGCTGAGGTTCGGGATCACGGGACGCCGTTCGGGCCTGAGGCGGTGTTGGTGCCTTTTTCGTCAGATATCCGTTGGAGGCGAGTAAGTAGTCAATCTCGCATGTTTTTTCACGAGGTTTACAATGGTGCGATCCGTTTGGTTGTGTGGAGCTTCTTGCACGATCTTCTGGAAATGTGAAGGTGCCCCGGGGGTGGTTCTTCTACTGAGTTCGTAGCGGACCCTTGGCATGTGATTGCGTGCACTCCTAGGAGAGTGATGTTGGTGGTTAAACAGATGTGGTTGGCCGTGCCCCAGTCGTTGAGGTGGCATGTCAGAGATGTTGCGTCACGCCTTGGCGTTGACGTTGGGTGTCGTGTGCACGATGGCCCTTAGGCTAAGAATGTGGTATACTCTGGGAGTATACGGGAATGCTTGGAAGTACATGTGGTTGTTCGTACCTAAGAACGTGTGGGCTCTGGGTTGGGGTTGCGATGGGGCTACACGTTGTGTGGGCCCCACGTGCATGTCGGGTTCTGCTTTGCGTAATTTGACATCTCGTGACATAGAGGTCCCTCTGTGCTCGTTTTTTTCACCAGCAGGGTTGAGTGGTCTCCCCCTGGTTTCATTCTCTATGGATCGGTCGGTAGCGGTGTTAGTGACACCTTGTGATGGAACATGCGCTAAACCCCTTTGGGTGAGTTGTGCTGGAGTTGGGTGGTTGCGCGATACCCACTCCATGTGTGTTTGGCCAGTGTCGTACCCTCCAGTGGATATGGCTAGACCAGTTCTGAGTTTTACCCTCCAGCGAGACTGGGCAGTGGGTTACTCATCGACTTCATCGGGTTTACCCTCCTGTAGGGCTGGCCAGTGGGTTGCTCACTGACTTCTAGTGTTTACCCTCCAACAGAGACTGGGCAGTGGGTCACCCGATGCTCTTAGGGTGTACCCTCTAGCAGAGACTGGGCAGTGGGTCACCCGATGCTCTTAGGGTCTACCCTCCAGTAGGTCTGGGCAGTGGGTCACCCGACGACCTCTTAGGGTCTACCCTCCAGCAGGGCTGGGCAGTGGGTTTCCCGTTGTCTAGTTCCAGGTCTACCCTCTAGCACGGCTGGGCAGTGGGACGCCTGTCGACTTATTCCAGGTCTACCCTCTAGTGGGGCTGGGCAGTGGGTCGCCTGATGATATGTTAAGGTCTACTCTCCAACAGGGATGGGTAGTGGGTCGCCTGATGATGTGTTATGGTTTACCCTCCAACAGGGCTGGGCAGCGGGTCACCTAGTATCTTAATATGGTTTACCCTCCAGCGGAGCTGGGCAGTGGGTCGCTTGATGATGTGTTAGGGTTTACCCACCAGTAGGGCTGGGCAGTGGGTCACCCGATATCTGGTTATGAATTACCCTCCAGTAGGGCTGGGCGGTGGGGACACCGGTTGACATTCCAGACTCAGTCCTCTCGACTAGGCTAGTATATGGCTTACCTCCGTGATTACCAGAGCGGGAACCTTGGTTGTACTGGTCGGTGATAGAATGACTTTGGCTTGAGGAGACCTCTCGACTTCAGGGCAGTGATGAGGTGTGGTTTGACTTTCCCTAGAACTCTCAAGTACGAGGGGAACATACCCCACCGAGACCCATTCTTGTGACGTGATCTAAAACCGTGGAGGCGAGTCAGTGCCGCCCAAAGCGGATAGTGTCAAAGTGTGGTGATTGAGCCCTTTGGCTTGCGGTTTAGGGAAGACGCAGGGATGCTGGGCATCGATGATGGTATTACCTCTGGGACTGTTGGCGACTCATTTTCTTGGGCTGAGCTACGGGACGGAGATCCCCTTATGACGTTGTTTGGTCTTCTCGACAGAGCATATGGATTTGTATATAGCATGTTTCGAGTACCCACTCCTTGGGTTTTGGCTACTCTCCTTTAAGAGAGGTGAAGACGCGCGGGGTATGCCATGTGCTTTCCGCGTCTAGCTTCTCATGGTAGGACGACTCTTCTATCTTTCTCTTTATGGGTTGAGATGTTACTCTTTACTGCACTCTCTGTTGTACTCCTTTACTTTTCTTGTTCGCTCTACTGCTCACCCTTTGGTACCTTTTTTGTTGCTCCTTCGAGCTTTCAGGTTATCCTACTGATTATTTTTATACTCACCTCTGCTTGGGCTTTTCCCACACTTGGTGTGCCCTTGCAGATGACGAACAGGTGGAGCGTGACTTCAATGGAGCATAGGAGATTGGGAGCTTGGACCGCGTGCAGTGGTCGTGGTCGGGTTCCAGGAGGTAGACCCATCAGCTGTATCTTTTCGTTTACCTGTTGCCGGGTTGTGGCACTTTTTGTTTGGGTGCATGTTTTTCCCCTATTCTTTTCATTTTGTAACTTGTAATATTTAGAGGTCGATGCACATCTGTGGTATATATATATAGCAGTTTTTCTTTTTACTCTACTCGTTCTTACTTTTACTCCACACTGTTTCATTGAGTTTGTTGCGTGTGTGTGTACAGGTACTTAGGCAAAGGCCTCCCTGAGTTATTGTGCCATTGGCATTGGTCGCCAGCCCCTGGCCTATGGAGGCGGGCATGGGGTAGTTGCGGCTCGAGCCCTGGTAGGGTCGGGTCGTGACAAGTTAGCATCATCTTAGCATTTTTCTTCCTCATAAATCGCCATTAATTGATTGATCATAGATAAAAACATTCTACATTGTACAACTAGTGAATCATATGAATTATTTTTTTTTACTTATAATTATCCACATTGGATTATCTCTAAGGAGGCTTAGTAGGAATTGATGACTCTAGCACATAATGTATCTATTATTAATGTAGTTCTATGTGCATGTGGCTATACCATTCCTCAAAGTCATAGCCAATCAGTATATTATCGTTATCTAATAGTGATCATATTGATAATGTACTATTTTTGGATCAAATTCATGTGAACTCCAAATTAATGGTTCGTATTGCCACTTGAAGTATGTGGCCTTAAAATCCATCAAGGATGAATAAGTTTTAAAATCATCAAATAATTATCTCGATTAAAAATGTTATGAGATATTAATTTGGTGATAAATAACATAAAATCTATCCCATATCTACTCCCTTGGATCAAACCATAAAATGGTTATCCCTACATAGATGACATGTTTTCAATGAAAGGGTAAAGTAGACATATGGTGGTGGAATTGAAGAAGTAAAAATAACAAAATAGAAATCAATTCACTGTTATGTGCAAAATTTCCCAAGGAATGGTGTGAATAATTTCACAACATGAGAAAATAGTATCAAAATGATATAGAGAAGAAAAGAATTAGGGGAATGAATGAGATTTTATTAAGAAACTAAGGTGAATCGAACAATTTATATGAGAAAGAAATGCGATTAAAAACACAAAGTGGCATCATAACACTACAATGAAACCAAGCACAAAAGGTGACTAAATATTAAAAACACACTACCTTAAATCGGGATTTTTGGAGCCTTGGGTCGATCCCCCATCTATCCAAGTCTACTAAATTAATGTTGGTAAGACTAGGGAGGTGGAAATTAAGGGAGAGGAGACTTTTTCACCCTTGATCCAAAGTTGCATCCATCTTGCATCCACTGAACAGAGGCACCTGTATGACCTTCTAGATGGACAAATTGGAGTGGTCCATAAAACAAAATAAAATAGACCTCCCAATGTCCCCTAACTGTATTTAATGTTTACATCTAAAGGCATTAATGATTTATGAGACATATATAAATGGGTGGGCTATTTTTCTGGGCCGCATAATCAAGCCTACAAATTTATCTTCAAATTGGGCCACCTAGAAATACATTCAAACATTCCTATTATATTTGTACGCTATTTAATGAAAATTTTCCCATGATTTCCTCTATCTTTAGATAAATTTTTAGAATCATTGGGCTTTCATCTTGGATGCTACAGTCTCTTTATTGGGGTTTTGTCTAGTTTACATTGCCCAAAATGTGTTTCCATGAAAGCTCATTTCGGTGGTCTTCCAATGTGAATCTTCAGATACGTAAAAAGTATGAATTGTTACTTGTATCGTGATAGACCTGAAATTAATATATGAAAATTAAATCATGGCCATTTTTTATTTTAGGAGGTGTTCAAAATTTTACCATGTAATAGTGCAATTTTTGGGGGAATTAAAATCATAATGTGAAATGATGGTCAAAGTTTCAAATGCACCAAAATAGTGTTAAAAATAATAATGAACATGAATATTATATATATATATTAACAATTTTTATTAGCCTCATTTACTGTTAAATCACACCCCCAACTTGAATTTTTCTAGTCTTGAGAAAAATGTTTCTCAGAAATATTAAATTCAAATTCCCTTTTTCAAAAACATTTTAAATCACAATAATCACCAAGATACCTTATACCAAAAAATCATGGAACCAATAAAAATATTTTAATACCAGATAGTTTCATAAGAATATCCCAATCCCAATCCCCTTATTTTGTTCAAAATCATAGCCATATTTCATCCAATATCAATTTAGCATAATGATGTGTTGTGTATCACAATAAGAATGGTGGTTCATCTTTATTCAATGGAGAAATTATGGAAGTTCTAGGTGGAATGAAATATCAATAATAGGATGATTATTCATTTTTTTGAACACACACACATATATATTGTTTTTTTGTTTCAATTTTTCAATGGTAGTTGCAATTTAACTCAATAAAGTTGACCCTTGTTGCCAGACTTTATCGATGACTCCCACATTCAAAGACCATTGGGAACCAAGTGAAGCCCGCAAACTCAGGCATCAACTCGAGTTAACTCAGTCAAAAACAAAGTAGAATTACCCCAAATAGAGACAAAATTACTAACTCATTGCTAGAAATATAACAACCCACCTCTTTATTACCCACTTAAACATCATTTATTAAATAAAATCATCACTTCATACAACATGGAAGATCGAGAGGTCTAGTATCTTTGGGTATTAAGAACATTACATAACAAATTAAAATATAAAACGAAACATATTATTTAAAACTTCCTTTACAGGACCACTACATTCCCTCGTTCACAGCATTGCATGCGATAACCTGAGAAAATGAATAATAAAATGGTGATCTATAAAGCCCAGTAAGAGAATAAACATGGAATTAAATGAGGAATACAATAAATGTTAGACAATAGGCATATCAATGGATAAAAAAAGAAACATGAACATAAAGGCATGATAAAGCATGATAATAATAACATGGAATGTGGAAACAACACTTATAATGGAATTAGTAGGAGCCGAGTCTCATTGCACAAGGAGAATGAATAACCCTAATTGCACATGAAGTACAAGTAAAACTTAGTTTCACTTGAATCGGCATGAGTCAACACACATTCCACATGATGTATCATGATACTATACTTTACCAAATTCATTGGAGCGCTATCAGGGCCCACCCACCTTTTACATTTCATTTCATGCATAAGTGTTCCACATGGATCATACAAGATGGAAGAGGGAGCTTGGGAGGGTTTATATAGGAATGGAGAGGGAATTCTATATTATTTAGTTTTGAGACACCTCACATTAAACTAATAAAAACCAAAAACCATCCCATGGTTATTTCCCATTGTTTTTTTCCAAAGGGGAGTGGAAAAAGTATATTTTATAAGGTCGGTGGCTGAACTTATTAAAATAATAGGGTTTCTTATGTGGAGGTGAGTCACACTCTAAAGGAAAACAATTTAAAAAGACAAAATGTCTTATATGCATTGAAGGGTCTACTAACGCTTTTTAAAATAAATCAAACAAATCTAAAATCACATTATTTTAATGATAAAACATTTATTGGATGAACTTAATGTTTAGAGTATTTTATTACATCACTATTGGATCATTATGATGTTGTAAAACACAATATATATTTAAACGGTATTTTATTTTTACCCAAATATCTATTGTCTCGGAAAATTATTAAAAATTTACCATGGGATAATTTTTACATCAGTATTCTAAAAATAATATTCATTTTATCTATATAAATTTTTAAATATGTCAATTTTTTCTTTTAAAATAAAAACCAACATTTATCTAAAATTCATGGGTTTTGACAAAAACTGCATTCAAACCTTCATAAAAATTAAAATTTCATTCATAAAATTATATGGTCATTTATATTTAATAAAATGTAATTAAATAATAATAATATTATTTTATTAGAATACTATTTAATTCAAAAATCTATTAATTTATCAAAATATATTTCTTAGTTGAATATTTACTAAAAATACTATTCGTGCTTTAAAAACTATTTCTAAAGTGACAATAATAAAATGAATGCACATTATTTATACAAAAATAATGTACATAGTCATAGTGTTATGGTCTTGTTACATAACCCCTTATAACACCCACATAAGACCGAAGAGTAAGGTGTGCGGTGGTGACAGACTCTTGGGGTGGCTCAGATAACATTGCTCGGGTGGTAATCTCTATTAACTTCCACATCTCCCATAGTCTGTTCCACTCAAGATTAATGTGTTCAAGCTAAGATTGGGCTTGTTCAATAGTGTAGCACACTGATTCCACCTCATTTCTGAGCTCTAACAAATAGTATTCGTATGGGGATAGTCTACTGGATGAGGCTATCACTTCCTTTTTCTGAGTAAATTAGATTTGTTAAAGACCAGTATTTATACTAATCATGTGATCACTGTTCAACGACTATATTAGCAACAGTAAAAATTAATAACTGTACATATAAATCCATAAACATAAAACCAATGATGTTCACATTTTTTATAACCATAGTAAGACATTTAAATATATCAAGAGGAATTTCCATTAATGAAATATTGGGTCGTTAAAATCTTCCCCACTTAAGAAATTTTGCTCTCAAAATTTGTTTTTCCCACTCTAAAAAATATGGGGATAACTCAAATTCATCACTTCCTCTGATCCCCATGTCACTTCTTCGGAATTTTGGTTTCTCCACAACACCTTGACGACTGGCATTGTCTTTTTTTGAAGAACAATTTCTCTACTATCTAAGATCTTCACCGGTTGCCCCTCGTAACAATGATCATACTCTATCTATACTACCTGTGAAGAGAGTACATGTGAAGGGTTTGGTATGTACTTTCTTAAGAGGGATACATGAAAGGAAACATGTACATTGGCCATGGTAGGTGGAAGTGCTAGTTGATAGGCCACAACCCCAACCCGATCAAAAATCTCGAAGGGGCTGATGTTCCTAGGACATAACATCCCATTATTTCCAAACATCACAACCTTCTTCCATGGAGATATGCATATAAATACCATAATCCATCTTTAGACTCATGGTATCATCGATGTTTATCTGCATAACACTTATGTTGACTCTGAGCTGCCTTGATATCATGTGGAATGGTTTTAAACTTCTCCACCATTTGTTCATCCATTTCTAGTCTTAGAAGCTAATGTTCACCGACGTCATCCCTACATGCTATTATTCTACACCACTTACTATATAGGGCTTCATAAGGTTCCATTCAGATGATATAGTGGAAACTGTTGTTATAATAGAACTCAACCAGAGGTAGTTGTTGAACACCTCCTCTTTTAAATTCCACTGAACATGATATTAACATATATTTGAATGTCTGAATAGTTCACTCAGATTAACAATATGTTTGAGGATGATAGGCCATACTAATGTTCAGTTTAGTATCCAGAGCATGTTGAATACTCTTCCATAATATAGAGGTGAATCTTGTATCTATGTTGGATACAATAAACATTGGTACTCCATGCAGCCTTACCACTTCTCTGATGTATATTCGTTCCATTTTATATAATGATAAATCCAACCGAATTGCAATAAAGTGTATAGAATTTTTAAGGCGATCCACAACAACCTAGAATGCATTGTTTCCTTTAGATATCTTGGGAAGTATAGTGACAAAGTCCATGGTGATGTTCTCCCATTTGTATAATGGTATGGGCAATAGTTGCATCATCCACATATACTTCTTCCTCTCTTCCTTCACTTGCTAAAACACCAGGCACTTTGATGTATACTCAACGATCTCTTTCTGCATATTATCCCACCAATAATTCTCTCAGAGATCTCGTTACATCTTTGTGTTTCCTGGGTGAATAGATAAATTTGAACTGTGCACATCATCCAAAAGTTCCTTCTTCAGCTCCAGACTTCATGGAACACATAGTCTTTTCCAAGATCTCACAATTCCTTCTTCATTAACATTGAAATATGAGGATTTTCTCTTTTCTAATATCTAACAGTCTCTTCTGAATTCCCACATCATCATTTTGAGCATCCTTTAACCTTTAAAAAAAATATGGTTGGGAAATCATTTGTGAAAGCATTTATGATGTTCCCTTCATTACGATTCATGTGTCCATCTTAATCAAATCTCTGAAGATTGGGTCCTTCTCAATTATCATCATTGATATAATTTCTCGGTCATTTCTACTTAGAGCATCTTCCACCTTCTTTTCATTCCTTGGGTGGTAATGGATTGTGCAGTCATAGTCTTTGATCAACTATAATTATCTTCATTGGCACATGTTCAACTCTTTCTATGTGAATATATACTTGAGGCTTTTGTTGTCTGTATATATTTCACCCTTCTTTCCAAAGAAATAATTCCACCAAAACATTAAAGCGAAGATCACCGCAACCAACTCTCGATTATGTGTTGGATAATTCTACTCATGAAAATTCAATTACCTTGAAAATTAGGAAATGACATTGTCATTTTTCATCAACACACTGCTAAGTCCCTTCTTCAAAGCATCACTGAAAACCACAAAAATTCTCCACTTGTGGGTAATGTCAGCACATGTGTAGTGATAAGCCTCTTTTTAAACTCCTTAATGATTTTTTGAATTCCTCACTCCAAGAAAACTTTACTCCCATACAAGTAATCTTGGTAAGAGGGTTGGACAATCGTGATAAATATCTCACAAATCATTGATAAAATCAATGTAACCCCAAGATGTTACAGATATCTGTTACCAATGTTTTCCATGACTATCCCTCAATTGAATTTGTTTTAGAGGGATCCACATATATCCCATTTCATGTTATTATATTACCCAAGAATGAAAACTTCATCAACTATAACTCACACTTGTTTTACATTCCAAATAGATTCTCCTTCCGTAAGATCTTTAGTACAGTTCTTAAGTGATCCTCATGATCCTCCTTGGTTATAAATTATATCAAAATATCATCTATAAATACTACCACAAATTTGTCTAGTTAATCCCTAAAGACTCTATTCATCAAGTCATTGAATATTTCTAGAACATTTTTTATCCTGAAAGGAATTACTATGAATTCATAGTGCCCATATCTAGTACAAAAAGTAGTCTTGGGGGTATATTTCCTCTTCAGACTTACATGATAATATCCTGACCATAAATCCTACATGGAGAAGTATTAGGCTCCATGCAGCTGATTGGAAAAGTCATCAATTTATAAGATATGATAATTGTTCTTTTTCATGATTTTGTTCAGCTCACGATAATCGATGCAAAGTCGCATTGACCCATCTTTCTTCTTGATGTAGAGGACTGGTGCACCCCATGCTGAAGCACTTGGGCATATAAACCCTTTATCTAGATTATCCTGTAGTTTTTTCTTATGCTCCTCAAGCTCCACAACATCTATTCTATAAGAATTCTTGGATATTGGCAACACCTTATGTATAAGATCAGATGAGAATTCAACATCTCTTGTAGGAGGAATACTAGGCAATTTCTCGGGAAACACTTCAGCAAATTCCCTCACAATAGTCATGTATTCAAGGATGGTTGCCTCCTTTGACTCAAAAATCTAAGCTAGATACATGTGCTCATAGGGTAGTAATATCCCCTCTTGAGATGATGGAGCTAAATAAGATTCATCTTCCTCCTTTCACTTGAGTTGAATTGGTGGTCGATTCTCCACATGGAGTGTGATTTCCCTCTCACAGCAATTTATGTGGCTCTATATAAATAAACACAATCCATGATAATAATGGCATCAAATGCCACCATAGAGAGTATGATGAGGTTTTTAGGGAAATTAAATCCACAAATTATGAAAGGTGTGTAGTTAATTTCATGGGATGTAATGATTTCCCCATTTGTCGTACTCACCGACTTCTTTACTTCCATGATTTGTGGGGGTTATGGATTTTTTCTACAAAACTTTTGGGATATAAAAGAATGTGTAGAACATAAATAAAAAATTACTTTCACTATTCTTGAATGAATTAATAAAGAACCTATCACAACTTCATTTTTAGGTTTCACTTTGGTAGTAGTGATGGAAAAAGATATCCCTTTCTTCCTTGGGGGTTGT
Organism: Viscum album; assembly: GCA_963277665.1. Taxonomy (NCBI): domain Eukaryota; kingdom Viridiplantae; phylum Streptophyta; class Magnoliopsida; order Santalales; family Viscaceae; genus Viscum; species Viscum album. The sequence continues at coordinate 864,038,350 of OY728132.1, read as the reverse complement.
TGGTTGCCTACAAAAACCCTTGGCATAGGGCACTGATTTGCAATATGCACTGGTTTTTTGTAGTTTTAACAATGAAAAATGTGTTGAGGTTCGAACAGAGCGTTCTTTTCCTCTTTTGTAGCCGTAGGTTTTTCTTGTCAGCAGTTAACATCTAGGTGCCCTTATCTTCCACTCCCAAAGCATTTCCATGTCCCATTTAGGAAATTTCCAAGCTACTCATTTCTTTACCTTTGGAATGTGGGGTGCTGGATCTTCTTATCACTATTGGAATGATCCATTTTACCACTATCATTGAATTATAACTTACACTTCATATCCCCATGATACCCGTATGATTCTTTGATCTCAATTTCGACCTTGCGGGCACATCAGGAAATTTCCTCATAGCTGTTGAAGTCATGGATCGAGAGAGCTTTCTATAGGCTAGGATTTATCCCACCAAAATAGTGGTCAACCATGAATTTGGGGGTAACAGCAAAGCCGGAGGCATATCATGTGAGCTTTGTGAATTTTCCCCTGTAAGCTCTGACATATTCGTAATCATTTATCATGAGTTCAATGAAGTACCTTTCCATCTTATGTTGGAGTGTGCATGGAAAGTATTTATTCAAAAACATCTTTTGTAAGTCCTTCCATTCCAACACCTTGATCTCATCCTTAGACTTAGAATTTTTGATCAACGTCTACCATTGATCAGCTTCACCATCCATATGATATGTAGCCAAGAGAACCTTCTCTTGTTTTAAACAATGAATGATGGAAAACATCATTTCAATGGAGTTGATCCATTTTTTAGCAATTGAGGGATCAAACGATCCATTAAAAGTAGGAGGCCTTTGTCTCATGAAGCTATTGATAGAGACTGATTCTTATTAGGGGGGTTGAATTTTCCTCTTGATCCATGTTCCTATTTCAATATTGAGTTAACTGAGAGAGAATAATGACAAAGTTCATGATTCTTGATCCCATCGGATTGGGCATCTCATTTTCACAGTCATCACATTGATCGTCACATCGATTTTTAGTCCAAGTCCTCCTATTACCAGACATTTCCTGGAATAAGAGGAAAGTTAGGGGTAACACAAAAAGTGTAATCTAAGGGAAAAAATGATAACTTATAAATAACTATTATTTCCTTAACTTATGAATCAATAGGCTTTAATCTTTGCTGTTCAGGATATACTTTCTAACATATATTCTTAGGGGAATTTTTTTAAATAAATTAATAATGGTTCATAATAAGCTTGTGAATTTATCAAATCATATCCCCTTGTAGTGTCGTAACCAAGAGTGCAACAATTCCTGTTGTCGTGCGAGTCTTGCTCAAAGCGGTGTTTTTGGGTTTAACACCTAGGGTACATTTTTTCCAGAGCTACCTCTACCATCTCTCATCTAGAAAGATATGTATTTTCTTAATAAACCACTTGATCAATACTGACCAAGACATAGGGACGTTTTTATTATACTTATTCTTGTCTATATGTCTTCATTAGGTTTTTCTAATCCTAATCCCAAAAATAACTAAACCTATCATCTGATACCAACTATAACAACCCAGCACTTTATTACACACATAAACATGATTTATTACATAAAATCATCACTTGATACAGAATGGAAGATCGAGAGGTCTAGTGTATTTGTGGCTTAGAAATATTACATAACAACTTAATACATAAAATGAAACATCTTATTGAAAACATCCTTCACATGACTAGTACATTCCGCCATACTTAGCATTTCATGGCATAACCTGAGGACATGCATTAGAAAAGGGTGATCTATAAAGCCCAATAAGGGAATAAACATTGTATAACATGAGAAATAAAATACATGTTAGAGAATAGGCATATCAATGGATCACAAGAGAAACATGAACATAAAGGCATGATAAATCATGATTATCATAACATGGAAATGTGACAACGACACTAAACGTGGAATTAGTATGAGCCAAGGCTCATTTCACATGGAGCATGAGTAAACCCTCATTGCACATGAAGAACGAGTAAAACCTTGTTCCACTTGAATGATCATGATTCAACACCCATTTCACATGATGTATCATGACAACATACTTTACCCAATGCATTAGAGTTCTCTCAGGGAACACCATTCATAAACATTTCATTTCATGCATAAGTGTGCCACATGGATTATATAACATGGAATCAATCAACATCTTAAATTATTCCATGATTAAGTAATGTGGAATAAATACATGAAAATAACATTCATTATGTATATGTGAATAAAGATGAATAACCTTGATAGAGAAATGGGTATGGTATTCACTATATAATGATCTTGGCTTGGAAAACCGCGCTGCAATTTTGGCAGCAAAACGACGTGACATAAGGATTCATGAAAATGGTTGATGAGAGAGAAAACAGTGTCTCATGACATGTAAATGAAATGGAAAGTAATGGAGTCATATATATACCCATCCCAAGAATTTTAATGGAATTTAGAGTCATGATACAAAATAATTTCTTGAATGTAAATGAAGAGAGAGAAATTTGTTTCGGAATTTCATCATACTAACGGGTGAACATGGGAGGCTTTTAATCAGAGAGAAAGGGGTCTCTCAACATTCAAATATATAGAGTGATGTATGGGTAAAATTATAAATCATACACCAATATTAGTAATTGAAAAAAATGTCATTACAACCTCAAAAAATGGGCAAAAATGAGAAAGGAAGAAATCTCTTACTTGAAAGTGTGTTCCCAAAAGCTTGGGAGAGGCTTGAGAGAGGATTATTAGGAGATTGGGGAACCATGGTAGGATTTTAGAGAGGGGAGGTCCGGGGATAGTCAAAATCCAAGGGATTTTAGTAAAGAGGAAGTGGGAGCTTGTGTGGGTTTATATAGGAAAGGACAAATAATTCTTTATTATTTAGGTTTCAAACACCTCCCATTAAACTAATAAAAACCACAAACCTCTCATGGTTTTTGCCAATGTTTTTTGCCAAACGGGAGTGGAAAAAAATATTTTATAAGAAAAATGGCCTAAATTCATAAAATAATAGGGTTTTTTATGTGGATATGAGTCACACTCTCAAGGAAAATAATTTAAAAAGACAAAATGATTTACAAGCCTTGAAGGGTCCACTAATGCTTTGAAAAATAAATCACACAAATATAAAATCACATTATTTTAATTATAAAACATTTAATGGACGAATATAATGATTATATTATTTTATTACATCACTATTGGGTAAATATGATGCCATAAAACTCATTATATATTTAAAACGTATTTAATTATTAATAAAAAATTCGAGTGTCTCAGAAAATTAAGAAAAAATTTCCATTGGATAATTTTGACATCCTAAGTAAAAAAATAACAGACTTTTTATCTAAATAATTTTCTAAATATGTGAATTTTTACTTTTAAAATAAAAACCAATATTTATAAAAAATTCATTGGTTTGGACAAAAACTTCTTTCAAACTTTAAAAAAATTCAATTGCATTCATAAAATTATATTATCATTTATATTTAATAAAATTTAATTTAATAATAATAATAATATTTTATTAAAATATTATTTAATTAAAAAATACAGTAATTCATCAAAATATATTTCATAGGTTTTTTTACAAAATACTTAATCATTAAAAGAGAAGATCTGTGAAATTACAATCACTTAACCATGGAGGAAAGTGATTCAGCCAGAGATAGTCATTTTCATGAGAGCCAGAGGCCTCCACCTGATGGGAAGCCTTGTTTCCTTCCTGTTTGACAAAGGAGAAGGTGAAAATTTTGAAGGACTTGTGGAGGGAAAGTATTTTCCTGATGAAAGAACCAAAAGGTTTCAAGCCTCCATCATTGAGGTTGATAGCATTGATAATGGTGAGACAGTCTGATTCCAGTGGGATTGCGTCCCAGCAACGATCTTTAATAATATTAAAATGAATGCACATTATTTATACAAAAATAACGTAAATAGTCATAGTGCTATAGTCTTATTACATAACCCCTTATAACACCCACATAAGACCAAAGAGTAAGGCGTGTGATGGTGAGAGACTCTTGGGGTGGCTCAGATAACATTTCTCGGGTGGTAATCTCTATTAACTTCCACTTCCCCCGTAGTTGGTTCTGCTCAAGAATAATGTGTTCAAGCTCATCTTGGGCTTGGTCAAGAGTGAATCCCAATGATTCCACCCTCTTTTCAAGCTCCAAAAAATGGGCTTCTTATGGGTAAATTCTACTAGATGATCTCATCACATCCTTTTTCTGAGTAAATTGGAATTTTTGAAGCCCTATATATATACTAATAATGTGATCACTATTCAATGGCTATATTAGCCATAGTTAAAATTCATAATGATATATTAAAATCCAGAAACATAAAACCAATGATGTTAACATTTTATATAACCATAATAAGATATTTAATTATATCAAGAGGAATTTCCATTAATAAAATTTTGGGTCATTACAAGAAAAATCTGGAGTCATGATCCCTAAGTGCTGAAAGCCACACATTAGGTAATTTCATTGCAATATGCACAAATTAATGTTTTCTTTTTATTAATTTTTTATTTTTTTTAAAATCATATTAAAATTAAAATAATAACCCAACCTATAATATTTATTTTGGGGACCCCATGAACTCAAACTAATACCTCACGGTCTATAGGACATGCATTGTGAATTTTTTTTGGATAAAAATATAAACGATGAAATATCACATTAGACAGCCATACATTCAAAAATCTATGCTCATGAAATTATAAATGGATTAAAATTAAAATTAGGGCATGCTAAATTATTTGATATTCAATTTCAATGTTTTTAATGTGTATTATCATGTTCAAGGTTAAAACAACTTTTCATTCCATTAGGTCACACTTTTTTGAATAATTGTTTTCCACACAAAGGGACTTTTTTTATTTCCTCTCCCACCAACATAAAATAAAACAATCACTAGTGTTTAAAGGAATGATAATTTAGAAGGGTGTAGAGGTATAATAGAGGAGTTATAAAAGGAATTTGAATAAATAAACATGCAATAAAGTGACCTGGTTTTTAAAGTTGAAGTTCATCACGCTTTTAATTATTCCATTGATCTTTATGATACTCGTGGAGAAGGAAGCACTATAAGCTGTAGGTCTATGGAAAGCACATACCCCTGTCTCCCTTTGGTCTTAGGTTCAACCCCCTACGGCTTCACTGATTCTGAAGGGGTTTCCCCACAACCAAAGACATGTCCTTATGATTTTATTATATATATATATATATATAATATAAAAACACAAAAAAAAAACTAAACTGATGATAAATTTTATTCTTTTAAAATTTCGTTGTAAGGTATTACTCAAGGGTCACACCACTTGACACAGATGAATATGGTGCTCCTGTTTCATACACATCCATACTGATAATAAAAGAATAGGTAAAAAATATTTGTTACTATCATATTCAGAGATAAATATTTAAAAAAAATTGATTTACTAATCCTATTTGAAAAATAATGATTATTCAAAAATATTTTAAACAAGAAAACCACTGGTTACCTCTAGATTAAATCTTTTTTTAATGTTGTTATATCGAATTATCCCCTAATTGTTTAATTATTTTCCTCATCTAAATTTGGTCCACATGTGTCTTCATCGAATTCATCTTTATGGAAGGGTTCAATAAATGGTTTAACTATATGACCATTAACATTAAATGATTATCCATTAGTGGGATCATGAATTTCTATAGCCCCATGGGGGTACACCTTATACACTATGTATGGACCTGTCCATCTAAACCTCAACATTCATGGGTGTAAATGATGTTTAGAGATATAAAAAAGAATAGGTTTACCCGGTACAAATTTTTTGGTTTTAATATTTCTATATTGGTAGGCCTATACTCTAGCATTATTTATCCTTGAATTTTCATAAGCCTCCATCCGATGTTCTTCATGTTCATTGAGTTCTAATTTCCTTTTTGTTTCATCCAATGATAGGTCATAATTAATTTCCTTAATTGACCAAAAATCCTTTTGTTCAATCTCTACAGGAAAATTGCATGCTTTTCCATAAACCAACCTATATGGGCACATTTCTAAAATGGTTTTATATACAGTTCTGTATGCCCAAAGAGCATTTAAGAGTTCAATTTACCAATCATTCCTATATGGATTACCTGTTTTCTCATGAATTTGTTTGATTTCTCAATTGAAAAACTCATTTTGACCATTGTTATATGGGTGGTAAGTATTGGAAACTTGGTGAGAAATTCCATAATTTTCCATGAGTGATGAGAATGGAAAATTACAAAAATGAGTTCCACGATCACTAATGATAGCCCTATGAATTCGAAATCTTAAGATGATGTTTCCCATGAGAAATATAATCATAGTTTGATGATCATTGTATTTTTTAGGAATGTCCTAAAAGAATTTGGGTACTTAATCAACAAAAAAAAGATGTATAGATATCCCCTAGAGTTTGGTAAGGGACCCATTAAATCAATTCCCCAGCAGTCAATGATTCCCATAACTAAGATGGGAGTGAGTGGCATTTGATTTCTTTTTGTGATGTACCATAATTTTTGACACCTAGGATAGCTTTGTGAAAATTTGTAGGAGTACCTTGAGTGGGTGGGATAGAATAGACCACATTGATAAACCGTAGCATACGTTTTTTTTAGAGGAAAAGTGACCTCCACATGCCTCACTATGATAGAATTTAAGGATGGACTCTTGTTTATATTCTGGTACACACCACCTAATAACTTGGTCATGGAAAAACATATAGGGGTATGGATCTTCAAATACATATTACCAAACCTCAAAAATTAATTTCCTTCAATATTGAGTCCCTAAATTTTTTTTAATGACTCCTATAACTAAGAAGTTGGCTATATCGGCATACCATGGGTAATCACTCACTGAATAGATGTGCTCATCGGGAAATTAATCAGACACGGGAAGGTTATTTGAGTTGTCTATGAATTCCATCCTAGGGATATGATCAACTAAAAAATTTTCAACACCCTTTTTATCCATGATTGCGAAGTAAAATTCTAGTAATATAAGGACCCACCTAATCAGTCTAGCCTTAGTATCTTGTTTGTGGAAGAGGAATTTTATTGCAGAATGGTCAGTGAACACATTGATGGGGGATCCTAAAAGGTAGGACCTAAATTTTTCTAAGGAAAAAACAACATAATGTAACTCTTTATCAGTGGTGGTGCAGTTGATTTGTGCATCCTTTAATTTTTTTCTTATATAAGTAATGACATATTTATTTTTCTCACACCATCATCATATGACTACTCCTAATGTGACGTCACTCGCATCACACATGTTCTCAAAAACAAGTTTCAAATTTGTAGACTTAATGATAGGTGGAGAGATAATAATTGAATTGAGTGTAGAGAATGATTAATCACAAGTTCGTGTCTATAATAATGGATCATCATTCCCCAATAGGACCCAAAGTGATTGAGAAATAGAGCTAAAATTCCTAATGAACCTTCTATTGAAAGCATCATGTCCTAAGAAAGACCTCATTTACTTGAATGTTTTGGGTGAGAGAAGGTGATGAATGATGTCAAACATAGCTTTATTAACTTCAATACCCCAACTCGAGACTAGATGGGGGAGGATTGGTCCCTCTTTAACCCTGAAATGTTGTTTTTTCTAGTTTTGGACTAGATTCTTTTCTTCAAATCTTTAGAAGACTCTCTCAAAATTTCTCAATCATCCCTCAAATGTATCCCCAAACACAGAGAATACATCCTTGAATACCTGTTGAAAATCCCCTACCATGTCTGAGAAGATTCCTATCATGCACTGCTAGATGTTTCTAGTGACATTGCATAACCCTAAGGGTATATAGACGCTCTAGCCAATACTCACCCTTGTTGAAAACATATCTCCATCCTTATTGGTTATCACTGTTATACCACCCTTTTTTGTAACCACGTGGATTGGGTTGAACCACTCACTCTCAGCCATGGGATAAATGATACCAGCTTTTAACAATTTCAGAAGTTCTTTTCTCACTATTTTCAGGATATTAGGATGGAGTTCCCATTTAGGTTGACGACATGGATTTCTATAAGATTCTTGAACAATCATATGATTCTCGATAAGTGGGATAATACCTGGAATATTATACTGGGTCCATTCAATGGATTTTGTTTGTTTCTTAAGGAAATATTGAAGCATCCTCTAATGATATCCTTGAAGAGAAGAAGAAATGGAAACAGGATGTGTTCCATTCTCTCCTAGGAAGGCATACATAAGTGCATAATGAATTTCTTTCAATTAGAGATCATGTTGGTTTAAAATTTCAGCATAATATTGGGACATTGGATCAAGATCAATTTTTTTTGTGTTTTAGATAGTATTGGTTCCCCATGTGTAGAAGTTTCAGATACTAGATTGGTTCGATCAGTGTTATGGAAGGGAGTTAGAGTGGTCTCCATGAATGTGGTTTCCTAAAAGATTTTACTGATTTATGGTCTTAGGATTTCATCATAGGAGAAATATAAATTTGATTCTAGCTAAGGTGATAAATTTCCTTCATGTGAACAAATTAAATTCATATCATCCTGACATAAACATTCCTAAAATATTCCATGATGTTCTATGGATTCATTATCAATGCTTCCTATCATGTTTACTTCATGAATATCCTCATCAAATCATATTTGTGATATTGAATTATATATGATCATGTCTTGACTCATGTTTCCAAATGTGATCTGCATGTTCCCATTTGAGACTCGGATAACAGATTTTATTGTTGGAATGAAGGGATGACCAAGGATAATTTGGGAATGTTCCTAGTTTCCTATGTTTGGATTCTTTTCAAGGACAATAAAGACATTAGTGTAGATTGAGTTTTTATAATTTTATAATAAAATCCATTAAAATACCCTCTAAAACCCTAATTTTTCTATCAAAATGTTGAAATTTGACAGATGTGGGTTGGAGATCTTTTAGAAATAACTAGATGTACATGACATAGGGAATGAGATTGACATTTGCACCTAGGTCACACAAGACTTTTAAAACATTTTTCTCTCTTAGTTCAACATTTATGTAAGGAAATCACGGGTCATTTATATTTGGTGGAAGGTTTCCTTGGAATTTTTTTCTAACATTTCGTTCTAGAAGGGCTTGGTTCTAATGTGAGAATTTTCTTTTAAATGTGTAGAGGTTCTTACGTTATTTTTAGTATGCAGTAATGTTTTAATGGCATTGAAGAGAGGAATGTTCAACTAGACTTGTGAGAATATTTTCCTCAATTTTTCACTCTGTTATGGCTTGGTTTTTCCCCTCATGAATTGAGGAAATGTTACAGGTTGTGGGATTATTTTTTGAAGAGTTTTTTCTTTCACATTGTTATCAGTTTTTCAGTTTTATTAGGTGGTTCATTTGAATTTTAATTAGAGTTTTAGTATTCAGATGGTTTTTGAATTATTTGTTCAAGTTTCTCAATTAATTTCTCACTTCTTAAAACTATCAGAACCTTTAGTTGTTTGTGAGTTGTTTGAGTGCAACATGACTCTCCCCTTTAAGTTGAGGATGGTACCCCCTAAGTAGGAATGGGAGCCTTCCCTATTTTTTATGGTTCATATTTCATGTTTAATGGATGAGACTTATGAGTTCATTTTCTTCATTTGTTTACACAACTATTTCAGGATTGATAGAGGGACAGATTGTTTAGTGGATTGTGATGGTTGGTTTATCCCAGGAGGATACTTTGGTTGTTGGATGTGATGTTGGTATTGTACTGAACGATGTTGGTATTGTACTGGTTGTGGTTGGAATTGGTTGTGGTTTTGGAAATTTTGTGTAGGTTAGGGGTTTGGTCATTGTGGTTGGCTAGGTTGTTTGTTTTCTTTCTAGTGGAATCCTGGGAGGTCATTATACATTGGGATGAATTTGTTTCAGTATTGGGGCTTTTGGAAGTTTAAGGCATTGACTTCAGTAGGTGGTCCTCCTAGAATAACTTCATTAATGGAAGGGATGGTTGGGCAGTTTTCGGTCTTGTGGTTATGATTGTCACAAATTGTGCAAACAGAGCCTATAGTTTGTATTTAAAATATTTTCCTAAGGTATATCTCTTCAATATTCCTAGTGAGTGATTTGAGTTTATCCATAAGGTTTTCCTCTTCACTAATTGTAAAAATTACAGTAGTTATTCATGAATTTTGAGAATAAGTTTATGTTCTTCATGTTTGGTTTTGTTCAGAAAGGCTTTATAGATACTCATAAGAATCATTTGGGGCTTTGTTTTTAATGGTCCCATTGAAAATCATGTAAATGAATTTTTTGTTACCTGATCCCAACCCTTCATAAAAAAATTTAACTTGTTCTAGGATTGAAAATACATCGTGAATTACCATATTGGGTGTGTCGTCGAATCTTTCGTATGTTTCATAAAATGACACCTATTATTTTTCAAAGAATTATTGGATTCTCTTTTTAAGTGCAATTGTTTTGTGGTGGGGGAATTATTTTTTTTAGAATTATGTTTTCAGTTGGTCCTAAGAGTGGATTGTTGTAGGTATTAGATTGTTAAACCTATTATTTTCTTGATCCTTTAGTGATAAAGGAAATATCATCATATTAGCTTAATCAAGTTGATATGGTGGGAACATGGTTTAAATAAGAGGGTGAATTGGTCTTGTATGGTGTCATGTAGTCATTCATGGTTTGATCGACTGCATTTTTCATGTTTGGTGCAGCCTCATTTGGAATTCAATTTGGGTTCCCACTCAGGTTTATGATTTTCTTTCACTGAAGATATTACATTTAAATTGGATGAATTTTTGACTCTCTAGTATTAGTAATATTATGATATAATGGAAAGTGTTTCCCTGGTGCACCTGAATCCCCAACCCCATGACTATTCACTCTAACTAGACAGTTTGATTCATCACGAGTGTAGGCAGACATACACAAAATGATAAAAATGAGAAATGGAAAATCTAAGAGAATTAGGATGAGAATAAAATAAATGGGAGAGAATATAATGGGTGTTTAGATGAATTAATCATGTCCCCGAAAAAGGCACCACCATTTGGTCTCTCCCAAATTTACCGATTATTTTAGGTTTAACTAGTCGCTTGTAGTTTAGCATGGGTTGTCAAATCCTCAGAGACCTAAGATGAAACCTATAGACAAGTACATTTTATGGATTGTTTTTTGATATGAAGTGGCCAAAATTGGTTGATTTTAGATGGGTTTGATTGAATTATAAGATACTTATGTGAATTTAATATAAAATAATGAGTTGATCCTTTGTTATTACATAGGGTGGATTGGATGAAATTCTGTTTTTAATGGTTTCAATTTCTTATATTTAAGAGGGGTTGATTCAAGAAGAACCACCAACTTCGTAACTTACTAGTTTAATTCCTATACACCCTAACACTAATCACATATACACATGTAGGATCAAATTAATGATCACTCAAATTTAAATGTTCATATTATCACTTGATGTATGGGGCCTTTTAAATTCAACAAGGACGAAAAAAAATTTAAATCATAAAATAAAAATACCCAATTAAATTATATATTGGACATAAACAGGGTGATAAATAAAATCAATTATGGAACCTCTCTACTCCCTTTGATCAACCCATAAATGTGTTATCTCTCCACGGATGACATGTTCTCAATGGAAGCGGAAAGAAGACTCTCGAGGGTGGAATTGATTAAGTAAAAACAAAAACATAATAATAACTCCATCGTTGTGTGATAAATTCCACTAGGTATTGCGTGAATAAATTCACAATTTGAGGCAACGGTATTAATTTAATATAGATAATAACATTATAAGGGGATAAAAGGATATTTTATTAAAAAAATATGGTGAATTTTACAACATACATGAGAAAGAAACATGATTATAAACACAAAGTTGAAACATAACACTACAATGAAACCAAGAAAAAAAGATGATTAAATATTCAAAAAAACACTTACTTAATATGAATTTTGGGAGCCTCGGGTCAAACCCCCATCTATCCAAGTTTTCTCAAATAATAGTGGTAGTCCTAGGGTGGTGGAAAGTAATGGAGAAGAGACTTTTCAACCCTTGACCCGCAGTTGCAGCTAACTTGCATCCACTAAAATGAGGGCCTATATTACCTTCAAGACAGCTAGATTGGAGTGGTAAATAGAAGCCAAAAATTTGTTTCGATATGTCCCCTAACCCTATGTAATGTATCATCCCAAAAAAGTTTATGGTTTATGAGATATGTGTATAATGGTGGGCTGTTTTTCTAGGTCAAAAAAATTGGCCCATAATTTTATCTCCAACTTTGGCCACCTAGAACTCCATTAAAACATTTGAATTATCTTTTTCCACTATTTAATGAAATGTTCCCCATGATGTTATATATCTTCAGATAAATTTTTAGTATCATTGTGCTGGGATCCTGGCCTGTACGGTCTCATTATTGGGATTTTGTCATGTTTAGGTTGCCTCAAATGTGTTACCATGAAAGCTAGTTTTGGTGGTCTTTCATTGTGAATCCTGAGATACATAAAAAAATTTAATTGTTCCTTGTATAATTAGAGAACTGAAAATAAAATATGAATAAAAAACAACGCCATTTTTTATTTTTGGAGGTGATCAAAATTGTACTATCTAATAGTGCATTGTAATGGGGAATTACAATCATAATATGAAATGATGTTGAACGTGTAAAATGCCCCCAAAATGAAGTTTATGAATAATAAATAACATAACATTATATATATTAACAATTAATAGTATCCTCATTCAGTGGATAATCACACCCCCCAACTTGAGTTTTTCTAGTCCTGAGAAAAATGTATCTCAACAATATGAAATTCGAATTCTTTTTTTCCAAAAAAAATTAACACACATTGATCACCAAGAACCCTTATACCAAAAAATCTTGAAACCTATCAAAATATTTTTATATAAGCTAATTTCATATGAAAGTCCCAATCCCAATCCCATTCATTTGTTCAAATTCATTTCCATATTTCGTCCAATATGAATTAAGCATGATGATGTGTTGTGTATCACAATAGACATGGGGGTTCATCTTTATTCAAGAGGGAAATTATGGAAGCACTAGGTGCAATCGAATTTCAATAATAATGACCGGTATTCATTTTTTGTATATATATATATGCATATTTATTTTATATTTTTTAATTTTTCCATGGTAATTGATAATGAACTCAACAGAGTCAACCCATGTAGCAAGACTTTTCGATAAATCCCAGGCTCAAATACCATAGGGCACCATATGAAGCCCACATACTCGAGCATCATCTCGAGTTAACTCAATCAAAAAAAATTACTATAGAAGAGATAAAATTACTAACTCTGGGTAAGAAAACTGTGGAGCCACGATCCCCAAGTGCCGAAAGCCACCCATTAGGTCATTTCATTTCTCTACGTGCTGTTTATTGTTTTATTTTTTATTTTTTTTATTATTTTGAATACTCATATTAAAACTAAGATAATCACCAAACCTATTAATTTTATTTGGGGGACCCCTTGAACTCAAACTAATACCCCACAATCCATAGGATTCACATTGTGATTTTTTTATTTGGATAAAAAAATAAAAAATGAAATATCACATTAGACAGCCACACATTCCAAAATTTATGCTCATGAAATTATACGTGGACTAAAATCAAAATTAGGGCATGATAAATTATTTTATATTCAATTTCAATGTTTGAACATTGTATTATCATGTTCAAGGATAAAGGAAATTTTTCTTCCATTAAAGCACACGTTTTTTTTCAAATCATTTTTTTACACACAAAATAAATTTTTTTATTTGATCTCCCCCAACATAAAATAACTCTATCCCCGGTGTTTGAAGAAATGAAATTTTTAAGGGGGGTAGAGGTAGAATAGAGGACTTCTAAATGGAATTTGAATAAATAAACATGGAACAAAGTCACCAGGTTTTTGAAGTTGAAGTTCATGACACCTTTGACTATTCCATTGATCTCCATGTTACTCATGGACTCCCTGGAAACGATGGTAGGAAATTATGGAAGCTATTGATATTGTTTATTTCTCTATAAAACTCTGTGACCTCAACTTCCTCTTCTTCTAACTCACAAACTAAATTAGAAACCATGGAATCCCTGAGAGGTTCCCTTAATTAAAAACAGTAAAAGACAAAACAACATACCTATTTATTTTGGAATACCAAATATCGATACTAGTATCACATAAAAAATAATATATATATATATATAATTCAAATATAAGTATATTTTTTAAAAAAATTATAAAATAAAGAAGTACTATAAGTCGTAGGTCAATGGAAAGCGTGTGACCCTATCTCCCTTCGACCCGAGTTTCGAGTCCCCGCAACCTTGCCGGTTGTGACGGGGTTTTCCCCATAACCTACATCATTTCCTTTAGATTTTAATATTATATATATTTATATATTCTATAAACACATAAAAATAAAAATAAATTGATGACACGTTGTCATATTTTTAAATTTATGGGTAAGGTATTACTCAAGGATCACACCACGTGACACGAATGAATATGGTGCTCCCCTATCATACCCATTCATACTCATAATAAAAGAATAGGTCAACAGTGTATGGTAGTATCATATTTAGAGTCAAATATATTTAAAAAATAGATTTATTAAACCTATTTGAATGATTAATATGATTCAAAAATATTGGAAACATAAAAACCACAGGTTGACTCTAATGTGGCACTAATTTTTAACATTGCAAGCTTAACTTAGACATCAAATTGATTAATTATTTTCATCATCTATGTTTGGTTCATACAATTATTCATCAAAATTATTTTTTTGAAATGTTTTAATGAATCATTTAAATCCATTACCATTAACATTAAAGGTGTGAACATTATTGGGGTCGTGAATTTCTACAGCCCCATGGGGGTACACCTTATGCACTATGTATGGACATGAACATCTAGACCTCAACTTTCCTAGGTGAAAATGATGTTTAGAGATATACAAAAGAACAGTTTTATCATGTACGATGTGTTTGGTTTTAAGATTTTGAAATTGGTAAGACTGAACTCTATCTTTTTTATCCTTTAATTTTCATAAGCCTCCATTATATGTTCCTCAAGTACATTGAGATATAATTTCATTTTTTCAGGCCAATAATAGGGCATAATTCATTTTATTAACTGCCCAAAAAGCCTTATTTTCAATCTCCACTGGAAAATTGCATGCTTTTCCATAAACCAACCAATATGGGTAAATTCCTAAAATGGGTTTATATGCGGTTCTATGTGACCAAATACAATCTAAGAGTTTTCCTGACCAATATTTCCTAGATAGATTAACCATTTTCTCAAGAATTTTTTTTATTTCACTATTAGCTAAATTGGCTTGACCATTGGTCTATGGGTGGTAAGTAGTGGACACATTGTGAGAAATTCCATACTTTTCTATGATTGCTGAGAATGGACGATCACCATATTGAGTTCCACAATCACTAATGATAGCCTATATAATTCCAAATCTATAGAGGATGTTTTCCTTGATAAATATAATCATAGTTTTGTGATCATTGGATTTTGTAGGAATGTACTCAACCCATTTGGATATATAATTGATAGCTAAATGGATGTTCGTATTTCCCCAAGAGTTTGTGAAGGGACACATGAAATAAATTCCCCAGTAGTCAAAGCTTCCAATCACTAAGATGTGAGTGAGTGACATTTGATTCATTTTTGTGATGGACCCTACCTGTTGACATCTAGGATAGCTTTGCAAAAATTTGTAGGAGTCCCTAAAAGGGTGAGGCAGAAAAGACCACACCAATGAACCTTAGCATATGTTTTTAGAGGAAAAGTGACCTCCACATGCCTCACTATGACAAAATTTATGGATTGAATCTTGTTCAGATTTTGGGACACACCTCCTAATGACTTTGTTAGGGAATATCATATAGAGGTATGGATCATAAAAAACCTAGTTACTAACATCGGAAAGGAATTTACTTTGAGATTGAGTCCCTATGAATTTTGGAATGACTCCTATAACTAAGAAGTTGGTTATGTCAGCATACCATGGGAAATCACTCACTGAATAAAGGTGCTCATCGGGAAATGAATTAGGCATGGAAAAGTTATTTGGGTTGTCTTTTAATTACTTCCTAGAAAGATGATCAGCTACAACATATTCAACACCCTTTTGATCCTTGATTATGAGGTGAAATTCTTATAAATGAAGGACCCACATAATCAGTCTAGCCTTAGCATCTTGTTTTTAGAGGATGTATTTTAGTGAAGAATGGTTAGTGAACATAGTGATGGGGGATCCTAAGAGGTAGGACCTAAACGTTTCTAAGGAAAACACAACAGCAAGTCACTCCTTCGAAGTGGCGGTGTAATTGATTTGTGCATCATTTAATTATTTTATTTCATAGAAATGTCACATGGATTTTTCATAGACTATTTTCCTAAGACAACTCTTACATCAAAGTCACTCGCATCACAGATGATCTCAAAATGATTTTTCCAATCTGGAGGCCACATGATAGGTGGAGGGATAAGAGCTGTCTTGAGTGTAGATAATGATTCCTCACATATTTCTATCAATAAAAATGGAGTATCTTTCAGTGATAGAGAACAAAGTGGTTGAGAAAGGGAGATGGAATTCTTAATGAACCCTCTTTAGAAACTATAATGTCCTAATAAAGGCCTCTCATCCTTGACAATTTTGGGTGATGGAAGGTAACAAATGATTTAAACCTTGGTTTTATCAACTTCAACCCCCTACCCAAGACTAGATGGCTAAGGACTAGTCCCTCTTTAACCATAAAATAGAATTTTTCCTAGTTTTGGACTAGATTATGTTCTTCAAATCCTGAAAAGACTCTCTCAACATTCCTCATACATCCTTCAAATGTATCCCCAAACATAGATAAGTCATCCATGAAGTCCTCTAGAAAATACCCTACCATGTCTGAGATGATTCCCATCATGTACCATCAGATGGTTCTAGGGGAATTTCATAACCCAAAGGGTATGTGTTTGAAAGAAATGGGTTGGAATGGACAAGTAAATATAATATTCCCATGATCCGCTAGGGAGACATCAATTTTAGTGTACCCTGATTACCCATCTATGAAATAGTATAAGGCGTGAACTTGGACTCTCTCAAGGACTTGGACAATGAATCGTAATGGGAAATGGTCCTTTTTTAAAATTAGTTTAGCTTCATATAGTTGATGAAGACTCTCCAACCACTATTCACCATTGTTGGAAGAATCTCTCTATCCTTATTGGTTATCAATGTGATTAGCCTTTTTTGGAACCACTGGGATTGGGCTGACCCACTCACTCTCAGCTATTGGATATATGATACAATCTTGTAACAATTTCAGAAGTTTTTTTCTCACTACTTCAGTGTGATTTGTATTGATTCACCATTTAGTTTTATGACATGTATTTGAATAAGATTCCAAAACAATCCTATGAGTCTTGATAAGTGGGATATTCCCAAGAATATCAGACAGGGACCATCCAATGGATTTCATGTGTTTCTTAAGGACATATATAAGAATCCTCTCATGATTGGCTTGAAGATAAAAATAAATGAAAATAGGTTGTGTTCCATTTTCTATTATGAAGGAATAATTATGTGTAGAAGGATGTTCATTCAATTCAAGATCTGGTTGGTTCCAAATTTCAGCTGAAGATTGGAACATTGGCCCAAAAATAATTTCCCTTTTTTGAGTTATATATAATATTGATTCCCCGCATGTATAAGTTTCAGCTACTAGATTGGTTTGATCGGTGTTAGTGAATTGAGTTGGAGTGGTCTCCATGGATGTGGTTTCTTGAATGATTTCATGGATTTTTGGTCTTAATATTTCATAATTGGAGTAATCTGTAAGCAATTCTATCCAAGGAGATAAACTTCCCTCATGTGAAAAAATAAAATTAATTTCATCATGACTTAATCATTACTCAAATATTCTTTGATGTTCAATGGATTCATTAAAAATGATTACTATCATGTTTACATCATGAATATCCTCATCATCCCCTATTTGGTATCGTGTATTATATATGTTCATGTCAAGACTCATGTTTCCAAAGGTGATTCTCATGTTCCCATTTCGTACTCAGATAATAGATTTTATTTTTTTAAGGAAGGGATAACCAAGGATGATTGGGGTTTGTTCCTTGTTTCCTAAGTTTGGATTTTTTTCAAGGACGATGAAGTCATCAGGGTAGATTAAGTTTTATACTTTCACCAGAACCTCCTTTAAAATCCCCTTTGGAACCCTAATGCTACAATCAACAAGTTGAATTGTGAAATATGTTGGTTGGAGCTCTTCCAAACCTAACTGGAAGTACAAAGTATTGGGAACGAGATTGACACTAGCACCTAGGTCACACAAGGCTTTGACAACTTTGTTCTCTCCTAGTTCAACATTGATGTAAAGATATCATGGGTCTTCCATCATTGGTGGAAGGGTTCCTTAGATTGTTGTGCTAATATTTTCTACCAGATGGACTTGGTTATTATGTGAGAATTTCCTTTTAAATTTTCATATTTCCTTAAGTAATTTTGATTATGTCCAAATGGTTTTAATGGAATTGAGGAGTGGAATGTTCAACTTCACTTGTGAGAATATTTCCCTCAATGTTTCACTCTATTCAGGCATGGTTTCCCCCCTTATGTTTTGAGGAAATTGTGCAGATTGTGGGATAGTTTTTTGAAGATATGTTTCTTTCACACTGTTATCAGTTTTTTTATTTTTATCATGTGGTTCATTTGAGATTTCATTTCTGTTCGTATATTCATATGATTTTGGAATTATTTGTTTAGGTTTTCCAATTTATTTCCCACTTCTTAAAACTATTGCATCCTTTAGTGTTTCATGAGATTTTTGAGTGAAACATTACACTCCCCTTAGAGTTGAGGATGGTACCAGCTGAGTAAGCATGGGTGCCTTCCCAATTTTCAAGTATTGTAGTTCATGATTAATGGATGACATTTCTGTGTCCATTTTCTCCATTTTTTACACAACTGTTCGAGGATTGCAAGACGGATAGATTGGGTAGGGGCTTGTACTAGTTTTTTTACCCAAGAGGATACATTGGTTATTGGATGGGCTATTGGTATTGTCCTGAAAGATGTTGAAATTTTATTGGTTTTGGTTGGAATTGGTTATGGATTTGGAAATTCTTTCTAGCATAGGGATTTGGTCCTTTTGGTTGTCTAGGTTGTCAGTTATCTTTCCAGTGGAAGCCTTGATGGTCATTATTCCTTGTGTTGAATGTGTTTTGATATTGGGGATTTTGTACATTTAGGGCATTCACATTAGAAGTTCGTCCTCCAAGAAGAGGATATTTAATGTAAGTGATGGTAGGTTAGTTTTTGGTCTTGTGGTCATGTTTGTCCCAAATTTTTCAAATGGGGTCTACAATTTGGTTTTCATGGATTTTCCTATGTTCTATCTCTTAAACCATCCTACTTAGTGTTTTGAGTTTAGCCCTAAGGATTTTCTGTTATCTAATTGTGTGCATTCTAGTAGTTCATTGTGACTTTTTAGAATATGGTGATGTTCTCCATGTTTGGTTTTGTTTATAAAGGATTTCTAGATACTCATAAGCATCATTGGGCGTTTTGTTTTTAAAGGTTCCATTGCACATCATGTTAATGAATTTTTTATTCCTTGGAACCAACCCTTCATAGAAAATTATAACTTGTTCTGGGATTGAAAATCCATGGTGAGGTACCATGTTGAGTGTGTCCTTGGATCTTTACCAGGTTTCATAAAATTACTCCCATTCATTTTCAAAAAAGTTTTGGATGCTCTTTTATGTGAAATTGTTTTTTTATTGGGGCAGTATTTTTTTGAATAATTATCTTTGTAATTGGTCCTAGGAGTGTATTGATATAGTTATTAGATTTTTTAACAAATTATTTTCATGATCTTTTAGTGAGAAAGGAAAGATCATCATCTTAGATGACTCATGTTTATGTGGTGGGAACATGGTTTCAACAATGTCGTTGAACTCTTTGACATGAAGGTATGGAATTTCTAACTCCATCCCATGGATTGTAGTAAATTGGTTTAAGACATGAGGTTTGAAAACATAGTGGGATTCTCCTAATGAAACATGCTTAATGTCGGAGGGTTCATTGGTCCAGGCAGGTGTGAGGTAGTCATTCATGGTTTGATTGACTGTATTCCCCAAATTTGGGGCTGCCTTGTTTGGCTTTCTATTTGGTTACCACTAGTGTTTATGAGTTGATTTATTTAAAGAAATTTAATTTAAATAGGTTAATTTCTTGAATATGGAATGCTAGGAAGATTGGAATCTAATATAAAGAGTTCCATGTGTGTAATTGACTCCCCAACCCCAGGAATTTCCAACCTAATTAGACAGTTTTATTGGTCACGGGTGTTGGTGGACATGCACCAAAATAAAAAAAAATGAGTAAAGGAAAAGGTAAGAGAATTTGGATGAGAATAAAAGAAATATAGGAATATAGAATGGGTGTTTATATGACATACTTGGGTCCCTATAAAATTCCAAAATTTTTTGTCTCTCCCTAATTTACCCATGATTTTAGGTTTAAGCGGTCTCTTGTAGTTTAGCTTGGCTTGCTAAATCCTCAGGAACCTAAGAAGAAACCTATAGACACGTACATTCTATGGAATGTTTTTGGCTATGAAGTGGACAACTTGGGTTGATTTTATATGGGTTTAATTTAACTCAAAGTGACTTAATTGAATTCAATTTAAAAGAATTAGTTGATCCGAGGTCATCACTTATGGTGGATTGGATGAAATACTTTTGTAAAGATTTCAATTTCTTATATTCGAGATGTGTTTATTCAAGAAGATTAAACAACTTGATCACATACATGTTTAATGACTACAAAACCTAACACTAATCAACTATAATCTTAGAGTATCAAATTCATGAGAACTCCATGGTAAAGGTTCGTATAACACTTCAATTATGTGGCTTTAAAATTCATCAAGGATGAATAAGTTTTAAAATCAGAAAATAAAAATCTCAATTAATAGAAGTTATTATACATTAATCGGGTGATAAATAACATCAAATACATCCCTTTTCTACTCCCTTGGATCAACCCATAAATGGGTTATCCCTCCATTGATGATATGTTCTAAATGGAAGAGGAATGTAGACTTACAAGGGTGGAATTGAAGAAGTAAAAACCACAAAATAACGATCACTCCACCGTTGTGTGATAAATTTCACAAGTTACGGTGTAAATAAATTCACACCATGAGGAAAAGTTATCAACATGATATAGAGATAAATTTATTAAGGGTAAATAATGAACTTTTATTATGAAACTAAGGTGAATTGAACAACTTAAATGAGAATGAAATGTGATTACAAACATAAAGAGGTAACATAACACAATAATGAAACCACACACAAAATAGGATTAAACAATAGAAAACCACTACATTAAATAGTAATATTGGGAGCCTTTGGTTTATAACCCATCTTCCCAAGTCTCCTCAATTAATGGTGGTAGTCCTAGGGTGGTGGAACGTAAGAGAGCGGATAATTCTCCACCCTTGACCCGAAGCTGCAGCCAGCTTACATCCATTTAACATAGGCACTTATATGACCTTATTGATGGCCGAATTGGAGTGAGGCACAGAAGGAAAAAATAGATATATGGATGCCTCCTAATCTTTTGAATGGTATCATCCCAAAAGGGTTTATGGTTTACTATATATGTGTAAAATGGTGGACTGTCTTCTAGGCTGTAGAATCTGGCCCATAAATTTATCTCCAACTTGGGCAGCTTGGAACTACATTCAAACATCTGAATTATATTTTTTCACTATTGAAAGAAATGTTCCACATGATTTTTTATATCTTCAGATAAATTTTTAGAATCATTAAGCTGGGATCCTAGCCTGTACAGTCTTTTTATTGGGATGTTGTTGAGTTTACTTTTCCTAGAAAGTGTTTCCATGACAGCTCATTTTGGTTGTCATCCCATTTGAATCATCAGATACATAAAATTTCTGAATTTTTCCTTGTAGGAAGAGATAACTGAAAATAAAATATGAAAATAAAATCAGGGTCATTTTTCATTTTAGGAGGTGTTCAAAATTGTGCCATGTAATAGTGCATTTTAAGGGGAAATTAAAATCATAATGTGAAATGATGTTCAAAGTGTAAAATGAATTAAAATGGTGTTTATGAATAATAATGCACATGAATATTATATATATTAAAAATTAATATTAGCCTCATTCATTGGCTAATCATGCCCCCCAACATGATTTTTTCTAGTCCCGAGAAAAATTTATCTCAACAATATGAAATTCGAATTCACTTTTCCAAAAACTTTTTAATACAAATTAATCACCAAGAACCCTTATACCAAAACTTCATGAAACCCATAAAAATATTTTAATGAGACATAGTTTGAGAAGAATATCCCAACACCAAGCCCATTTCATTGTTCAAATTCATCGCCATATTTCATCCAATATTAATTAAGCATGAAGATGTATTTTGTATCACAATAGACCTGAGGGGTTAATATTTATTCATGGTGGAAATGATTGAAGCGATAGGTGGAATAAAATTTTAATATTAAGACAAGTTTTCACTTTTATTGTTTGTATATATAAATATTGTGTTTTTTGAATTTTTCTATTATAATTGAAATTGAACTCAATAGAGTCAACCCATGTTGTGAGACTTTGCCAATGACTCCAATTATCAAATACCTTAGGTCACAAAGTGAATCCCCCATACTCAGGCATCATCTCAAGTTAACTCAGTTAGAAACAATGTCTAATTACCATAAATAGAGATAAAATTACTAACTCTAGGCTAGACAACTATAGAGAAATGATCCCCTAGTGCCAAAAGCCACACATTAGGTCATTTAATTTCTCTATGCGCAATTTATTGTTTTTTTATTTTTATTTTTTTGAATACTCATATTAAATCTAAAATAATCACCAAAAAAATGATATTTATTAGGGGACCCCATGAACTCAAACTAATATCGCACAATCCATAGGACGTGTGTTGTGATTTTATTATTTGGTTGAAAATATAAACAATGAAATAGCACATTAGACAGCCACACGTTCCAAACTCTATGATCATGAAATTATACATGGATTAAAAATAGAATAATGGCATGATGAATTATTTTATATTCAATTTCAATGTTTTCAATTTGTATTATCATGTTCAAGGTTCAATGAACATTTCCTTCCATTAAGGAATTTTTTTTATAAAATCATATTTCTTCACACAAATGAAATTTTTTTATGTCATATCCCCCCAACATTAAATAACATTATCCAAAGTGTTTGAAGAAATGAAAATCTATAAGGGGAATAGGTAAAAGAGAGGAATTCTAAAAGGAATTTTAATAAATAAACATAGAAAAAAGTCACCTATTTTTTGAAGTTGAAGTTCATAACGCTCTTGATTATTCCTTTGATATCCATGCTACTCATAAAATCCTAGTGGAAGATTGTTAGAAATTGTGGAAGTTCATGGTATAGTTTATTTTCCTATAATACTATTCTACCTCAATAGCCTATTCTTCTCCGTCATAAACTAAATTAGAAACCATGGAAACCTAGAGAGGTTCCCTTAATTAAAAACAAACAAAGACAAAAAAAATATATCTATTTATTTTGGAATACCAAAGACTAACACTAGTATCATATAAAATATTATATATATATATATATAATTCAAGTATAAGTGTATATAAAAAAATTATAGGAGAAGGAAGAATTATAATCCATAGGTTAGTGGAAAGCGCGCGCCCCTGTCTTCCTTCTGTCCTGGGTTTGAGTCCCCGCGGGTTCGCTGGTTGTGATGGGGTTTTCCCCACGACTTAAAAAATTTCCTTTTAATCTTATTATATATATATATAATCTAAAAACACATAAAAATTTAAAAAACGGATGATACATTGTCTTCTTTTTAAATTTTTTGGTAAAGTATTACTCAAGGATCACACCATGTGACACAGATGAATATGGTGATCCACTTTAGAACTCATCCATAATCATAATAGAAGAAAAAGTCAATAGTCTATGGTACTATAATATTCATAGTTAAATATTTTATTAAAAATAAAATTGATTTAATAGTCATATTTCAAAAATAAAGACTGTTAAAAAATATTGAAAACATGAAAACAACAGATTTCCTCTTCTGCAATGCTTTTGTTTAACATCGCTAGCTCAACTTATATACCTAATTATTTTATTATTTTCCACATCTAAGTCTAGTTCACACAAGTCTTCATCAACATAATTATTTTTTAATGGTTAAATGAATGTTTTAACTCTATTACCATTATTTTTAATGTTTTAACCATTAGTGGGATCGTGAATTTAAACATCGCCATGGGGGTACACCTTATTCCCTATGTATAGACCTTAACATCTAGACCTCAACTTTCCCTGGTAAAAATGATGATTGGAGATATTCAGAAGAATAGGTTTACCCTGTACAATGTGTTTGTTTTTAATATTTCGTGATTGGTGGGTTCTAACTATAGTTTTATGTATAATTGAATTTTCATAATCATCCATCCTATGTTCCTCAAGTTCATTGAGATATAATATTCTATTTGTTCCTACAAATGAGAGGTCATAATTCATTTTCCTAATTTCCCAAATGTCCTAATGTTCAATCTCCACTTGAAAATGGAATTTTATGCCATAAACGAACCTATATGGACATTTATAAAATGGGTTTATATGCAGTTCTTTATGCCCAAAGAGCATCAAAGAGTTTTCTCGACCAATCCTTCCTAGATGGATTAACCATTTCCTCAAGAATTTGATTGATTTCTTTATTGTCGAACTCAAAATGACCATTGGTCTATGGGTGGTAAGCAGAGTACACTTTGTGATAAATTCCATACTTTTCCTTGAGTTCTATGAATGGAATATTGCAAAAACAAGCTCCATGATCACTAATGATACCTTAGTAATTCCAAATCTAGAGAAGATGTTATCCTTGAGAAATTTAATCACATATTTATAATCATTAGATTTTTTAGGAATGGAAAAAACCCATTTGGTTATATAATTGACATCTAAAAGGATGTACAGATATCTCCCAGAGTTTGGAATGGGTCCCATCAAATCGATTCCCGAGCAATCTAATATTTCAATCACTAAGATGGGAGTGAGTGGAATTTGATATTTTTTTGTGATGGACCCTACTTTTTGACACAAAGGAAAATTTTGATAAAATGGGTAAGATTCCTTTGGGAGGGTGGTTCAGAAGAGACCACACTGGAGAACCTTATCTTGAGTTTTTTTAGAGGAAAAGTGACCTCCCCATGCCTCACTATGACAAAATTTAAGGACGGACTATTATTCATATTTTAGGACACACCTCTTAATGAATTTATATGGGAAAAACATATAGAGGTATGGGTCATAAAATACATAGTTCCTAACATCATAAATGAATTTACTTTAATATTGAGTCCCTATGAATTTTTGGAATGACTCCTATAACTAAGAAGTTGGCTATGTCGACATACCATGGGCAATCACTCACTAAATAAAGGTTATCATCAGGAAATGAATTATACATAGAAAGGTTATTTGATTTATCCGTGAATTCAATCATAGAGATATGATCATATACATCATTTTCAACACCCTTTTTATCCTTGATTGTGTGGTCAAATTATTGTAATAGAATTTCCCACCTAATCAGTCTAGCCTTAGCATCTTGTTTTTAGAAGAGGTATTTTAGTGCAGAATGGTTAGTGAACACAATGATGGGGGATCCTAATATTAGGACCTAAAATTTTCTATGTAAAACACAACATAATGTCACTCCTCAGTGCTGTTGTAGTTGATTTGTTCATTATTTAATGATTTGATTTCATAATAAATGACCCATGGATTTTTCTCAGTAGTTGTCCTAAGAGTCGTCCGACAAACAAAGTCACTCGCATCACACATGAGCTCAGAATAAAGTTTCCAATTTGAAGACTGCATGATAGGAGGAGAGATAAAATCTGACTTGAGTGTAGATAATGATTCATCACAGCTTTATGTTCATAAAAATGGAGGACCATTCACTAATAGAGCACAAAGTGGTTGAGAAATAGAGCTAAAATTCCTAATGATCCTTCTAAAGAAACCAGCCTTTCATAAGAAAGTGCTCACATCCTTAATAGTTTTGGGAGATGTAAGATGATGAATTATTTCACCCTTGTATTTATCAAATTCAATCCCCCTACTCATGTCAAAATGGCCAAAGACTAGTCCCTCTATAACCATGAAATGGAATTTTTTCTAGTTTAGGACTAGTTTATGTTCTTCACATCTTGAAAAGACTCTCTCCAAATTTCTTATACATCCCTCAAATGTATCCCCAAACACAGAGAAGTCATCCATGAAAACCTTTATAAAATCTCCTACCATGTTTGAGAAGATTCCCATAATGCACTATCCGAAGGTTCTAGGGGTATTGTATAACTCAACGGCATGTGTATAGCATCCCGTCTTTTTATAACATAACTTTTCATTCCATTACACGGAACTGAGGATCTTTAAGGTTTAGTGTCTTGGAAACAAGGAACATAAAACATGAAACAAAAAAAACATTCTTCTTAAACACTTGAAAGTCTTCTCCTCATGTTCACCCTAGGCTCATTACTGCATCTCATAACCTGGGGACATACATCAAAAGGAAGGGTGAGCAGAAGGCCCAGCAAGGGAAACAAGTGAAACATTTTACATATGAACTTGAGATACATCAATAAAGTCATGAAAAGAACTTTAATGCATGAAAATGAAATCATGAGGCATATCATAATAAAAATAAAACTTTTTCATAACATGAATATGTGGCTGCAACATTTAATATTGACAATCGTTTCGTTTCACCATGGTCCATCCCCAAGGTGTCGTTAAAAATTACCAAGGTTTTTCACCAAGGCATCGTTAAAATTGTAATCTCTAGTGGTTACATTATTACCCAATGCATTGGAGCGCTATCAGGGTGCACCCTTAAATTTGCCTTTATTATCATGTGAGCCACATATATCATCATCAAACATTTCATAAATAACCCACATAGCATAAAATAAATGGGTTTCATTTCATAATCATAACGTTTTAAAAACTGCTTTAAAGACATGATCTTTACGTCACTTTAAAACCCACAGAAAAGGAAGGTGGGTCTCATGTATGTAAATATCAGAATTTAAAATAGAACATTTTGGTATATATGTGAATACCCCTTTAGAAGAAAGAGCTTTGAGTATTCACTTAATAATATAAAAGAACTTTAGAAAAAGAGAGAGGCATTTTGAGATGGAAATTCTGCAGCATAACGGCTATGTTATGAGGTTTTAGAAGACATTAAAAAGAGATGGAAAATGAGTCAAACATTCATAAATGACCCATAAAACAGTATATGGACAGAATAATAAGGATACATGATCATGGTAATGAAATTTCAAGGACATACCATTTGAAATGAAAAACATGGAAGGAAGACAAAAATTTGATTTCTCTTATGAATGTTCGACAGCCTAACGGCGTTACTTAAACTTCAACAAAAACGATTTGAAAAGATCAAATAGGGTCTCTCATAATGTGAACATAAGAGTTCAGTATGATAGATATAGAGATAATTACACAAAATAAAAAAAAATTAACTTGAAAGAATTGACATGAAAGTAGATCTTCAAAACGAGAAGGGTGAAGAACCACTTAAAAATTCGGCAGCCTAACAGCGCCACTTAAAACTTCAAAATACTGAATTGAAGCGATCAAATGTGGTCTCTCATCATATGAAAATAAGAGTCCAGTATGATAGATATAGAGATCATACCCCAATATAACAAAAAGGAACTTGAAATAATTCACATGAAAGTAGAACTTCAAAACGAGAAGGGTGAAGAACCACTTAAAAATTCAGCAGCCTAACGGCGCCACTTAAAACATCAAAATACTGAATTGAAGAGATCAAATGGGGTCTCTCATCATATGAACATAAGAGTCCAGTATGATTGATATAGATATCATACCCCAACATAATAGAAATTAACTTGAAAGACTTGACATGAAAGTAGAACTTTGAAAAAGAGAAGGGTGAGAGAATCCCTTAAAAAATTCGGCAGCCTAACAGCGCCACATAAAACTTCAAAAAAATTGAATTGAAGAGATAAAATGGGGTATCTCATCATATGATCATAAAATATCAGTATGATAAATTTATATATCATGCCCCAACATAATACAAAGAAACATGAAAGGCTTGAATGAAAATAGAACTTGAAAACGAGGAAGGTGAAAGAATCCCTTAAAAATTCGGCAGCCTAACGGCGCCACTTAAACATTCTTAAAACGAATTGATGAGAGCTAGGGGGGTCTCTCATCATATGAACATGAAATAGGAAGTAGGATGAATATAAAAGAACATCCTCCAACATAAGAACATGGAGTATAAAAGAAAAGACATAAAAGAGATTACTTGAAAAGAAAGAGAGAGGTCGGATCCCTTACCTTAAAATGTAACTCTTAAACCTCAAAGGTTGGGACCATGAGGGCTTGGGGGCACCTTGGGAGGACTCCTTGGGAGGTAATGAGACCAGAAATTCGTTGGGAATGAGTGGGGAGTCGAATGGATGAGAGGAGGGCTTGGTATTTATAGGGAAAGTGAGGGGACAAGGCATTAATGGCCAAGGGACACCTCACATGGGCTTTTCTCAAACCCATGTGCTCTCCCTTGTCATTTATCATGGAGTTTGGCCACATGGGGCCCCCAAAACAATAATTCATCACCCTTGGCCGGCCAACCCTCAAAAGATCTCATGACATCATCATGACACCGTTATGATGTCATTAAACATACCGAAACCCTAAAACTTTATTTTTACTCTTCACTGAAAATTCAACTTTCTCAGAAAAATCCCAAAATTTCACATTAACCAAATATCAATGCTCTGATTTCAAAAATGAAATCCATTTTATAAAAATAATTTTCTAAATATTTTTAATTTAATTTTTAAATAAAAACACTATTCATCGAAAATTCATTTTTATCAGAAAAAACCCCAAAAATTACCATAACATAATATCAATGCTCTGAGTTCAAAAATAAAGTCATTTTTATAAAAATAATTTTCTATTTATTTTTAATTAAATTTTTAATTAAAAAACACTATTCACCCGAAAAAACTAATACTTGAATAATAATTAATGAAACCGTTATTTAACTATTTTATTGAATCACATTACTTAATCAAGGTGCCTAGATTATTTTAAAACTTTCTTTAAGTGAGATTACTAATCCATTTGGTCATATTACTAATCCTAATCATAAAATCACTATTCATAATGTACTATTCATCAAAAATCAAGTTGATCTTATTAGACTCTAAATTTAGTACTGAACATAATTGTAGAAGACCATTTTTTGAAAATCATTACACATTTTTAATTATTTAGGGTTTACATAAACATATTTAAAATATCCTTTTTCTAAAATTCATCAAAAATATGCATACTATATTTATCCGGTCATTTCAAAATTCATAAACTTCATCATAAGAAGAAATCCCAATTTTTATTTAAAAAAAGGATTACACAAGGTAGTTACGGTCTCGTTACATAAACCCTTATAATACCAGCATAGGACCTAAGAGTAAGGTGTGCTAGGGTGATAGAAGCTTGGGGCGGCTCAGTCAACTTTGCCCGAGTAGTAATTTCTATCAGTTTGAACTTCTCACGAAGGCGGTTTCGTTCCAGCTTCACATGATGAAGTTCGGCTTGGATTTGATCCAGAGCAAAGCCCAGTGGTGCTACCTCCTTCCCAAGCTCTGTTAGATGGGCTTCGGTCGGTCCAAGACTACTAGGTGAGGCCATGGAATCTTCTTTCTATAATAATTAACCAAGATTACTTATATTTAGAGACAATAATCAAAACATTTTGTTCACAGCAGTCATGTTGACCGATGGTTATATAATAGTCAAAACCCACTGATCTCATTTTAATTATCATCATGTTTATCAAATAAAACATTTTTGTTGAGTATAACAATCACACATAAAATTAGGGAACAAAATTTATTTAAAAATTTCATGTCGTTACAATCTTCCCCCCTTAAGAAATTGCGTCCTCACAATTTTAAAATTGGGTTTTGAAATTTCATTGAAAGTCCCACATCGGAAAAGGATTCAGTAAAACTATTACTTTAAAATAAAGAAAGGGAAGTACAATGGTCACCCGAGTTAACCCACACTAGGGTTCCATGTAGGAAAACATGGACATGGAGGAAAAAAACAAAGGGTCAAGTTCCGAGGGAGAGTGATAGAGAACATGATTAGGAGAAAGTTAACCATGAGAAAATCCCAAACTTATGATGTGTGTAAACGGTCTTTGATTACCTTGTAGGAAACGTAAACCAACAACATTATTGTTTTACGTTTCTTTTCATAATTTTGAGGATTTCATTTACTACATAGAACAAAAA
The DNA here is from genome assembly GCA_963277665.1 of Viscum album. Taxonomy (NCBI): domain Eukaryota; kingdom Viridiplantae; phylum Streptophyta; class Magnoliopsida; order Santalales; family Viscaceae; genus Viscum; species Viscum album. Next base: position 864,007,841 of record OY728132.1, on the reverse strand, counting down.
CATAAGAAAATATACCTACCTTCAAGTAGAGTTTCATCCTTTAAGAAGTCCCTACCAACACTAATCTATTCTCCAAATGATGAGAATTCAAAAACACTTGGTCTCATAAAAGCACAAGAATCATCTTCTATAGAATCACATAATCTACAAAAGATTAACTATCTATTTCTTCTATCTTTAAACATTATCCCAAAAACAGAAAGGTTAAGGTAAAACAACTCTTCAAAAAGAAAGAATCCCATAGGAATGAAAACTACTTTTAAATCATCAAAGTTCCATGGTACTACCCAAAGTTCATCATAGACCATTCCATAAATAACGGCCCTTAAAATTCCTCAAAACAAACCAAACTAAGATTGAAACCCAAATACACTAAGGATTTGATAACATAGTCTTCCAAAACAACTTCATTGTTCATCTCCAGACAACATCAACCACTCCTAACATCTTATAAAAAAGTAGCTAACCTAAACATATTTTACCCAAGATAGGTTAGTCATTCCCATAAGTAACCTAAATTACTATAAGTTCACCTTAAATTCATCGATTCTTCAAAATATAAGTCAACCTTACTCCTCAATGAAAATACCGTAGTAATCTATTTACCTCGATCAAATATGGTTCCCAAAATAATGAACGTCTTCCAAAATAATAATCATATTTTAATCCCCTAATCATCCCTGTCATATTAATACGAAAATCGTCGCATTTCCTATCACATTGGTTGTCGGAACATGTTCTTCCATTCCCCACCATTAACTAAGAAGAGAAAGCATAATTAGGGGCTTAAGTACTTAGCTAATAATCATGAAAAGGAACTGAAAGAATATAAGGATAACTTGTATATGAAAGGTATACCCTAACTTGTGATCTCCTAGGTTCCCATCTAGGTTATGAATGATCATATATTCTTATGTGAACCTTTATTTTATTTTATCTTTGTTCCTTTAACAATGGTTCATACCAAGCTTATGAATTTACCAAAGCATATCCCCCGGGAGTGTCGTAACCAAGAGTGCAGCAAGGCCCGTTGTCGTGTACCAGTTCCCGTTCGAGTCTATCTCAAAGCGGTGTTTTCGGGTTTTACCCCTATGTACATCTGTGCCAGAGCCACCTCTACCTGCTCGTATCCAGACAGGGATGTATTTGCTTGGAAACCCCTTACTCAATACTCACCAAAATACCAGGAAGATTTCCTATATTAAACTTTTCTATAGGGTTCCTCCTAGAGTTTTCATATCCTAATTTCCACAAATAACTAAACCCTCCTTTGATACCAACTATAGCATCCCGTCTTTTTATAACATAACTTTTCATTCCATTACACGGAACTGAGGATCTTTAAGGTTTAGTGTCTTGGAAACAAAGAACATAAAACATGAAACAAAAAAAACATTCTTCTTAAACACTTGAAAGGCTTCTCCTCATGTTCACCCTAGGCTCATTACTGCATCTCATAACCTGGGGACATACATCAAAAGGAAGGGTGAGCAGAAGGCCCCGCAAGGGAAACAAGTGAAACATTTTACATATGAACTTGAGATACATCAATAAAGTCATGAAAAGAACTTTAATGCATGAAAATGAAATCATGAGGCATATCATAATAAAAATAAAACTTTTTCATAACATGAAGATGTGGCTGCAACATTTAATATTGACAATCGTTTCGTTTCACCATGGTCCATCCCCAAGGTGTCGTTAAAAATTACCAAGGTTTTTCACCAAGGCATCGTTAAAATTGTAATCTCTAGTGGTTACATCATTACCCAATGCATTGGAGCGCTATCAGGGCGCACCCTTAAATTTTCCTTTATTATCATGTGAGCCACATATATCATCATCAAACATTTCATAAATAACCCACATAGCATAAAATAAATGGGTTTCATTTCATAATCATAACGTTTTAAAAACTGCTTTAAAGACATGATCTTTACGTCACTTTAAAACCCACAGAAAAGGAAGGTGGGTCTCATGTATGTAAATCTCAGAATTTAAAATAGAACATTTTGGTATATATGTGAATACCCCTTTAGAAGAAAGATCTTTGAGTATTCACTTAATAATATAAAAGAACTTTAGAAAAAGAGAGAGGCATTTTGAGATGGAAATTCTACAGCATAACGGCTATGTTATGAGGTTTTAGAAGACATTAAAAAGAGAGGGAAAATGAGTCAAACATTCATAAATGACCCATAAAACAGTATATGGACAGAATAAGAAGGATACATGATAATGGTAATGAAATTTCAAGGACATACCATTTGAAATGAAAAACAAGGAAGGAAGACAAAAATTTGATTTCTCTTATGAAAGTTCGACATCCTAATGGCGTTACTTAAACTTCAACAAAAACGATTTGAAAAGATCAAATAGGGTCTCTCATCATGTGAACATAAGAGTTCAGTATGATAGATATAGAGATAATTCCACAAAATAAAAAAAATGAACTTGAAAGAATTGACATGAAAGTAGATCTTCAAAACGAGAAGGGTGAAGAACCACTTAAAAATTCGGCAGCCTAACAGCGCCACATAAAACATCAAAATACTGAATTGAAGCGATCAAATGGGGTCTCTCATCATATGAAAATAAGAGTCCAGTATGATAGATATAGAGATCATACCCCAATATATCAAAAAGGAACTTGAAATAATTCACATGACAGTAGAACTTCAAAACGAGAAGGGTGAAGAACCACTTAAAAATTCAGCAGCCTAACGGCGCCACTTAAAACATCAAAATACTGAATTGAAGAGATCAAATGGGGTCTCTCATCATATGAACATAAGAGTCCAGTATGATAGATATAGAGATCATACCCCAACATAATAGAAATTAACTTGAATGACTTGACATGAAAGTAGAACTTTGAAAAAGAGAAGGGTGAGAGAATCCCTTAAAAAATTCGGCAGCCTAACGGCGCCACATAAAACTTCAAAAAAATTGAATTGAAGAGATAAAATTGGGTCTCTCATCATATGATCATAAAATATCAGTATGATAAATTTAGAGATCATGCCCCAACATAATACAAAGAAACATGAAAGGCTTGAATGAAAATAGAACTTTAAAACGAGGAAGGTGAAAAAATCCCTTAAAAATTCGGCAGCCTAACGGCGCCACTTAAACATTGTTAAAACGAATTGATGAGAGCAAGGGGGGGGTCTCTCATCATATGAACATGAAATAGGCAGTAGGATGAATATAAAAGAACATCCTCCAACATAAGAACATGGAGTATAAAAGAAAAGACATAAAAGAGATTACTTGAAAAGAAAGAGAGAGGTCGGATCCCTTACCTTAAAATGTAACTCTTAAACCTCAAAGGTTGGGACCATGAGGGCTTGGGGGCACCTTGGGAGGACTCCTTGGGAGGTAATGAGACCCGAAATTCGTTGGGAATGAGTGGGGAGTCGAATGGATGAGAGGAGGGCTTGGTATTTATAGGGAAAGTGAGGGGACAAGGCATTAATGGCCAAGGGACACCTCACATGGGCTTTTCTCAAACCCATGTGCTCTCCCTTGTCATTTATCATGGAGTTAGGCCACATGGGGCCCCCAAAACAATAATTCATCACCCTTGGCCGGCCAACCCTCAAAAGATCTCATGACATCATCATGACACCGTTATGATGTCATTAAACATACCGAAACCCTAAAACTGTATTTTTACTATTCACTGAAAATTCAACTTTCTCAGAAAAATCCAAAAATTTCACATTAACCAAATATCAATGCTATGATTTCAAAAATGAAATCCATTTTATAAAAATAATTTTCTAAATATTTTTAATTTAATTTTTAAATAAAAACACTATTCATCGAAAATTCATTTTTTTCAGAAAAAAACCCCAAAAATTACCATAACATAATATCGATGCTCTGAGTTCAAAAATAAAGTCATTTTTATAAAAATAATTTTCTAATTATTTTTAATTAAATTTTTAATTAAAAAAAACTATTCACCCGAAAAAAACTAATACTTGAATAATAATTAATGAAACTGTTATTTAACTATTTTATTGAATCACATTACTTAATCAAGGTGCCTAGATTATTTTAAAACTTTCTTTAAGGGAGATTACTAATCCATTTGGTCATATTACTAATCCTAATCTTAAATCACTATTCATAATTTACTATTCATCAAAAATCAAGTTGATCTTATTATACTCTAAATTTAGTACTGAACATAATTGTAGAAGACCATTTTTTGAAAATCATTACACATTTTTAATTATTTAGGGTTTACATAAACATATTTAAAATATCCTTTTTCTAAAATTCATCAAAAATATGCATACTATATTTATCTGGTCATTTCAAAATTCATAAACTTCATCATAAGAAGAAATCCCAATTTTTTTTAAAAAAAAGGATTACACAAGGTAGTTACGGTCTCGTTACATAACCCCTTATAATACTAGCATAGGACCTAAGAGTAAGGTGTGCTAGGGTGATAGAAGCTTGGGGCGGCTCAGTCAACATTGCCCGAGTAGTAATTTCTATCAGTTTGAACTTCTCACGAAGGCGATTTCGTTCCAGCTTCACATGATGATGTTCGGCTTGGATTTGATCCAGAGCAAAGCCCAGTGGTGCTACCTCCTTCCCAAGCTCTGTTAGATGGGCTTCGATCGGTCCAAGACTACTAGGTGAGGCCATCGAATCTTCTTTCTATAATAATTAACCAAGATTACTTATATTTAGAGACAATAATCAAAACATTTTGTTCACAGCGGTCATGTTGACCGATGGTTATATAATAGTCAAAACCCACTGATCTCATTTTAATTATCATCATGTTTATCAAATAAAACATTTTTGTTGAGTATAACAATAACACATAAAATTAGGGAACAAAATTTATTTAAAAATTTCGGGTCGTTACAATGTGTTTGAAAGAAAAGGTGTTGAATGGACATGTGAATGTTGTATTCCCTTGATCCTCTAGAGAGACATCAATTTGATTTCCCCTGGAGTACTCATCTAATAAATAATAGAAGGTGTGACCTGCAAATCTCTCAAGGACTTGGTCAATGAATGGTAAAATGAAATGGTCTTTCTTGGTAAATGAGTTTAGCTTCCTTAAGTCAATGTAGACCCTCCTGCCACTAAACCCCTTTTTTTGGAAAAATATCTCCATACTTATTGGTTATAACTGTGATTTATCGTTTTTTGGAACCACATGGATTCGGCTGACCCACTCACTCTTAGCTATGTGATATATGATACCAGTTTTAACAATTTCCCATGTTATTTGCTCACTACTTCCATAAGATTAGGATTGAGTCTCCATTGAGTTTGATGACATGGCTTTGAATCTGATTCCAGAACAATCCTATGAGTCCCAATAAGTGGTAGAATCCTAAGAATATTTGATAGGGTCCATCTAATGGTTTTCTTGTGTTTTCTAAAGACATATCGAAGCATCCTCTCATGATCGACTTGAAGAGAAGAATAAATGACAATAGGATGTGTTCCATTTTCTACTAGGAATGCATACATAAGTTCAGAATGATGTTCAATCAATTTAATATCTTATTGGTTCAAATTTCATCAGAATATTGGGATATTGGATCAACATCAATTTATTTTTTTTAGATTTACATAGGATTGATTTCCCACATGTTGAAGTTTCAGCTACAAGATTTGTTTTGATCGGTTTTAGGGAAGGGATTTGGAGTGGTCTCTATTACTGTGGTTTACTTAAAGATATCACTGATTTTCGATCTTAATATTTCATCATAGGAGAAATCTGAATGTGATTCTAGCCAAGGAGTTAAACATCCATCATGTGAACAAAGTACATTAATCTCATCTGGAATTATACATTCCTCAAATATTCCTTGATGTTCTATGGATTCATTTTCAATGCTTCCTATCATTTTTACTTTATTAATATCCTCATCATCCCCTATTTGTGGTCTTGTATTTTAGATGTTCATTTCTAGACTCATGTTTCAAAAGGTGGTGCTCTAGTTCTAATTTCAGACTCAGACAACAGAGTTGATTTTTGTAAGGAAGGGATGACAAGTGATCATTGGGGTTAGTTCCTTATTGCCTATGTTTGGATTGTTGTCTATGTAGTTAGTAGGTTAGATTAATTTTTCTACTTTTATCGGAACGTCCTTTAATATCCCCTTTTGAACCATAATGGCATGATCAGAAAGTTATATTGTGATAGATGTGGGATGGAGATCTTCTAGAACTAACTGGTGGTACACAACAAAGGGAATGAGATTGTCACTATCACCTAGGCCACACAAGGCTTTGACATATTTGTTCTCTCCAAGTTCAACATTGATTTAAGGACATCCTATGCCTTTCATCATTGGTTTAAGGGTTCCTTGGATTGTTGTGATAATATTTTCTTCCAGAAGGACTTGGTTCTTATGTATGAATTTCCTTTCAAATGTGCATAGGTCCATAAGGTATTTTGAGTATTCAGGAATGGTTTTATTGGAATCAAGGAGTGTAATAATCAACATGACTTATGAGAAAATCACCCTCAATGTTTCATTAAATTCAAGCTTGGTTTTCCCTCTCACGAGTTGAGGAAATGGTCAAAGTTGTCAAATTGTTTTTTGAAGAGTTTTTTCTCTCATATTTTTATCAGTTTATTCAATTTGATGATGTGGTTCATTTATATTTTTATTAGAGTTTGAATCACTATATTATTTTTAAATTATTTTTCTTGATTTCTCGAATGATTTTCCACTTCTTCAAACTATCACAAACAATATTTGTTCATGAGTTATTTGAGTGAAACTTAACTCTCCCATTAATTTTGAGGATGGTACCCCCTGAGTAGGAATGGGTGACTTCCCTTTTTTTTTGGTTTGTAGTTCATGTTTAAGGGATGGAACTTCTAATTTCATTTTCTCAATTTGTTTATACAACTGTTCAAGGATTGGAGGTGGGACAAATTGGGTAGGGGCCTGTGTTGGTTGGTGTATCCTAGGAGGGTACTTTTCTTGTTGGATGGTTTGTTTGAATTGTACTAGATGATGTTGTTATTCTACTAGTTTTGGATTGAATTTTTTATGGTTTTGGATATTTTGTGAAGTGTACGGGTTTGGTCCTTGTGTTTCTCTCATTTGTTGGGTATCTTTCCAGTGGTTGCCTGGGTGTTCATTATATCTTGGGTTGAATGTGTTTTGGTATTGGGGATTTTAGATGTATAGGGAATTGAATTCAGATAGTGTTCCTCCAAGAAGAACATATTTAATGGAATGTATGGTTGGTAGTTTGACGGTCTTGGGGTCATGTTTTTCACAAATTGTGGAAACATGGTCTACATTTTGGATATCATGTATTTTCATAATGTCTACCTCTTCGACCATCCTAGTGAGTGTTGTGTGTTTAGCCCTAAGGATTTATTATTATCTAATTGTATGCATTCTAGTAGTTCTTTGTGACTTTTCATAATAAGGTGATGTCTCCATGTTTGTTTCTGATAATCATGGCTTTCTAGATACTCATAAGCAATATTTTGTGTTTTGTTTTTAAAGGTCTCATTGCATATCAGGACAATGGATTTTTTCTCCTCGGGGCCCAACCATTCATAGAATATTCGAACATGTTCTGGGATTGAAAATCCATGGTGATGTACCCTGTTGAGTGTGTCTTTGAACCTTTCCCAAGTTTCATAAAATAACTCCCTTTGGTTCTGATAAAAAATTGATGCTCTTTTTAGGTGCAATTGTTTTGTAATGGGGGAAGTACTTTTTTTATAATTCACTTTGTAATTTGTCCCAGGTGTGGATTGATGTAGCTATTAGATTTTTAACCAATTCTTTTCTCGACTCTTTATTGAGAATGAAAAGTGTCTCATCATAGCTAACTGAAGTTGATGTGGTGGGCACATGGTTTCAACAATGTCGTTGAACTCTTTGACATAAAGGTATGGAATTTATGACCTCATCCCATTGAAGGATAGAAGGTGGTTTAGAACATGAGGTTTGATATCATAGTGGCATTCCCCTAGGGAATAATTCCTAAGTAAATATGGTTCATTGGTCTAAGAATGTGTGAGGTAGTCATTAATGGTTGGATTGGAAGCATTCCCCATGTTTGGGGCTGCCTCATTTGGATTTCCATTTCGGTTCCCACTTGGGTTAATGAGTTGGTTTATTTTATGTCCTTCCATTGAAATGTGCCCAATTTTTGACTCTAGAGTATTAGAAATATTAGGATCTAATCGAAATAGTTTCCTTGGTGTACTTGAATCCCCAACCCCAAGACAATCGACCCTAACTAGACAGTTTCATTGGTCATGGGTGTAGGCGGACATGCGCCAAAAGAAAAAAAAATAGGAAATGAAAAAAATGATAATTTGGATAAGAATAGATTAAAAGGGGGAGAAAATTATAGGTGTTTAGATTAATTACTTGGGTCCCCAAACAAGCCTATAAAATTTGGTCTCCCCCAAATCTTCCATGAATTTTAGGTTTAATCGGTCACTTGTAGTTTAACTTGGGTTGTCGAATCCTCAGAGACCTAAGAAGAAAACTATGTACACGTACATTCTATGGACTATTTTTGGCTATGTAGTGGCCAAAAAGGGTTGATTTTAGATGGTTTTATGTTAATTCTAATAGAATTATGTGAATTCAATTTAAAATAATTATTTGATCCTAGTTTATCTCTCGGGGTGGATTGGATGAAAATATTTTTTTAAAGGTTTCATTTTCTTATATGTGAAATTTGTTTATTCCAATGATAAAAAAGATTCATCACATACTAGTTTAAGGCCTACACACCCTAAAACTAATCAATTATACACTTGGAGGATCAATTTCATGAGAAATCCATGGAAGAAGTTTATATTATCACATTAACTATGTGGCCTTAAAATTAAACAAGGATGAAGAAGTTTTAAAATCATCAAATAAAAATATCAATTAAAAAAAGTTATTGAACATTAATGGGGTGGTAAATAACTTCCAATAATACCTCTTTCTACTCCCACGGATCAACCCATAAAAGGGTTATCCTTCCATTGATGATATTTTCTCAGTGGAAGCAGATCATATACTTACGAGGTTGTAATGGAATAAGTAAAAAATAATAAAATAATGATCACACCACTCTTGTGTGATAAATTTCACAAGGATTGCTGTGAATAAATTCACAGCATGAGGAAATGGTATCAACTTGATATGTATAAAAACATAATAATGGGAAAGACGGAACTTCTATAAAGAAACTAAGGTGAATTTAAAAACTTACATGAGAATGAAATGCGAGTACAAACACAAAGTGGCAGCATAACACTACAATGAAACCAAGAACAAATATGATTAAATAATCTAAAACATAATTCATAAATATAAATATTGGAAGCCTTGGGTAGATTCTCAAACTTTCCAAGTCTCCTCAATTAATGGTGGTAAGCCTAGGGTGGTGGAAGGTAAGGGAAATGAGACTTTTCTACCCTTGACCCAAAGTTGCAGCCATCTTGAATCCACTGAACAGAGGCCCCTATAGGACCTTCTCTATGGACTAATTGGAGTGTTCCAAAGAAAACAAAATTAGACCTACTGACGTCCCATAACCCTATGTAATGTATCTTCCTAAAAGGGTTTATTTTTTATTGGATATGTGTTAAATGGTGGGATATTTTTCTGGGCCACAGATTGTGGCCCAAGAATTTTATCTTTAACTTGGGCTGCATGGAAATCCCTTAAAAATTCAGAATTATCTTTTCCAAATATAGAATTAAATGTTCCAAATTATTTCCTCTATCTTTGGGTAAATTTTTCGAATCATTCTACCTGGATCATGGTAGATACATTCTCTTTATTAGGATGTTGTCCAGTTTACTTTTCCCAGAATGTGTTACCATGAAATCTTATTTTGGTGGTCTTCCTATGTGAATCATTAGATACATAAAATTATTGAATTGTTCCTTGTATCCCGAGAGACATAAAAATAAAATAAAGGCCATTGTTTATTTTAGTAGGTTTTCAAAATTGTACCATGTAATAGAGCATTTTAAGGGGGAATTACAATCATAATGTGAAATGATGTTGAAAGTGTAAAATGTACTAAAATGGTGTTTATGAATAATAAAGAACATTAATATTATATATATTAACAATGAATATTAACCTCATTCAGTGGATAATCATATCTAAATGTAACGTTATAACAATCTATCCATGTCATATTGTCATTAATATTTTTATCACAAAATTATAATATATGTTAAATATATTACATGATAAAAATTATTCATTAAATCGATTCTTAATTCCTTATATACAAAAAAACATTCAATATTAAAATAATTTTTGTTCGTATAATATTTATCATGTATTTACTTATTTACTTGTAAATAATTTTAATTAAAAAGTTTTGTTTAGTTATTCTAAACTCAAATAACCATGAATTTTTTTATTCATTGGTGATCATTAATGCTTGGTAAGAACTCAAACCATGTTGTCGGGCCCACCATATCCTATACAACTATTCAACAGAATATGGGAGAATCTTAAATATGTTATTATGTGTGACCCACTAGGAACTTATCTCGAGTTTAGTGAATTCCATTCATAGACAAAAAATGAATTCTAGAAACCCATCATGGACCCTCTATAGAGATATAGAAAAATCACAGTAATTACAACCATCCTGTGAACACACTCTATGTAATTTAATCTCTTTGTCTTGTGATATCTAAATATATAAGGATGCACAAATTGTGTTATCACCCACTATTACTTCGTTAATTATTGATATAACTTGGAAGAAAAGCCTTCTACTACCATGTTCATTGATTTAATGAAGGTATTGTCATCCTAATAAATTTGGCTAGAGATATAAATTTCTCAACACATAAGTAACTAATTAAATCTTGATCATTTAACTAATTTCATACCACCAATGTTGCCCACAAAAAAATCTACCTCACCATGACATCAATGCCATTTTTTCTTGAAGCAAAGTATGTGATCAAATGGAACACATTGACAATGATCTCATGTGAGGAGACCAATACACATGTTCATAGATAAGAACAACCAATGACACTAGAAACACATGGTGTTTCTATTGGTTATTATGTCCTCATGATCTCATCTTATCAAGATCACCAAGTGAAAAATTCAAAAAATGATATATCAATGCATATGATCCCCCAGCACCTATTGGTTGAACAACATCTGTGCCCCATCAGTATTATGTATCTAGACCATATAACCTTACTTTAAGATTATTTTAATGGTATCTATAGGATTTAATTATATCCTAGTAACCACTATAACATTTTTATATGATATATAATCAAATAAAATTAAAATTAATATAGTGGATGTCGAGGTATTGACACTATTCTGGTAATATAAACACACACACATATATAATACAATAAACATATAAAATTAATAACAGTATATACATATGTTGAGTATTGGAAATCCACTTCCAACATAAGGAATTAATAGGGGAAGGTATCATGTGAAATAGTTCCATCATGACCTCCTAAGATTACCCATTTACATCCAATCCATGTGCTCTCCCAAAATCTCTATGAAATATCACCCATGAACCCAATTCCAGGTGATTCTAGCTCTCATTCTCTAGAATATTTCACTTCCTTATATTTCATCACATGGATGTAATCTCTTTATATATTCCTCTAGGACACTCTTCATGTAAGATTTCATTTACTCAGGCATTATAATGCATGAGTAATTTCCTCAACCATTCATTTAACCCTTTCTTGAAGGTATCAAATAATTGTACATTTTATCCTACAAAATAACCATTAAATGATAACCATTTGGTAAAAGTGATTCGAACATTAACAGGTTAATTTTTTACTATAAAAGTGTATCATAGCACTACCAGATGAATCATAGTATACAATTCATAGAAAATGTAGTGTAATATTATCATTATAATGGGCCTTATAATATGTCTTGTCATAACTATGATCGCATCTGTAGTATCATCTTATGATATCCCTTAGTCATAAAATATAAATTAACTAAATTTCATTATATGCAAAGTGGCATTAGGGAATATTTCCTTCAATCACTCATTTTCACTAAACCCATATAAACATTGTGTCATTTAACCTTATATTGTATCACATAAAATGAAATGTAAAATTATATCCTAAAATCTTTTCATAACTTGAAAATTAGCTAATTTTCATGGTTTAAAACCATGTCAGTAGGGGAGGAAACTGTCGTTGTAGCCTACAACCAAGGTTTTAAAAACTATGGGAAAATAATATGATTTCATAGGTTCCTGCACTATTGCCACAGTTTTAATACATGGAAATAGTTCAAGGATATTTCCATAGTTTTCAAACTGTGGTAGTCTTTCCAGCCTATTTCCATGGTTTCAAACCATGTCAATAGCATTACAAAAATAAAACACACTGTGAATTTTGATCGTACGACCTATTCCCACTTTGATATAAAAAATTACAACTGACTGGAGGCCCAAAATATGTATTAATATATTTATATATTTGAGAATATAAATTTGTATATATATATATTAATAAAATTATTATTAAAAATAAAAAAATAGAAAAACAGAACATGGAATGGATGCTACGACCATAGTTTTACAAAACTGTGGCCATAGGTCTTCTCTACCAAAAATGTTTCCAAAACTGTGGCAATAAGTGTTTCATATAAGTAATATGGCTATGGTTTTCCAAAACCATGGAAATATGACTTCTAAACCACCACAATTTTACAAAACTGTGGTTTTGGGTGATTTATATAATGGTTATGGCCAAATTTTGGAAAACTACAAGGATAGGTATTCTCTACCACCAAGATTTTTAGAAACCATGGTTGTAGATATTCACGAAAAATTTCCCACCATATTCTATATTTCATACATGTACATACTACCATTTATTTTAAAAACTATGTATTTTGTCTTCATTACATCCACAATTTTAGAAAACAGTGGATATAGGCCAAAACATCCAACCCTATGACCGGGGGTTAGCTCTAACTAATGTTGCAGGCTACCCTGCAAATACATTATTTTAAGCATGGAAATAGAACCATGGTTGTATGCTAGTTTTTTATTTGTGGTGTATATCATCAAAAACACTCTGTGAAATATATCATTAACATCACCATGAATCACATCATATACAACACCCTATGAATACTCGTCCAAAACTCTTTTGGATATAAAACATTTTTAAAGTGACTCTATGAGTTATAATCAATCCCCATTCAGTCAACTACAATGTTTGACCTTTCTGTATTTTTCAATATTGAGAATAAATAAGAATCATGGGATCTATAAATATATGAAAATAGTGATCACTAGATAATCATCGGTGCTACTCAAGATACCAAGGTATCTAGAGTAAAATTTATCAAACACATGTATATCTAAACTCTTTTCCACTCATTTCATCACATGATAGTGTGAATTATCATATGTTACATATTTCTAAAACATAAAGTGACCATGATACATAGCATATTTCAATCCCATATTTCTAACTCATTATCTACTCTTCGAGTATAAACTGAACAAGTCATTAAATACATTACATGTCCCTCACCTTTATGGATGATCACATCCCATGTCCCTCACCAATATAGATAGGAACGTCTTGTGACTATATAGGTATAGACAAACACTTCCTAATCTATCTCATTTGAGGTCCCAGATGTTATACTCATCATACAAGAAGTGAAATAAAAATCTGGTTGAGTTCCAAATGATGAAAGTACCAACAACATACTCTGTCACCCCCTAAATAACTTTGACTCAAGGATTTTGTTTGAAAGGTATCAAAGTATAAATATTCTCATGCCATATATATTACAAACCATTAGTAGTTGGTACTACGAATTTGATCCATCAATATTGAGTAAGCCAAATACATAGTACTTGACACTCCATGTGGTGTACTTAGTAGATCATCCAATGAACAAAAAACGCTTTTATTACTTGTGAGCATATTTTGAATATTCATAATAGATTCCTACTAATTTAAACCTTATAATTATTTTATAAACCACAATACTCCATGAAGAACATTACTTAGGGATAACTAAAAGACATACTTAGAGAAGCCAATTATCCTTAAACTTTACCAAATGTATATTAATATATACCTATATTCACCCAATATGAATGAGTTATAAAATAGAGATTGCATTTTTATATTATTAAACCCTATTAATAATAAATAATATAACCATACATAACTATATCTCTATCATATCATATATGATATACTTCTAGATCATCCTAATGTTTGCTTAATTTTCTATGGTTTTATTAACTCATTATGTTTATATGCAATTACATCCACATCACTATGTGGAAATAAAATAAAACCCTCCTACTGAAATCATTAGTGAGAAGAATCTATTAATAAATAAAGTTTAAATAATGGTGATATTTAGGAGTCTTATTCGTGTATTTAACTCCATGAACATACTCAAATTTCTTAACACGGTGACATAAAATATTACTGTAATGGTATGTTCCATCCCAACCTATTACTTTTCTAGATTGGTCAGTCCAAGGTGTTCTGAGGAGGCTTGAGGAGGTTTTGTGGTGGTTGGAGCTACAATAGTGCTACAATATGTGGTTCAAGATGTGAACTCGATTTATATTGTTAGTTTATCATTCACGAATTGTATAGCTAGTGAAATTCCCATCTTGTATAGTGAGGTGGAGGAGTCTGTGAAATGGATCCACATCATAAAAGTGGAATTCATGATGTGTATTAAATTCAGGTCGAGGGGATTGAATTTTCCACAACCAAATATATGGGAAATCCATGGCTAAATAAGAATTCATGGATTTTAATTAATAGACCCCATGTAATTCACATCATGAATATGGAATTCATGATGTGAAAAGTTTGTTTTCTTGGTTTTTTTAATATAGAATCAGTTGATTCTCCTCTCATTAAATCATTATTTATCTTGGTTGTGGGTATAAATCTTAGTGTTTTCAGAGGTCTTCCAGCCCATCTCCCATTGCAACAATCCTTGGGTTCTGGTGGTATATTTTTTTGATCTATGGTAAGTTATTCTCTTTACCCCTTATTTAATTCTGAGCCATCCTTTGGGGCATAATTTTGACAATTTTGGTTTTAGTTTGGGGTGTGTTTTGGGATATGATTTTATTATCCTTTTATGTGGTGTAGGTTGATCCATCTTTTCCTATTGTGTATGTAGTTCATGAGTTGTTTCTGCTTTATCCCACAGTGCACAACAAGATTAGAATGCTTATTTGTGGTAATGGATCATCATTCTCACCTATTTATATGACAATTATGGAATTTGCATTGTTTTATTTGCCTTTAGGTGGATAGTAATGGTCCATTAAATGAGATATTAAATTTTCATGGATAAATTTATGGGTATTGGTATTTGTCACTTGTTTTAGATAATTTGATATAGTTTAAGTGATGTTTATAATTTGTGTTTCTAATACTAAAAATAATGAATGTTGGGATCCTTTCTTGCATAGTATTTGATGTGTGTTGAGACTCTTCTTGTGTTGTTAAGTGATCACACACTAATTGAAAAGAGAAATAATATATATTTATAAAAATAATTAGTTTCCCATGGAAATTTAGTTCCTTATAAAATTAATGATAAATAAAAAAGTAATGTGATGAAATACCTTTAATAAATTATGGAAGATAATATGTGTTCTTGTTTTGTGAGGTTTCTCTATTTTGTTGACCTGTGTGTTGTGGGATATTGTGAGAGGGTGGTGATGACTAGATGGGCTTTATAGTGTGTGGGGAAGTGATGTAATATGGTTGGTTGGCATGGATGTGATGTGATAATTTATGAAATGCGGTACACAATGGTTATGGTACATATATGTTATGGTGTGCAATGGAGATGATGTGTGGTGGTAAAATGTGGTTCGTATGTGCACTTGTTATATTTGGTGGTTGTGTTGTGAGATACGGTGGTCATGTTCACTATTTGTGGTGTATTGATGTGTGGTGGAAGTTGTGATATATGGTTGTTGTGGTGATGCGGTTTAGTATGTTTTTCATGGTGACGATGGTGGATGTGTGTTGTTATGGCGCATGATCTTCGTTGATCCATTTTCTATGTGGTGTGGTTGTGGTTGTTGATCAGTTATCCCTCGAATAAATTATAATGCTAAATTAGATGAATATGATTGGGTTGAATTTTTATGTGTGTTAAATATAAGAAATTAATAAATGAATGGGCTATGAAAATGTGGATAAAATAAATTATTAATGAATGTTTTTAGGAAATTCATATATCTATAAAGTGGTAAAACCTATAAATAAAAGTTTAAAATGTTGGGTGGCTTATATATTGGTTGTGTGAGGTTTCATAAAATTGGGAAATAGGTTGTGATGGAATATTTTTGGTGCATTGGTTAGGAGGGTTTGTGCTAGTACTGTTGTTATAAACCCATAGGTTGGGTATTGTGTGATATCTATATGTCATGAATATTTACATTATTTATTTACATTCCCCCACCCAAGTTGGATAACCTTACCAAAAATTATATGTTCTTGGTTTCTTGTTTTTTACCCAACATCTAGGTTGGTGGTGGTACATATGGCTAGCTACTCCATCTTCTTTGCTCTTCCTTCAGTAGTGATAGAGCATGTGTCTATGAAAAACATGTGTTGTGAAGAACAATGTGTCTTCATGTGAGATGTGATGTGATTCCCAATTCTTGCATTGGATTCTACACCTCGTGAGGGTGGGGTGGGTTGAGATTACTCCTGGCCCACAGCATAGATGGTGTGTACGAGATGTGAAATTTGGAGGGGGTCATGTGTGGTAGGAGGAGGGCATGAGGTTTGTGTCCTTAGCGTTCATGATACCCTATATATATGGTATTGTGATGGGTTGTTCTGTGATGTGATGTGCCAGGTTTCAAAAAGTGTGATTTTTTGTGATGTACTGGGTGTCTTCATGTGAGGTGCGATGTGGTGTGATGTAATGTGATATGTATGAATGCAATGGTAACCCAACATGTTTGACATTGGGTCATGAGTGTGGAAAATAAAGGGGAAGTAGTATAAGGTCACCTTTATTTGTTTTGATCTCAATATTATATTACAATATTAGATGCTTGATTTTGTGAGTGAGCAATGGTGAGGCTTGGATGGTTAGCTGAACTATATAGGTTCTTATTGGTTTGGATTTTTGTTTACTAGTGCCTTAGAATTTTATTTTCAAATGAGTACTTGAGTCCTTAATTATGTCCCTACTGAGTATACCTATTAAGATCACCCTATATATATATATACTTTTTTCTAGGGCCCTAGAACGAATTTGGGGATAGAGACTGACATTACTAGTTTGTGTTGGAGTTTTTGTTCAGTATTTTTCTTAGGCATTTAATTTTTTATATTTTAACACTTTTATAAATATATTTTTAATTTGTACATGCATTGTGTGATGGTTTGGGGTTATGTTTTATTATTTGCTGGAGTTTTTTTGTAATTTTCCCCCTATCTCTAAATCATATTTTATTATTGAGCTTAATTCCTCCTATATTATGAGATATTTATACCCTTGGTTCAAGTCTCCAACTCAGGGACTACTGGTGGTAGGACTCAGGCGTCCTTATCTATCTTCTCCCATTATGGTATCTTTGGAAGGAGGGGGTTGTGGCAGAGTGGTATCAAAGTTTTTAGTTGAGAGATAGGATCGAGTTTGGAGTTATGTACTGTAAGGTATTATTGGGTTGTAGTGTTCCGTGGTGAAATAATGGTTGTGATTTGTGGTTGTTGTGGTTGGGTGGCTTGGATGGTTTTGCATGATGATGGTGGTGGATGTGTTTTGTTGTGGTAGTTTATGCATGGTTATCCAATTGTTTTGTTGTGTGGTTTTGTTAGTTGGTCGATTATCCATGATATAAATGGTCATGCTAATTGAAATGAATATGAATTGATGGAATTGATATGTGTGGTAAATGTAATAAATGAATAAATTAATAAATTAATAGGAAATTAAATGTGGATGAAATGGATTAATAATGAAATTTAGTGGGAAGTTAATATATCTGTAATAGGGTGTAACTCTTAAATAAAAGTAGGAAATATTTTGTGTCATGTGTAGTGGTTGTATAGGGATACATATAGTGGTGGCGGTGGTTGTGATGGTACATATGTGGTTAAGTGGTTGTGGTGGTGTGTTCAATTGCAGTTATTCTGAACCCATGGGTTGTGTATTGTGTTCTATCATTATATCAGGTATATATTTGTTATTTTTCTTACCAATCACATCATATTTGGATAATGATACCAGAACTCAGATTTTCTACGTTTCAGGTGTTTTCCCCAATGTCATGGTTGGTGGTGATATAAATGGTCAGCTACCCCCTCTTAAATGATCTTCCTTCAGATGTAATGGCCCAAGTGTCTATATGTGACATGAAATGTGATGGCCTAGGTGTCTTTAGGTGAGATGTGACATGATGTAGTTGTGATGTAGTTCCTCATGCCAACACAAGATGTTAGACCATTCATGGGTGGGATAGGTAGGAATGCATCCGGACCCAAATCTAAGAGTACTGGTAGGAGATGTGATATATGGTGGGGGTTATGCAATGTAGGGGGAGTCCATGAGGTTGATGTCCTTCACATTTATGATACCCTACTCCTTTTGTTATATGATGAGTTTTTGGTGTGATTTTATGGCCTATGTTTCTATAGGAAGATGTGTTGTGATGTATTATGTGTCTTCAAGTAAGGTGTGATGTGGTATGATTTTGTGTGAGGTGATATATATGGAAAGGATGACAGCACCAGATGTTTGATATATGGGTTTGAGAGCTTGAAATTAATGAGGAACCGATAGCAATGGACAATGATTTGTTATAATCTGGATGCTGTATTACTATATTGGATGTTTGATTTTGTGAGTGAATCATAAAGTGGTTAGGACAGTTAGTTTACCTATACAGTTTCTTGTTTGTATTCCTATATGTTCACTATTGTATTAGCATACTCTTTTCACATGTGTGCTTGACACATTAGTTCTGTCCTTACCATGTTTACCTATTTTTCTCACCCATCATATATAAAATATTTTCATGTTTCTTGGTGGACTTTGGGGATAGAGCTGGACATTACTACCTTCGTTTGGAGATACTATGGAGTCGCAACCAAAGACTTGTCTATCAGTGTATATTAGATTCTTATGTATGTATTGGGATACTTTTTATATGCATTTGGGAAAGAGTTAGGTTTATTTTAAATTATTTAATGGATTTTTTTGTTATTGTTTCTCTTATACCAAGATCTATTTATATTATAAATAATATTCCCTCCCTACTATGTTATTTTTATACCCTTAGTGCTAGTTGCTAACTCGGATCCTACTAGAGTTGGGACCCAATGGTTATTATCTCTCCCCCCTGATTACGCTATATTCGGAGGGCGGGGGTCGTTATAATTATTATTTCATATTTTATAATCTACTAAGAACACTTTTAAGTATAACACCACCATCCATCTTACCTTTTCCACCAAACATTTCCCTTGAGATCTTATTGTAATTAATGTAAAAATTTACATTATTATTCATCAACACATCATAAATTAATTTAGGATAAAGTGATATTATATTTATTATAATATCATCATATGACAATTTACACATATCTTTACCCCCATACACTAAAACTAATTTATGATATTATGTGAAATTCACATTTAATTTTTACTTGTATAATATTTTATTTATTAAATTTGAACTTCCCTAAGTTCAAAACTACACCCACTATCCACTTAGAAACTATATTTTCATCAAAACATCATGATATTCTATAGAAATATCTTCTTTTTTAAGAAATAACACTTATTTTTTATTAGTAGTAATATTTAAATAATAAAATATTATTTATATATCATATATTCTATTTGAAATTCTTTGGGTTTTTTTGAAAATGGGACCATATTCTTTAAAATATACCACTAATGGTTGAAAATAATATTTCCCCTCACATATTAACAAATATATGGATAAACACTTTTATCTATGTGAAAAAATATTTTTATATCCTGTTCAAACATGTTATCGAATCTAGTGAATCATAAACCATGCGTACTGAATTCATTATCTCATATTTTTCATAAAATATAATTATTAATACACAATTCCTATTATAATTTAAGAGAAATCAGATAACTATACACATATTTTATTTATATCAATATGAGATTTATATACTACATTAAATTCAAATATTTTAAGAAGAAACTATTTTCATTATCACTTGAAAGAAAAATAAAAGTTCTATCAATTATTCTCTTGATTTTGAACTCTTGTATATTTACAACACTTGTAAAACATATAGTTGTGGTCATATACCATTAAAAACTGAACAATTAATTTCTATAACACTAGTACCTAACATGGAAACTCCATAGAGTTTCATATACCCCTTTAGGTATTCCAAAATAATTTCATCTTAAAGAATAATTACCCCATTATTACTAATTTTACCTTATTTAAATGAATTTTACTAGCTACATAAAGAAACATAATTGCACTCTCCAAATAATTTTTTTTCGTTTTGAAATTTTACACACTTTTAATATAAAAATACAAAAAAAACCTATAAATCAGACTACCATTTCATCTATTCTGAACACAGGAGAATATTGAGTAAATTTTTATTGATATATTTCATTTTTTCAAAATATTTCCATAAAAGACAGTAAAATAATATCGTTAACCAGAACAACCCTTAAAGAAACCACTTATCTCACCATGTCATTACCATACTATAAAAAAATTAAAATCATTGACATACCCAATAATATTTAGTATATGAGACTAAAATTCAATAGGTTATTTTATATCTAATATATTTGAAACCATAAGTGAATTAGTCTATGCTTATTATACGTATCAAGATTCGCCTATTTGACAGCATCAACACTTGTTTTCTCAAGAAGGTGTTGTTATGACACATAGAACATCTCTTTAATTGAAAACTATTAATATGTTACCATTTATAATAGTTTCTAAAATTAATCTTATATTTTTTAATAATATATCTGAAAGTTAATTTTTATGATGAAAATATTATTCTTTTATAACAAAAGAATTTATCATGTGAGTAAAATGTTTTACTAACATTTAATATATAGTTTTATTAAATGGGATCCCACTAAAATAATGAACCCTTTTAAAAATATTATTCCTATTACCGGGTAAAGATCTATATTTCACTAATTAAGGATTCTTATATAAAATTCATCTCATTGCTTATCTATTTAGGTAGGGAATCATCCTAATAATATCATATATTAATATTGTGTAATTGAGAGGAAAACTCTTGGTCATAACCAACAAATGGATAGATTAGCTATATTCATATAGTAGTATAACTCTTATGGTTTCCTAATTTATTGTAACCCAAATATCATAGTAGGATTTGGATTCATAACAATTAATATTAGTCATTTCCACCATGCCTTGTACAATATAATCCACTAAAACCATTCTATACAAGAGATAACTTGATTTAATGATTGTGGTCTTAAAAATTATTTTCAATGGGAGGAATCTATCCCATAGAGTTTGGAATTGGATTTAATATCACCATATTATATCATTTTATTTCATTTATGTATGAATTATTCTAATAAATTATTTTTGGAATCCTATTGCATTCACTAAATCAATATGTTAAAACCATATTGATCCGTAACTCTTTACACAACTCACCATTTGTGTTACTCAACCAAAAATAGATGATAAACATATTTACATGCATCCAAATTCATATCATGCATATGATACATAAAATTTACCTGTAAAAGTTTAGAATTATACTAATTTATAAATATACTCACTTTTAATCATGGATCCACATATATATGACCCCCACCTTTCTAAAACAAGGAATAATCATCCATGCTTGTGGGAAGTTTGAACCAAATACATTTTATCCAAGTATATACTACTCAATAAAGATTATAATTCATTATAAATCTAACAAATAATATTTATAAAATATATATAATAAATAAATTCAAGATGATAACTCTAATTACAAAAAAAATCAAGGTATATGGAAACTAATCCATCACCACACCTAGAAAGTAACTCCTTATATTCATGTATGATAAATCAAAATTATTTAAACTTCGTTAAAATTTATCATATTCATTTTCATAATATAAAAAACAATATGCATGAATAATTAACATGGGAATAACTTTTAAATATATGAATAATTCAAATACTTAAATATGAGGTAAATATATTTTAACACATTATAAATAAAATCTAATTATAAAAAGTTTTTATAATTTTAGCATATCTTATAGACATTCCATAATCATAAATATAAAAATTTTATATTCATGTGATCATATAAACTTATTTTTTTATTAATTATATTATATTTCCTTTTATATATATATATATTATATTCTATGAATTATAATTAGTTATAAATACAATTTATATTATGTAAACATTTTCTATAATATTAACATTACATACATAAAATAATTTAACCTTGATCAAATAACTCATAAAAAATATTTGATGTGGTCTAAATAATATCCCAAATATGGAATTTTAAATTGATTAATTGAAATTAATCAATTATTTTATGATTAGGAATTGTATATACAACATGAAAATATTATATTTATTTTAAAGAATGGTTTCATGGATATAAATTCATGGTAATGATTTTAGATCACTCTTAGTTTCTTAATGGATCTAAAAACACTTGTTAAACTAGTGAAATTGGTTAAAAATAGCCTAGACCAATATCACCATGCTTGAATAATGAAACCATGCACATTATAAATGAAGAATGATGAGACCATCAAAATTGTCACTAAATCTATCAATGCACCATCTTCAACCAATATAGTATGGGTTTGATAATGAACTATAAAGGATAGCCAAATAAATTTCCCATATTCATGAAATATCCATGGGTTGTTGAATCATTCGATGTTTGGGTTAGATTCTTCGTCTCAGTATAGTTTTTTGGCACCATAGTTTGCAAAATATAAGAAGGATGAGAGACTCAAGAATAAAGGAGTTTTTTATTGAGGCTTCCAACGGTTTTTTATATACCATCACATGGTATTTGGGAGTTTATATATCCCCTGAGGATGCTATTTGGGTGAGCTTTCATTTACTCATGTGTTATAATACATGAGTAAATGTATATACCATTCACGAAACCCTTTCATGAATGTATTTAACATCCCATACATTTATTCCTATGAAATAATCATTAAATTATAACTATTTGGTGGAAGAGATCTGAATGTCAACACATTAATGTTCAGTTGGAAAATCATTTTATAGTCTTACTAAATGAATCGTTGTATACGATTCATTGAAAATGTAGTGACCTATTATCATTAAGATATTATTTATTCTATGTTATTTCAGACCCCATGATTTCATGAGTAGTGGTACCTTACCATATAACTTATTTATAAAAAACAACTTATCTAAATTGCATCATTTTAAAAGTGGATTTATGTAATACCTCTTTTAAAAACCACATTAGGTAGTGGTATACAAGATTTTTATTCCCCACTCACAATCCATTAAACATAAATAAACCTGAATAATGAATATGTACACTAAGAAAATGCTCAAAAAGTTATATATAATATCAAACCATATGCATGGAATGATAT
This sequence comes from Viscum album, assembly GCA_963277665.1. NCBI lineage: Eukaryota > Viridiplantae > Streptophyta > Magnoliopsida > Santalales > Viscaceae > Viscum > Viscum album. Next base: position 863,984,179 of record OY728132.1, on the reverse strand, counting down.
AAGAGAATGAAAGATAAAGGCAGTTCAAATTTTATTTTTCTCTTCCAATAGCATTTGGGTAAGAATTTATTAGTTAAAACACACTGTTTCAATTGATGTCTCACATTACTAAACCATTTACAAGCTAACTATATATGAGTATGATAGGAATAAGGGGTTAACCTACCATTATAATTGAATTCAGTTCCTTTGAGGTCAAGATAGGGAAGGTAAGATGCCAATCAAATCAACTAATCAATCGAAAATAGAATAAAATTGTTGCTTAAGTCGCTACTATATAATATGAGAGAGTCTAATAATTTAAACCAAGGTAATAAATTTAATCTACTAAGAGGAAACTCCCAGAATATATAGACATGAAAATAACTAAATTATTACATAAGACTCATAAGACCAAAATATTAGAAAAATGGATTTACACCAAATATTATTTATAACCAAGAAAAATATGATGGATAGAGAAAACAAAACCTACTATAAGTTGGGAAAATATTTCACATCCAGTTATATGAAATTGAAACCAAGGAGAAAGATGAATCAATTGGGGAGAGTTGGGGGGAAGTGGAGAGAACACCCAAGGGCTCAAATAGATGAGAATAAGTGTAATTCTTGATCTTTTTTTAAATTAAAAGAGAATTTTGATCCCAAATAAAAAGAACTATAGTTGAAATGGGTACCTAATATAGGCCTATAGAAATTTTAATGGATTAAACGATGGTTCATGAGTATTTCTTTAACTACCATGTACTTTGTAATAGTCTATTAGGTGCCTGGTGTAGTCCAACACCTTGGGCACCTCCCCTTCCACTTTCCATATTCATCGAATTTCTCCCCAAATCATCCCTAATATATAATTACACATTATATTAGATTTAAATGATAAAATTAATGATAATTTTTAAAAAGAAAAGGTAATGATTTTTAAATCCTTTCCACTATCGTTCATCTCATCTCTAAGAAGTTTCATCCCACTTATTATGGAAGAACGTTCAACTAATGAACTCTCACTTCATTTTCCCACTCCCACGATTCTTCATATATAATTACATATTTCCACCTAACCCAAAAAATAGGCATAAATTTCACCCATAATACTTTCAAAACCTATAAAATAATAAATATAAGATGATCAACATATAACACATCGACTTCCACAAGTAAATCATCTTGCTGTCCCCTGGTGGAAATTATCTTGATTCCTCGTTCCACATTTTTGACATATAGGTGGTTCAAAATACATTCTTTCATAATATTTATTTCTTGAATTTTATGGAGTCTATATCATTATCTGGTTTTTTGAACATATATTTCAATTTTGGTCACACCGTTAATCACTTTTAATGATAATTACTTTAAAAAAATAACGATATTTTTTTAATATATCTGCCATCCCAATGGGTTGATTTTTGAGGCAATCATCACATTATTGTTCACAGCCATGGTTAATTTGGTTACTTTTGTATTCATCCAACACTAAAACCAGAAATGGTAAACATGAGTGAAAATAAAATAATAATATGAGGTAATTATCAAAATCATAAAATAAATTTGATCGTAAAAAGTATTGTTATTCTGTATTATCACTTTGGATTATTGTTTCATTAGTTCAACCTCTATCAATATTAGTTTGACCTATGTTACTTTAAGTTAGGTCATCTTACATTTCCCTACTTAATCCCTAAAACTAATTAAAAAATTAACAATTCATAGTGGTTAATAACGAACAAGTTATCATTAAAAGAATATACATCGGGATTATCATACCAGGTGTGTGGTCATGAACAAACTCATTATGCATAAGTGTGATGATTGAGTTAATTCTCAACCAACCATTTTCAAGGTGATTCCACCTAGTTGCATCTGTTCCACAACCTAATTTACATGTAGTATCCATACATTGAAATATTGCTAAAGAAGACCATATAATCATGTATATACCATTATTCTAGGATATCATCCTATACTTAAACACATCTTTAGGTTATTCAAAATGTTTATACAAACTAATCCCTATAATAACTAAACTAATATCAAAAAATAACTAAACTAATCTCCAAAAGATAAATAATCTTAGTTATGATGCCAGTTATAGGTAACCAAGATAAACTTAACTTAATAGTATAAGAATATCACTATTTAAATAATACATATCACAAAAAATCACATAACCCATAAAGGGAAAGGATTAGTGTATTGGGTATTAGATATGAAAATATCTTATTTTAAAACACTTGAAAACTTTTATACATAATTTTACTCCTTTATAATCATTCATAAAATTCAACATTATACAACCATCATCATAATCTACGTATTGGAAACATATGAAAGGGGTGGTATCAAATGATTAGTAAGGGAAAATACATATCATAAATTTTTAGTTCATAAACATAAAGGAAAATATGATGTAGACATAAATATCTTGACAAAAGATCATTAGACCATTTTTTATTATTGTAAAACATGATTGAGCAACATAAGATTGTAAAAGGGTCATTAAAGAAGAATAAAATATATATCACGGATCAAACATATATCATAAATAATAAAACACATGAGAATGATATAAAAATAAAGAATAATTATATATAAGTCATTATCATTAAAACATAGAATTTTATGTAAATGAAATTTATTTTGTAAAATAGGTATAACATGATAAACAAATTAAAAATGTGGAACAACCATAAGAAGAGGAAAAACTTTGTGGAAAAATCCATTATGCTAATGCTCATGTGAACAAACTCAATATAACCATGTCTGAAATTTCATAAAATATGATTTATATAGTAAAATATATATATATATGATTATATTAAATAAGTAATATATTTAGTGAAGAATGATTTATAATTGAAAATTAATTTTAATTAAAAATACTGACAAATTGAATCATGTAATTCACATTAATTTAATATCATTTTATTTTTCAATTTAACACATATCAAACAAATGTTACATTGATTTAACCCTTATATATATATAATTACTTAATTTTTCAAACAACACCTACATAAAAATCTTTACATAATTCATGAAATATTATATATAAACACAGACACCAAATATTTATGTAATTTATTCAAATTTTAATATTCATTTTAGAATATCATTTTGTAACATGATACATTTAATATATTTTGTTTTTAATCGGTAAATATTATTTATTTTTTTAGTATTATTATAGTTAGGTCTTATTTATTAATCTATAATTTTTTTTTGAAATGTAATCATTATATGAAATTTATTTATATATTTATAGACTATGTTTTAATATTTTCAATATTTATTAATCATTATTTCAATAAATATCCATATTTTTTAATAAATTTTATTTAATTAATAAAAATTATCCATTTCCTCAATATTCCAAAAGTTTACTCATTTTATATTATTCAATTTCAATCATTTTTAACATGCATGTATTTAATATTATATATCCATTAATAATGTTAAATATATATTTGCAAAAACAAAATTTATAAATAAATAATTATTTTTTAAAATAAGTATTTATATAATTATAAATATATATAATTAAATAATTATAAAATTATAAAAAAAATTAAATAATGAATATATTTATGCTATTTATATTTATATTTATTTATATTTATTAAACACACATATATATATAGTTATATAAATATATATAATGATATGAAAATATAAATACTATTTAAAAAAGAGAATTTATATAATTATTAATAATTAATTATATATTTAAATAATTACAAAATTATAATAAATATATTAAAAAGGAATATATTTACAATATATTTATTTGTATTTATATATATTTGTTACATATATATCTAATTATATAAATATATATAATGATGTAAATATATTTATAATTATAAATTAATAATTATGTTTTTTTAAAAATTATTTATTTAATTATAAATAATTAATTATATATCTAAATAATTATAAAACTATAATAAATATATTTAAATAAGGAATATAGTACATATATATATTTATATATATAATGATATAAATACATTTATAATAATAATCAAATATTTAAAAATATTTTTTAAAATATTTTTATCTATAATTATAATTATAAATCATTTATCAGCGCTAAAGTTTTTGCATAGATAAAGTTTTCTTTTATCAGTGCTAAAGAAGTGTTGATAAAGATATAATTTATCCGTGCATATTATTTTAGCAACGAGAAAAGGTATCTTTATCAACACTTTTTTCAAAGCACTGATAATACCCTCCCTGATGTTTTTAAAAGAATGCTAACCTCACTAATTTTAGTTGTGATTCTCAAGATTTCATGGTAGTCAGCTAATTCCAGTGCTCCTCCTCAACTTTCACTCGAACGAATCAGGCCTCAAATCTGAGGTACACTATTTTTTCTTCTCCTCTCTCATTACTTGATGGTTTAGGTTCCTGATTTCACTAATATCGATAATAAAAACATCACCCTGGAAATTCAAGGAGTCCCCTACAATTTCCATTCTCTTCAACTTTCTTCTCTTACATTTATTTATCCTACCTTTTTTAAAACATCTTCCTCATTTTTCACACACCATACCAAACCCTAGGGGGTGCTGGCTTCTAATTTTTTGTGCTTATTTGATTTTTGAGGCATGTGATCTTCTCATAGGTCATACTCTATCTATTCTTAATGTTTTATTCAATTTCTCTTCATCCATGATGTTTTTCCCATGCCTGAATTTTTATTTTCAAAATTTTTTATTGAATGATACTCATATTTTTGTTTTAATTATTTAATCCTAATATTAATTATACTCATTGTATTTTTTGGGATGAAATTTAATTTTAACATGGTTTTCATAGATATCAATGGGTTTTCCTATCATTGAAAATGGTTTGAATTTGTTTTCAAGTTACCCACTTTCCAAATTTCTTAATAGGGCCTTTATATTTTTGTTTAAAATTTAAAATTATGTATTGGTCTTCCAAGGTATTTTTATAAATATTGTTCTTATCATTTCAAGTGATACTTGAAATTCCATGAATTGTGAAAATGTTTTCGGATGAGTTTTAAATAAAATATTTTTTTAAAAAAGGTTTATTCCTCATTTTGATGAAGGGATAAATTATGGAATGAAGTATAATTACTTTACAATTTGTTATGATATATAACAATGTGTCATTTTTTCACTTTTAAGGAATATTCTAAAAATATGATGTTTTTTAATGAGGTATTCTGGGTGGTTCTTTTATGAGCATGCTAAGAGAATCCTGCGTTCATTCTTGTTGTCAAATGATTTTTTTAATTTTTTTTAAAAATCATGACTAATGATATTTTGGAAAATAGTTTTCAATTTCATGAATATTTTTAAAGCCTTCATGATGTTGATTCTTGAATAAATTGTATACCATGTGAAATATTGGATTTTTGTCATCTCAAGTGATATTTGATTAAAATAATTTTTGATAAATGAATAGTCCCTTCATTGAATTTTTATAGAAGATCATGGGAACCTTCATATTTAGGTGGGTAGTCCAGGAAATGTTTTGTTAGGATTTCAATTATTAATTTAATCGTACCTTATGAATTTTTTTTACTCAATCAAGCTTTATAAAATTTTTATTAAATTATTAATAATCATGCTTTGATTTGGACTGGGTGGTGGCCTACTTAGAATATTCATGGTCATTCTTATTTAAAATTAATGTTTTGAAAATGGAAAGTTAGTTTTAAATGTTAAAGTGGATTAGAAATGAAAAAATTTGATTTCCATTAAAATGAATTAAAAATGATATTGTGTTTTAAAACACATGAAGTGATTTCAAGGGGAACTTGTAACGTCTTAAACATTTTAATGTGTACATATTTTCATAGAAATAGTTTTGAGTTTTTAATTTATTGGTTATGAGTTTTTATATTATTTTATAATTTTTAACTTGAATTTAATGAATTTTATTGAAATGGGGGTTCATATCCCCTAAATTTTTTTGAAAACAAACTAGTTGATTTTCATGTGGAATTATGAAAATGCATTTCAAACTCGGTTTTAAAAATTCTAATAGAATATTATTGAATTTTTAAAGTGTTTTTGAGTTGATATTTGGATATTTAATTTAATATGTGTTCATTCAAAATGTTTTGTTCTCTTGTAATATGTTTTGTAAAGTTTTTGGTTTTAATATGGAATTTTGATACTGTTTTAAAAGAATTATTTTGGTGTTAAAAAAATAATCAATGATTTAGTAAAGGGAAATGGAATGTATGTTTAAAATAATGTGATTTATTATGATGTATTGATATGGATGGACATGATTTTGATTGAGGTTTGTAATATATAATTTTTTTAATGTGTGCCTTTGGTTGGTTTTTTGTTTTGATTATATGGACATTGAGAAAACCTATTTTATGAAAGACAAACATAAAAAACAATGTATTACTATCTCAAGGAATGTATTATATTTTTGGGGAAAACTCTTGAGTCTATATCTAGTCTAATATAAACCACTTAATTCTATCAAGTCTACTCTAGTTATGGGAGAATGTTCCCTAATGCATTCAAAGCCTTCTATAAATTTTCACATCATTCGTACATATTTTATCTTTGTTTATAATATTTAATCTTTCTAAATTGTCATATTCAGAATATTTTTTAAGATTTTAATTCATAGTCTTAATATCATTAATTTCTTATTCACTAATATCTTTCCTTAATATTAATTTTTTTAAGTCATTGACTTATTCATTCATTCATTCTAGGGAAGATGATTAATATGTTGTGTATTATGTCTCTATTTGTTTGGATATTGTCCCACACACTTTATTAATTTTATGATATCATTGATTAAATTATCTAAATGTTATCCATGATAATTTCAATTCCATTATCATTCTCTATTGATGTTGGGTTCTCTTTCTCACCAATCTGAATTTGAGTTTCTTTTTATTATATAGACGAAAATTTAATCTAATTTCCATGAACTAGAGTAATTAGAATTCATCTTGGTCCCTCAACATAATGGTAATATGGTTTCTCTATTTTTATTGCATAAATTTGAAAAATTATCATATGTCAAGTGTCTGTACAATTGAGATGGAAAATCATTAAGGATTTGGTAAATTTAGAATCAAAACCCCTTAAATGAAATAACATGAAATATTACATTAAATAAAATTATTAAATCATGAATCACACCCAATAACATGAATTTTTATACCTTTTATACCAACTAGGAGCCTCACCATACATTATAAAATGAGAGACACCAAGAAATTAGTCATGTATTTCTACTTGGAGTGCTTATTTTAGTCTTGGTGAAATATTTTTTATATATAAGGGATAGTGGTTCGTATATACTCATGTCAAAGTGATCATGTACCTCAACCCATTGGTAATGGGGAACATGGAATAAAATAGTATGGTCACTATGAACATGTATGTTATGATAAAATCATAAATCAAACTGTTGTGTGCCTGAGAATCTTTTTAGCTTTAGGAAATAAATTAAGAAATGTTGTCTAGTGATTCACCAACTCTGAGCCCTGGAATATTTATATTTATGGAGACAACTGTTATCCTCATTAACATCATCTCCTGAAAAATTATTATTTCATTTTTTTAAACTCATCCCTAATCTAATCTATACATGAACCTATGTTTCTTGAACAACTCTGAGATACATTCATCCAATACCGGTTGTTGGTTATCATTTTGGACGGATTGAGATGATAAAACATACCATTGTGGATTAATAATTTTCCAAAATTTAATTACCCATTTCCTTAAAATAATACTAAAATTATTTTAAACAATCAAATTTTGGGGCCCCTTATTATAGTTATCTATAAATTTCACCTTTAATAATGAATATCTTTTGTGTATTTATTTATGTTTTGTAAAAATTTATTAATTTATTAACATAATAGGATAGATATGAATCAAAACATTATTCACTCTAATCATTTGAAAAAATAGTATAAATATGGAGTTAAAAAGTTCTTCATGTTTGCAATAAATAATTCAAATGGACCTTCAAAAATCCTTTTTCCATGTTTATATTATTATCATACAAGACAAATTAGTCAGGAAGTGTTGGAGGGACATTGGATCTATCATTGAAGAGATCAGATCTATAAATGTTTTACTAGAAATGGGGAAAAACTAAACATACATACCAATTGGGATGATATTGTGGTTTATCAATCATTTGATATGAATAAAAATGTAAATTCTGATAGATATTACAAGGATGAAATGACAATATAAATTGAACATGACATTCGTGATTGTACAAAGTCATTTTGAGAAGTTAAAAAACTATGCTAGGAGACAATTTTATAATGGTTGTACTAAATACACAACACTTCTAGCTACATTGAAGTTATATGATTTTCAATCTGGCAGCGGATGGAGAAACACCAAATTTACCAAAATGCTTGGGATCTTGAATGATATGATACCAGAAGAAAATGAAATTCATTGTCAAATATATTTTTCTAAACAAAATCTAATCTCAATATGAATAATCTCTCAAAAAATAAATTATTGTCTCTATTATTTATTATTTTTTCACAAATTCCATGAATCACTCATAAAATTCCCTAGGTGTGTCATGGATCGATATAAAAAAATGAATCCATTCCTTCGAATGTTGTATGCTACTTTGTTGTCATTCCATGGGTTAGAATACAATATAGATGTTAGGAAACTAAGAGTAAATTTCAATTACATATACATACAATAATTAAAAATGGGATCCTATGTCGTCCAATAGATTCATTCAATTGAAATTAAATTTATTGCGAGTTTCTTGAATTTGTAAATGAGTCGATAATCTTTAATCTTATGTTATCTAGAAATTGAATAAATATTTTTGGTATATAAAGTTTTACTCCAAGTAGACAGACCATCTTGTTTGTAAATTATAACTTACCAACCTAGTTATTCATGAAGCACTAATAAATTATGTTGTCTCTACTTATATCTAGACTAATGAATCCTGGTAATGATATTGATCTCTATTTGAGTCCATTGATCGAAGATTTGATGATGATGTGGGATACATGTGTTAAAGTGTATGATGCTCATAGAAGTGAAGAATTCACATTAAGTGCCATGTTTTATGAGATGATAAATTAATTTACAACAGAATAAAAAATTTTATTTTATAACATTAAATAAATTTTATTATATCCCATATGTAAAGATTGCACACACTCAATTCAGTTAAAATATTCCTCAGAGTCTGTGTTTTTTGGACATCAGAATTTTTAAACTTGATGACATAAACACTTATCCTAGACAACATCATTTGATGGGAATATAAAAAAGTTCAAAGCACCATCTCCTCTTATGAGTGATCAAATATTCGATAAATTTGGATGAAAAAAGAGATCGTTTTTTTTGGAATTATCATATTGGAATTATTTTTGTTTTAGAAAGTTTCATGATGTCATGTATATAGAAAAAATGTTTTTTATAGTGTTATTGGAATGTTACAAAATGTTATTGGAAAAAAATAACGAATCAAGGATATGATGTACATGATTTACATGGGGATCAGGAAAGAGTTGGAATGAGTGGAGGGTAAATGGAAGACTTTTCATCCTATTGTATCTTATACTCTTTCCATATTAGAAAAATTGTAATCTTCCATTTTTCTTAATGGTGTAAAAATTCAAAAGAGGTATTCATAAAATTTCAAGTAGTGTGTTTCAATGAAAAATTTGATATTACAGGGACAAAAATCACCTGAATATCAGGTTTTGGTGCATGTTTTATTATCCAATTTTTTATATTGCATTTTTACTAATAATGTATAACATATATTAACTACAATCTATTTATTTTTCAAATGCATATATTTTAAATTTTTTACCCTCATTAATGTTCCAATCATGAATAAGGAGGTTTCAATAATATTATGTGAAATAGATATGTTCTTCCCACCGTTAATATGTGATAGAATGGTCCATTTAATGGTTCAATTGGTTAAAGAGGCTCCACTATGTGGTCCTATCTATTACAGGTGGATTTATCCCATTGAAAAATATATGAATATTTTGAAAGGGCATGTCAAGAATCATAGATTTCCAAACTTTTGTACTGTAGAATGCAACATTATTGAATAATATGTTTAATTCAATACTGATAACCTATCATATATTGATAGAATCAGTCTCCCAAAGTCTAATCACAACAGATGCCTTATGGGTGAAGGGTTTTATAGAATATATGTTCTTACAATTACAATCATAGATAAGGATAAAGAAAACCATTACATGTTACATATTATTGAATATGAAGAACCATACATTAAATCCTAAAAATAAATTATTAGATATTTGAATCCATTAAGGGATAAAGGATGGATATCAAGTACATAAAATCAAAAATTTATAGTATTGTTCTGATATCATATTTTGATGGATTTATTTGAAAATATGAATTCAATTATAGAACTAATTTTATGGATATTCAGGGGACCAACTGAAAATGTTATAACTTAACCTAGTTTTGTAACCAATGGTTATATGTTTTATATAAAAGAACATGATGACTTAAGTATAATGAAAAAATGGAGTTACACTTGTGGAAGGAATGATACACTTATCTAGTTCCATGTCAAAAAATCCAATTTATGTGAATATGTTATATTTTGACATTATCGAATCAATATATGAGTTGGATTATACAGTATTTAAAGTTCTCATTTTCCATTTAAAATGGGTTTAAAATAGGAGTGTAGTAAAATATAATGAAATGGACATTGTGAAGGATAATTTTAGTATTGAAGGGGGAAATTATTATCCATTAATAATGGAATCACAAGTAGTTCATGAATTTTTTTTCATAGATTTAGATAATAAGAATTAGTCAATTTACCTATAGGTGACTAAAACAAATGGAGGGTCAGATGAAAATTTAATCAATGATTCATTGGGAGATCACAATCAGTTCATGGTTGTCCCAATGTATAAAATTTCTTGTATGTTAGAGGGGACCAAAAAGAGTGGATTTGGATTCTCTATAAAGGATTCAATCCCTTCAAACATTAAAAAAAGAATGATTTCAATGAGAAGGTTATAGTTTTATTAATATACCAAGATTTCCACCATAATTTTATATGTTCTCTACTATATTAACATTATATAAATTAAATATTGAAATACACATGTAGATAATTTCATCTGTACATGATGATGTTACCAGTATTGGGGAATAACATGCATTTGATGCTAAAACTATAGAATTATTACGAGATCAACAATAGGTTGATTAAAAAAGAATAAAGACACAACATAATAGTGTTGAATAAAATTATAACAGCAATATGTAAAGATATAGAATTTTAGGTTGGCTGGAATCAATGTAGCCAACCTATGGACCCTAAAAATTTAATGTTCATTAGTTATGTTTTGGTCACAGTAAAGATGAATTCGACGATTGATATAGATTCATGATGCCATATCTAACCTATAAAAAAGGAAACCCATTGGTATGATATAAAGGTGATGTTACGAAATAATTTCTATATTTTTCCAAAACATTATATAGCAAAATATTGATTTAATATTCATTATTCCTAGAAGATTCAATTTATTTAATAATATTTCAGTAATAATATTTTCTTAATGGATGCTATAAAATCCCTTAAAGGCGTCAAGAATATTCCTACCACATTATATCTTAGGGATGTTGATAGGTAAGTAAATCCTTACCCACCAGTTAGTTATTCACGCATTATAAAAGATATTACATGGAATTATTTCATCAGTCATCGTGATGAAAAATAATTCTAGGTGCACTATAGTCGATAATATATTATTTGACATTACCTATTTTATCCAATTTAATTCCAAATTGTTAATTTATGAAATAGAAAAATAGTTCTTAATATAAAGAACTTGCATCAAACCCAACGTACACCTATCACAAAGCTCGTATAGGGTACAATTCACTAGAGAAGAAATTGGTATATGTTTTAAATAAACAACATAATTTTTATGTGATATGAAAAAAATATGTTTTATTGTTTGTATTCATATTGATGAATCAAAATCCAAAGACACATCCATCACACATCATGGTCTATGGATGTAGAATCACATAAATTAGAAATTTAAACTAGTTAACAAATAAAAGATGTTTGGGAGACAAGTGTAAGTATTATATAATAGTAATTCATTAGGATTTATAATAATATTACATTAAAATATCAATTTATGTTCATATAATTTTTGTATGGTTTATACGCAAGAATTTTCAGCTACCATATAATAATAAATACAACTTTTAGTAGCTTTGATGTGGCTAGAAAAATATGGTCATGTTAGAGTTCTAGGTTTTGGAATATCTCCTTGAACATATTTTGAGATGAAAAACCCACAAAAAGAAACATATATGATGATGAAAGTATTTTTGAAAAAAATAGATGCTTTAAAATGTATTATTTTCTGATCTAGTTTGGTAGATCAATATAAGATAAAGGATCAAAGCCAACTAGTGGTGGAACAATAATCCACACATGAACAACCAGATGGACCTGCAATATTTAAGGCTATTAATTCCACTCAACTGCATACCTTACCAAAGGTAATCAATTTTTTATTACTATTTATACTAAATGTGAATCAAACATATTTTTATAACATTATAGTATTGAAATTCAGTTGGGTAAAGTTATATGAGATTAATATATGTCAACACCCGCACACAGCCTTATTGCAAGGGGTATAATGTATAATATCTCAAGAGACAAGCTACACAATAAAGTAATCCCATAATATCACATGATAGTGGGGATTGAGGTAGCTCAATATTTGATGGCTAAGATCCATTTTCCACTTGATGATCTAGATATTAAAATGGTCAACAGCGTTATTGGAACTTCTGTAGCATTAATGCCTCATATTATAAATATAAATGAGATACGTCTTTAACAAAATTTCTCATATGAAAAACATGTATTAGGTGATGAAATTTTTTTAAGTGAGTTATGTTATTATAGAAAGATAAGGAAATTCGGGAACAGAAGGTTGAATCATGATAATCTAGTGAATTGAACATGAAATCAAAAGTACCTTTTGAGAGGACCATCTCCAGGATAGTTCCACTGAAACTTTTATTATCATCGCAAATTCATGCACATACCATATTTAAATATGGTTATATATATTAAATTCCATTTGAAGAATAAATATTTGTAATTTTCATTATAGATGTATTTGATTTAGAAAGTATAAATGAGATTCCCAAGTTTGAATGGATGGGTCTGTATGTTGTGAATAAATACATAATGTACATTTTCATAATATTCCTATCCAATTAATTATATAATATGATAATTAATGTTAATAACTATTTTTATCATCTATATATGTCTATATTACTAATATATAAGTGGAAAACCATGTGAATCCTAATTTGGATTCATTAACTCTTTTATCATTTCTACAAAAGAATCTTATTGGAGAAGGAAAAATTGAGAAGAAATAAATGAGCTAAATGATGTGTTTGACAAAAAAATAGACAACAAACTATTTTTATGCTATTATTTTTAGATAAAACTCTAAAATATAATCACATTAAATATATTTCTTCATTACATATTTGTTTTTAGGAAGCACTAGATGATGATCTCACTCAATTTATATACCCAACACATTTATTTTTTTGGATACAATGCATGGATATCTGTCAAACCAAACACACACGATTTTATTGGAATTTTTAATATAAGATAATCAAAATTTTATTGATAAAATTACAATTATATGTTTCATTCTATGTTTTTACTTGAATTTTGTTATGATAGGGAGATCATTATATATAGGATAAATCATGGCATGAAGTTAGTGACTGATTATAAGAATCTTATATATTAGTTCAAACAGAAATGTATTAAGTTTTATATTAAAATATTTAACTATCCAAACATATTTCAAAACAATTTACTTATTTTGGTAAATATTTCTGAAGTGTCCGAATAATGTTGATAACAAAGATTGTGGATATTATGGTTGAAAATTTATATTAGTGATCATAAACCATGAGAATACCAACATCCTTGAATTGATAATTTTTAAAGGTAATTAAAATTTCAATGAAAAAAATTCTTAATAATTTTTTAGCAAGATTTTAACTGTACTACCAACTTTTATGAAAACCTTCATAATGAAATGAATTTGTTTATATGTGAGTGCACAATGTACATAGTGTCAGAATATTTGGAAACACCAAATTTTGGTGATTACAAACTATGTTTGTGATCTAGTATAGACTACGACCTTAGAAATATATTTGGGTTGTGAAGCATTAGTATGAGAATTATTATATATTAGTTTTGATCTATTTCACAATGATATGTATAATGGACGAAATCAATTTGTTTAAAATTAGTGGAAAAAATACCTGGTGTCATAATGTATATAGGAATCAAGAAAAGGTGACTTCCTAAAACTTATTAAGTTAATTTTCTCATCTTTTTATCCACTTTTTAGTTAATTTTATTATCATTTTTATTTGATACTTATTTTTTTTAAATTTACATATTAGTTCTATACACACATCACATGATATTTATTTAAACATTAGTTAAATGATCCATAATTATTTTTTGTTTTGTATTAATTCACCACATGATAATCTGACACATGATGTGGTTGATATGACTCAAAGTATGTGTTTTCGATAAAAAGTGACTTTTTAGTTCAAAACATAGATAAAATAGTCAAAACTAAATAAATGAGCTCAGATTATTTTAAAACATTTTAAAAATGAACCATATTTCATTTTATGTGTGTATTAATTTAATGTTAATTGAATGTACATCAATCTAAGACACGAGGCAGTCGATATGATTGAAAGTACAAGTTTTCAATATAAATGAACCATTTTAGTTTAAAATGCATGTCAAAATTCCAGAGCCAACAAAATGAGCTAAAATTATTTTCAAACATTAGGATAATGATCGATAATTCTGTTATCACATGTTGGAATTTACATCACATCAATCTAACATATAGTGTCACCAGAATTACTCAAATTTTATTTGTTTGAGTTTAAAATTGAAATGAATTTTAGTAAAAAAATACAAGTATCATAATCAAAATAGAAGAAACACATTCGGATTGTTTTTATACCTTAGTAAAATGATCCCTCATTCATTTATGACAAGTAAGGAACAATCATACCTCAATCTGATACACAGTGTACCAGATATAACTCAAATTATGTGGTTTCAGATTAAAATTATCATTTTAGTTCAAAAAATATGTCACTCAGTAAAAACAAAGAAAACAAGATCATTTTTTATCTATAATTTAGTAAAAATATTCATATGTAATTTTTTTGTTTATGAATAAGTCTCACATCAAATAGACACATGATGTGACTGGTAAGACACGATGTTTGTGTTTCTAGTTTAAAATTACATTTTAGTACAAAATACAAGTCACGTACTATACACCAAGAAAACATATTCAGATTATTTTGATACTTTAATAAAATTATACATAAATCATTTGAAACTTTTGGGAATTGGCTACACCTCAAACTGACACATGATGTGACCAGAATGACTCCATGTGTTTATTTTTATTTAACATTGACATTAATTTCAATAATAAAGAAAAGTGACATACTCAAAATTGATAAAAAAACATTCAGATTGTTTTTATACTTTAGGAAAACAATCTATAAGTAATTTTTGAATTATAATAATCATCATCACCTCATCCTAAATCACGGTGTTTATATTATGACTCCATGTGTGTATTTTTATTTAAAATTGAATGTAATTTGAGTAACAAATAGTTATATACTCAAATGAAGAAAATACATTCATTTATTTTGATAATTTATTAAAATGATCCATGTGTAATTTTTTATTTTTATAAATCATCCAAACCTCAATATGATGCACCATGTTCCCGATATGACTCAATGTGTTCGTTATCAGTTTAAAATGGACATTTTAGTTCAAAACGTTTATCACTCACTAAAAACCAAGAAAATGTGCTCCTATTGTCTCAATAATTTAGAAAAATGATTCATAAGTCATTTTAATATATAATTATCAGTCTCATGTCAAACTAACAAAATATGTGACTGGTATGACTCAATGTGTGTGTTTCTAGTTTAAAATGAAATTTTAGTAAAAAAGATAAGTGGCATACTCAAAAACCAAGTAGACAAATTAATATTGTTTTTATAATTTATTAAAATAATCTATAATTTATTTTTTATGTGTATTAATCAGCCATACCATATTCTGATACACAATATTACTAGAATGACTCCAATTATGTCATTTTATTTAAAATTTATATTAAATTTAGTAAAAAAAACAAGTTAAGTAATCAAAACCAAGAAAATGAATCTGTATTGATTTTATACATTATTATAACTATCTAAATGTTGTTTTTGATTTAATGAAATCATCCATATATCAATCCAACTCACAATGTTACAGGTATGACTCAAATTGTGTCATTTTTTTAAATTGACATTAATTTTAATAAAAAATAAATGTGACGAACTCAAAAACCACGAAAACACATTTATATTATTTTATTACATTAATATAGTTATCTATAAGTAATTTTTTATTTTTATGAATCAGATTCACCATAATATGATGCATGATGTGAATAGTATGACTCAAACTGTGTCTTTTTTATTTAAAATCGACACCAATTTTAATAAAAAAGAAAGGTGACATTCTAAAAATTGATAAAATTCATTTAGATTTTCTTGTATTCCTTTTGAAAATTAAGCATAATCCATTTGTGATGTGTAAGAATTAGTATCAATCCAATCTGATGCATGGTGTGCTTGTTATGACTCAAATTGTTTGTTATCAGTTTAAAATTGACATTTATGTTATAAATGAGTGTCACTAACTAAAAAAAGAAAATAAATTCATATTATCTGGATAATTTAAGATAATGATTTCGAATTTAATTTTTATGTGTAGTAATCAATCTCATGCAAATATCATACATGATTTGAGCATTATGACTCAAAGTGTGTGATTCCAATTTAAAATGACTTTTCAGTAAAAAAATACATGTGAAATAATGAAAAATAATGAAACACAATCACATTGTTTTAATACTTTATTACAATGATCCATAAGACATTTGTGACAAATAATAATGAACTCCACCCCAATATGATGCATGGTGTTACTTGTATAACTCTAAGTATTATTTTTATTTAAAATTAACATTAATTTTAGTAAATATGACTAATGACATACTCAAACTGAGAAAAACCATTCTTATTGTTTTAATACATATGAAAAATTATCCATAAATCATTTTTGATCAACAATATTCATACAAACCTCAATATGATGCATGATGTTACTAGCATGCATGCAATTGTGTATTTTTATTTAAAACTAACATTAATTTTAGTAAAAAAATACAAGTGACATAATCAAAACTGATAAAACACATTCAAGTTGTTTTTATAATTTATAAAAATGCTCCATAATTCATTTTATGAGTTGTATAAATCATCTAAACTTCAATATGGTGAAAAATGTTGCCGATATGACTCCAAGTATGTCTTTTTATTTAATATAGACATTATTTTTCAAAAAAATATAATTGAAAAACATTATACCAAGAAAAATTATTCATATTGTTTTGATAAATTTTGTAAATTATCCATAAGTCATTTTTGATTTGTAGGAATGAACCACACCTCGATATGATGCTTTGTGTTCGTGGAATTAATCTAAGTGCTCATAATCAGTTTAAAATTAATATTTCAGTTCTAAAAGTGTGTCAGTTGTTGAAAACTTAGAAAATTCACTTGGATTGTCTTGATAATTTATAAAAATAATTCATAATTTAATTTTAGTTTATAGAAATCAGTCTCACATCATGCTGACACATGATGTGGTTGGTATGATTCCAAATGCATTTTTCAAGTTTAAAATGACATTTTAGTAAAAAAGTAATGTGACATACTAAAAACCCATAAAAAACATTAATATTGTTTTTATATTTCCTAAAAAAGATCCAAGAGTCACCTTTTATGTGCATGAGTCAACCACCCCAATATCTAACACGCAATGTGACCAGTAAGACTCCATGTGTATCTTTTTAATTTAAAATTTACATTAATTTTAGTAAAAAAGATATGTGAGAAAAAAAACATATAAAACACATTCATATTGTTTTTATACATTACTAAAATGATCTGTAAGTAATTTTTAACATGTATTAATCAGCATCACCTCAATTTAACACACGGTGTGGCCGATATGACTCAAAGTGTGTCTATTATTTAACATTTACTTTAATTTTCGTAAGAAATACATGTGACATAATCAAAACCAATAAAACCTATTTGGATTATTTTGACGCTTTAAAAAATGATCCACAATCAATTTTCACATATTGGAATCATCCTCGACTTAATTTAATACATGGTGTGCCTTGTATGACTCAAAGTGTTCGTTATCTTTTTAACATTGAAATTTAAGTTCAAAAAGTGTGTCTCTCACTAGAAACTATGAAATCACACATGGATTGTCTCCCTAATTTAGTAAAATGATTCTTATGTCATTTTTGACATGTAAGGACCAGTATCATATCAAATAGACACATTATATTACTAATATGTCTCAATGTGTGTTTTCCAGTTTAAAAAGATATTTTTGTAAAAAAACAAGTGGCATAATCATATCTATGAAAACACATTCAGATTGTTATTGATAATTTAGTAAGATGGTCTATAAATCATATGTGATTTTTAGTAATTATATCCACCTTAATCCGACACATAGTGTGACAAGTATGACTCTAAGTGTGTCTTTTTATTTTAAATTAAAATTAATTTTAGTAAAAAGGACAAGTGACATAATCAAAAATATAGTAAACGCATTTATATTGTTTCTATAATTTAGATAAATGATCCATAATTAATTTTTTATGTGTAGGAATAAGACATACCTCAATTTCATACACAATTTTCTTGATATGGCTCAAAGTGTTTTTTTTTTTCAAATTTAAAATTGGAATTTTAGTTCAAAAAGTGTGTCACTAACTAAAAACTAATAAAACGCTCTGTTATTGTCTTGATAATTTTGTACAACGACTCATAAGTAATTTTTTATATGTAGAAATTATTCTAATGTCAAACTGACACATGATGTGACCAATAGGACTTAAAGTGTTTGTTTCTAGTTTAAAATGACATTTTAGTAAAAAAACAAGTGGAATACTCAAAACTGAACAAACACATTCAACTTATTTTCTTATCTTTTGGCCTACTATTAATTAATTAATTTCCTTTTTATTTTTATGTATTACTTATTTAGTTAGTTTTTATAGTAATACTTGTTTAGGACAAAAAACAAATGGTGTGATGTGTAAGAATCAACTGCAAATAAATCTGATAGATGGTGTTCCTGGTACGACTCAATGTTTAGTTTAAAATTATCACATTGTGTTTAATTAATTTATTTATAGTATTAAGAAAATAAGAATTGTTTTTTATAGTTAATTATTTTTCTTTAGATGGGGTGGTCTGTTCGAGAATAGTTTGAGTAGAGGTCAGGGGACAAAGACAAATAAGCATTGATATTTTTTAAAGTCTGTGATAAATTTTACTCTCACAAGTTAATGTGAAAAAAAGTTTAAAATATTTGTAATAGTTTTTTTCATGTATTTTTGTAAAATTTTATTTCATCTAAATTATATATTTGTCACATATTTTTGGCTGGTGTTTCTGATGTTGTAGTGTTCTATTAATTTAGTAGCATATTGTAGTATGCCCCTTTATCAACACTACTAAAATCAGGGATAAAGGACACCATTTATCAGTTCTATTAGTAGCACTGATAATGTACACCATTATCATCATTAAATAAAAGTGTATATAAATGGGTCCCATTATTATTACTACAAAAGAGATGATAAAGGAACCATTTATCAGTGCTATTTTTATAACTGTTAAAATGTTCCTTTATGTGAACTTTTCTTTCACTAATAATAGCCCTAGGCTTTTAATCCTCTTCCAGTATTTACTACTTCATTTCATAAAAAATGGACAGTTTTAGCATTGCTAAAGGCATCCTTTTTAGTACTTGTGATATTAGTTCAAAAGAATCTAAATATCAATCTTGATGTAATTTAGTCAATAATTTTTCATTTACATGACCTAACTAGTGATTCCAAATTTAGGTGTGGTTTGAATCATGTTATGTAACTTCACTATCAATTTCTATTACTTGGTTCATGTAGTAAAACACATAAATAATGTTATTTAATATTTCCTTATCATAAAAAATGTTATTTTTATAAAAGAATCAAAATTTATTCCCAAATATTAAAAAATATACATTAATGTCCTATATAGATATAGAAATAATGTTTTTTGTAACAAATGACACATAATTAAAACCCTTTAAAACCAATATCATTTTTATTGGAAACATGTGGTTATAGTCCTCGATAGTTACAATAATAATTTTAGCATATTTGGCTGCTCATATATATATCTTCCCTCAGCCAATAATTGTGTATCTACTTGTATATTGTATTTTAAAACATATGTGATCACCACATGCTGTATCTAACACCCAATTTTTAGGAAAAAAATAACACTTGATAACAAACACACCTGAAGCTTCCCCTTTCTTCTTTGGATGGATGAAATTTATCTTCCAATGTCCCTTCTTGCGGCATGAGATATAAAAATTATCTTTATAACTTACTTTTACATTGATCTGTATCTTCTTAGAAGGGTTAAAGATACATATTAATTATATATGCTCACTTTCCTTTTCTATTTTTCACCATAAGTATGGAAGGATGTTCATGCTTCGTATCCTTATCTACTTGGAAAATGAGAGTAAGTGGATCTAATAAAGACTTCTCAATTTTGTTTATATTAAAATTTAGAAGATAATCAAGAGAAGTTTGAAAGAAGTAATAAAAGTATGATATCAGTGCCTAGTTATTTGAGTAGTTTAAACCATATAACTTCTAGGCACTCAATTAATCCAATTACCTTGACTATGACTACCTCTATTGGGGCACCATATATAAGATTTATTTGAAAAATAACCTTCTAAATCTCAAACTATTCTTGTCTAGCTCTCTCTTAATAAAGGTCACATAGATACTAGAGCATGGTTTAAGCATCCATGTTTTCATGAGACTTCATGAGCTTACTATACAAATATAATAACATAAAAGATTTAATTTTGACCACATCACTCCAGATTTTTTCAAAGACAAGAAAATATTCATCACATTCCTTTTCAGCAGGCTTATCAGGTTGTGATAATTATAGTATATAATATTTCCATTCAAGGTGTAGAAAAACCAAAATCATCTAATCTACTATTGGAAGTTACTAACAGGGAGAAGGTAGTAATTATGAAATATTGATTATAGGGATAGTGTTTATGATGATATTTTAATTTTATTTTACAATTAATAAAGCATATTATTAGTAATTTTTATTGATTACAAATTATGTGAGAAATAATAAATTAATTGATTTTATTAAATATAGCACTATTTTATCAATTCCAAATATGCCTCACCATTGAACTTGAAATGTTTAGATACTATGTAATTCTAGTTGAAATTATTCCCATTTATTTATTTAATGATCTAGACTTTTTCCAGGAAAAATATAAGAAAGTAATTAGAATTGTGTTCTTTCCAATTGTGGGCTTGCAGTTCTTTGATCCAATGAGTGGATTCCCCTATCCTGAAATATTGACTCTGATTTTACAATACATTCCTCCAAATATTTATTTAATAGACTTTGGTCATTAAACTCAATATTGTTTTGGCTACATCAACACAATACCCTTGTGAGAACTCACCAAAAATAGTAAGTGTCCAAACATTGGCCATTTACTACACTTAGTTCTATGGTTTTATTCCTAATAAAGTAATTGAAGTATTATCCTAATGTAATATTAGTTTGAATGATGTTAATTAACTGTGCATAAAGTTTATCCTCTTTTATCATTTACATGTCTATTTAATATTAAGTGGATGTTACATAATTAATTGACCATGCTGGATAAAACATTTATGCATAATCCATTTATTTGGTTTCCATATTTTCACATTAATTTATTCCTTTTTGTTATCTCAGTATTTCTTCAATAAAAAAATAATGAATAGAATAAATAAATATATGAATAAATTACTTGATCATGAGCATGTCTAATGGTTGATTTAATGAGAAAACATTAAATCAACTTTTAACTAGGGGAAATAACATTAATTGATGGTCTTGGAAAAATTTTCAACATTCAACATGTCTGAAAATGTATCTCCTTGGTTGGGATCATTATAGTTCTATCGTAAACCGTCATCTTGAGCCTTGGAATACTTCATTAATTACATGTATTTATAACTAACATGCAAGTGAGGGGAACTAAAGGATTGGTTTAGAGTAATTACATAAATAGAGATAGACAATTATGTATTACATAATAATGGATGGTCGGATTATTCACATGACATCATATTTAATATAATAATATATAATTCCAAACTCACGAAATAAATTAAATTAAAATATCCCACACTTATCCATATCTTGATCAAGATCATGAATGGTCATACTTACAATTTATACCCAAAATTAAATGGGTAACATTCATTTATAATTCATTATTAATTATTGACATAAACACCCTAGTATTGATTAATTAATTAATGAATCAATTTGCATTCACGTTAATGACCATATGAATCCTTTTATAGATAACTATCCTAAAAAAATTAAAGGAAAATAAATAGTAGAACCAATAGTTGCAGATTTATTACAATAAATCAATTAAGCATTTAAAATTATTTAAAAGCCTTATTAAATTTTAAATTACCTAATTTTCCAATCAAAGAAATAAGGTTTTAATGTTTTGATTTGTAATTTAATGTATTTTAAATGTTTTCCATTTTTTGAGAGACCACGAGACATGGACTTTCTAGTTACTCGTTGTGTACCTTAATTGTTGTGAATTTGGATTACATGCTTGGGGCTATGATGTGTTGACTCAGTTAGAATATACAATGTGTACATTCTAAATACATATCATGTACCCTCTTATTGTGTGCCTGAGATATTATCCCGAGTCTTTATCATGTATCTCAATGGGATCACATGGTGTGTATATCCAGGTACACGTTATGTATCTTTTATGTCGTGTGTCCACTATTCTCGCCAATTGGGTCAAATTATATTTTGGACATAAGTAATGATTAACTACATGGAATTTACACCTTATATACATCATGTGTATCATAAATTCTCTAGGGTATCAGTCTCATGAGGCATGACCGTGAATAATGGCCACACAGATTGTGTGATTTATGTTGTTAACCTATGTATTCTACAAAATGTGTACACTAGCTACACTGTGTAATTTGACATTCAATGTGCTGGGTTGGCCTGGTCTACATACAATGTGAAAGAAATTTATTTCATGTAATTAACATCTCAACATTTCATGTATCCCTCAATAAATCTAGGTGCAGTGCACATGGGTTGTCACGAACCGTCCTCGGGGCCCATGTCGTGACTACCCCAAGCCCACCTTCCATAGGCCAGGGGCTGGCGACTAGCACCAAAGGCGTAAATCCCGGTAACTAGGAAGGCATTGCCTTTATAAAAGTAAGCAAAACACCACAGAGTACAAGCGGAAGTAAAACACTAAGTACAAAAGAAAGTGCTGAAAAGTAAATGGGCCAGAATACAAACCCAACTGAAAGTACAGCTACAATTGAACGAAAGTACAATAGAAAAAGACAAAAAGCTGGAAGAAAGGAAGAATCTCCTGGGTTTTTCTCCTCGGATCCTACCTGAAGGATAGGTACAGATAGCGCATCTCCTGGATCATCCGCCACGGATCCTACTTGAAGGGTAGGTACAGATAGCGCAGCTCCCCAAAGATCTCTCCCGTCAACCCCCTCTAAATGTCGTCTCGCCGTGTAGTCCACCTCCAGATAATGATTGGTTGTGTGGTCCACCTCTGGGTACCATCTAGTCCTCGAACATTCGGCCTCCGTCAGCTCTGCCCGTCTTCTGCAACCAACACAACGAGGTGCGGGCATAGCCCGTGCAGGTGTGAGTATAACGATACTCAGTAGGGAGCCCGAGACCCTCAAGGTCTCACTAAAACCAACATGGTAACCACATAGAAGAACTCAACGGATAACCTCTACTTAGGTATATGCCCATAAATACACCTAAGTTATCAATTAACCCATCTCAATCATGAGGAAACACAAAGATTATGAAATCAACGGAAAACCACTACCCAGGTATATGCCCATACATATACCTAATTTATCAAGTGACCCATCTCAATCATGAGGTAAACACATGGTCAAAGACTCAGCTCAAACCAGTATTTTTATTATCGAAACTGTAACTGCTGAAGAGCTCCGTCTCTAGGGTGTACAGTGGTCCTGTCACGACTCCGAGGAACTTCCCACTAACCTAAGACTGTTGAGGTACTCCTCCTGTTGAGTACCGCGGGTCTGCGGCCAACTACCGGGCGCTCCATCCGCTGTGGGTCTCTCGCCAAATACCAGGCGCTCCCCCTAATAGCCTACAGAGGTACTCCTCCTGTTGAGTACCGTGGGTCTGCGGCCAACTATCGGGCACTCCTTCCATCGTGGATCAGTCGCCAAATACCGGGCGCTCCATCCACTAGTCTAGTCGACTCACTCCAAGTCGAGTCGGTCAAGCAGTCGTCAGGTCTCAGCTGGCTACACGGTCTTCGTACTCCGTACGCTCATCTCCAGGAGGGTCCGCTCCACGAGCTACAGGTCGATACTCCAAGTATCACAAAGTCCCACGAAGAAGTATCACAACGGACCACCTCGTCATAGGGGTCTCAACGCAAAAGACGGTGCGTCAATCGGACGCCCGGTCTGTGAGTTATTAGACATTTTGTCCCAGGGTCCCGGTTGGTTTTGTGTGCGAACCAATCCGGCCGTAACTCAACTGTACCCTGAACTCTCATAGGGTATACTCAAATGCACCTTTTCTCAACGTGATCACCAACGCCGCTGACGGTTCGTCAAACGAACGTCCGGTCTAAAAGATATCAGCTTTTCCGTTCTAGGGGCCCGGTTGAATTTCGGGTACGATCCAACCCGGCCACTATCCAATAGCAACGAAAACTCAGGTGAAGTATGCCAAAAGTTCCGTCTCATCAAGAGGAATTCAACGAGAAGGGCGGCGCGTCAATCGGACGCTCGGTCTGTGAGTTATTGGATTTTTCATTCCAGGGGGTCGGTTGGTTTCGTGAGCGAACCAACCCGACCGCACTCCGACAACATCCAAATCTTGAGCGAAGTAAGCCAAAAGATCTGTCTCACCTAGAGGAATCCATCAAAGTCGACGGCATGTCAATCGGACATCCGGAGCTCAAGATATGAGCGTTTCCGCTCTGGGGGCCCGGTTAGTTTCGTAACCAATCCAACCCAGCCAACCCCAAAGTATTCTGAAACCATGAGTATAATATACCGAAACGACCACCTCGTTCCAAGGATTTCTACACAACTGACGGTGCGTCGATCGGAGGTCCGTAGCCCATGATATGGGAAAAATACCAAAGAGGGTCTGAAAATGGGGGGTCTGGGCCCGGACCGACCCGGCCCGACCCCCCCCCCCCCCCCCCCCCACCGGGTCGGCCCGAACTGGGTCTCCCCGACCTGGGTCCGACCCGGACCGGCCGAAACGGCCCGACCCTGCCGGCTCGGTCCAGCCCGACCGGCCCACCGCGGCTCAGCCCGCACGGCCGGGCGGAAGCCGCGGAGCGGGGTGCGCTGCTCCCCCCCTCCCTCGCCGCTAATTGAAGTCGGCAGCGCACCGCCTTCCGCGGTCCACTGGACGCGCTCCGGTGGTCCGTTTCTCTTTCCGTCTTCACCAATGGTCCTCCCAGGACCCGACCTTCACTGAGAAAGGATTCAAACGCCATAGCGGCCTGCTTAGTCATCGTCCGTTGATCCGCACATCGACAAACAAGCTACGGAGGGTTGTCGGGACGTGTTTGTTCGGCCCGCGTCCTCTGCGTTAGGTGTTATCAATTGAAAAATAATAAACACATGGTTTTAATAATGACGAGGGTATAATTTATACAAAATAAATTATATGAACACCTTGTAATCAAATAACCACACACTAGAGTTTTAAAAATTTTATTGCACGACGTGATGACATCGCACATTCTTGTCGCTCGATCCCACGGGGTGTGACGATGTCACGCATGCTTGTCGCTCGATCCCGCGCAGTGTGATGATGTCGCACATCCTTTCCGCTCGATCCCACGCAGCGTGACAGCACCGTGTTAATTTCATTCTATCCTCAACAACAAGATAAATAATAACGGAGGGTAACGTCCGTGTTTGTGCGCTCCGGCCTCCACCCATTAACTGATATCATGCGGTCCAAATAGATGCGGATAAAAGATGGAAGAGAATCACGTATAGAAAACAATTAAACCCTCGACCATCGAGCGTGGCTTGAACAAGGTTTTCGTCGTAGAGAAACCTTCGCGGGAAGAGACGTCGCAGAAAATGGTCTCCGAGGGCTCAGCGTTCTTCGTTGGTAATCATTCATTCTTCGCGTTCTTCGTCGAAGATGAAGAAGATGATCTCTAAACTCGTTGCCTTCTTTTTCTACCAAGTACTCTCAAGAAACAAAGGAAATAACCCAAAATAAAATAAGCCACACTTAATTTATTAACTCAACATGGCTTTTCAAATTCAAGTGTTTGAATTTCAAAAACTCACATTAAACTCACTACATTAATGTCATAAGATATTAACTTAAGTTAACGATATTAATGGTGAGTTGAGGGGGTTATAGGATATGAAGGGGTGGTGTTCTTGTGGGCCCCACTGCCCTCATAACCTCCCAAGGGATGTTGGGTAGTTACCCAACTTCCTTCCAAAGGATTAAACACCTAGAGTAAAATAAAAATTGTTGTTAAATTTTTATTTTTAACTTCCACAATTTTTATCAACTTCTCTCGAGTAAACGCAACTCCGAAATAGGCGTTCATAAGAAAATACAAGTGCTTCGGTTCCATCGGTGCCCTCAGAATTTAATTCCGAGCACCGGTTACAAAGTTAGAAATTCCTGCTCATTCGTTCACTAAACTTACCCGAGCTAAACATCGGAAATTGATTCCGGGAACACCGGGTCTCGGAATCAGGGTCCGTCAGAAACTGCGTTGTTGTAAAATCCCAAAGAAAATTAAGAAAAAAAATTCCTTGAATTTTACGGGTGTTTACATAACTCCCACCTCAGGGCTTTACGTCCCTGTAATGTTATAACACAAACTAGGGAAACAAAGGTGGTACTGAGCACGCATCTGAGCCTTCCGCTCTCATGTGCTCACCTGGAGGTTTCCAAGCTGCCTACGAAAACGGACAAAAGGAATCAACCAGCCTCGTAGGACCCCGCTCCCATCTAACCTCAATCTCCACTGGAACCTCCGCAAAAGTCACCCCATCATCAAATACCAGCTCCCCATGGTCAAAGATTTGTGTCGGGACGTGCACGTATCTCCTCAGCTGAGATATGCGGAAGACGTCGTGCACCCGGTGCAACTGAGGTGGATGGGTGAAGCGGTAAACCACCTCTCCTACATTGCTGGGGACCTAGAAAGGTCCATTGAACCTCGGAGATATCTCGCCGCCTTGACTAAATTTCTATAAACCTCATCGAGGTGAGACCCGTATAAGAACGTGGTCACCATCCTCAAACTCTAGAGGTCTTCCATATAAGATTAGAACTGAAACTCAAAACTCCTGCTGCCACGAGGGTAAGGTTGGCTAACCTAAGAATGATCGGCTACACCCTCCCATGCACGAGTTTAACTTGTGCTGCCCAGGGTTTCCTTTTTGCTGACCAAGGAAAACCCATCCCGACGTTTGCCTAATACCGTCAATTTGAGTATGAACAGTGATTGCCAAATCCATACTCAAACTAACGTCGTAAGGCCTCGACGCTGCCACCAAGAGGTCCCAACTGAGACTCTCGCCTCAAGGTTCAGATCACACCATCGGTGTAAGTGTGACTATCAAGTCTCCTCCCAAAGGTATCTCCAGATGTGAGGGTCAAGTCAACGGCTTAACCGGAAACTCTAGTTCTGGGACTAGATTCATGGAAGGAAGGGATGATTCGTTTCGATGTCTGTGGCTATGGCAGCTAGTAGAAGACAAAGTCCGCACTTCAAATCATCCTTTGAGCCCTTTTTGTTCACACTCCATGACCGCAATCAGCTACTCTCTTCCCCTGCTCTCCAACTCCCTGAGCCTAGATGGTCCTACAAAGGCGGGTAATGGTAACATGTTGAAATGTACACCACTACAAGCTGCTCTCCTAGCTCTGCCTCCATGTCCGCTGCTCTATAGATTTATATTTCCTTAACATTTCCTCTTCTTGAAACATTTTACACGTCCAAGTCTCTGTGACTGACGCCAGTTCTCATCTTCCCACTGCAAACATACACTGGATATTTTCGTTCAACCAAAGAACATTCAACCTCAAGGTTCTATCTAGCACCCTAACATGAGTAGGATTTCATAGAAGAAAAAGGTGTTGGCTCGAATTTCCTTAAAAATACCATGATCAGAGGTCTGAGCTCTATAGCACTGATCGAATCGTATTCATCGAGTACCCGGAATGTTTGGTACGCCTCGATGAATTCTCAGCTATCGACACGTCATCCTGCTGAAGTTGTATAAGCTCTAGAAAACTCTCTGTTACCTCCTTAAGCCAGTCCTCAGCCGCCTGTGAGTCAGGTTTGCCTCGAAACTTGAGGGTATCTGATGTTGGAACACGTATAAGGCAGTATACCTACATATGTCACCTACCGGTACCGCCGGTTGTAACTGCTGACCAACAAGTAGTGATGTATAGCTGACACAGTATCTGAAGGCACTATCTCAGGCATCGGTCCATGTACCGAAGCCTCATCACTAAGCGGACCTTCCTCATGGTCAATCACTAGAAAATACTAGTAGCCAAGTCCACCATCAACTCTACTGATGTCTCAACTAGGCGAAAAACTCTGGCAATCGCCTCCAGCCAGTGCTCTGCTGTCTGGGAATCTGTCTCGCCTCATAACCTCAAATGCCGCTGCTACTGGAACTCGTGCAACGTGGTCTGCCAGCGTGCATAGTTTGCTAGTATAGCTATTGGCATCTGCTGCCCAACAGGTTGTGGTGCTGCTGGTACACCACCCGAGGGTGCCAACATAGTAAAAAGGGCCCTGAATCAGAGCCTTGTCGCTCGGTGAGCCATCATCGATTATTCTCTCGGAACTCCAACTGATTGTCTGCATGGATACATCTTGAACAGATGAGACACGGTCAACGTTTATACCGGGTGAGCTGACCGGGTTTGAGTTGACTTTAATACTTTGAAAACACACACGCAATTGGTGTTTTCGTGTACAAAGTCGGAAATCAGTAGTCAGGGTCCTGGTGTACGGATACGTCGGCCGCCGCACCAAAACTGGACTCCCTGAACTGAAGACCACACTCAATACCCTTAACACTATTTATTCACATAGAAAAAGATTAGAGTCCTGAGTTCTGCGGTAGAACCAAACTCCTCTGATACCAATTTGTCACGACCCATCCTCGGGGCCCGTGTCGTGACTACCCAGAGCCCACCTTCCATAGGCCAGGGGCTGGCGACTAGCACCAAAGGCGTAAATCCCGATAACTGGGAAGGAATTGCCTTTATAAAAGTAAGCAAAACACCACAGAGTACAAGAAGAAGTAAAACACTAAGTACAAAAGAATGTGCTGAAAAGTAAATGGGCCCGAATACAAACCCAACAGAAAGTACAGCTACAACTGAACGAAAGTACAACAGAAAAATACAAACAGCTGGAATAAAGGAAGCAGCTCCTGGGTCATCCTCCTCGGATCCTACCTGAAGGGTAGGTACAGATAGCGCAGCTCCTGGATCATCTGCCACGGATCCTACCTGAAGGGTAGGTACAGATAGTGCATCTCCTCAAA
The DNA here is from genome assembly GCA_963277665.1 of Viscum album. Taxonomy (NCBI): domain Eukaryota; kingdom Viridiplantae; phylum Streptophyta; class Magnoliopsida; order Santalales; family Viscaceae; genus Viscum; species Viscum album. The sequence continues at coordinate 863,954,181 of OY728132.1, read as the reverse complement.
GATCTCGCCCGTCAACCCCCTCTGAATGTCATCTCGCCGTGTAGTCCACCTCCGGATACGGACTCGTCGTGTGGTCCACCTCCGGGTACCGTCTAGTCCTAGAACATTCGGCCTCCATCAGCTCTGCCCGTTGTCTGCAACCAACAGATCGAGGTGCGGGCATAGCCCGTGCAGGGGTGAGTATAACGATACTCAGTAGGGACCCCGAGACCCTCAAGGTCTCACTAAAACCAACATGGTAACCACATAGAATATCTCAACGGATAACCTCTACTTAGGTATATGCCCATACATACACCTAAGTTATCAAGTAACCCATCTCAATCATGAGGAAACACAAAGATTATGAAATCAACGGATAACCACTACCCAGGTATATGCCCATACATATACCCAAGTTATCAAGTGACCCATCTCAATCATGAGGTAAACACAAGGTCAAAGACTCATCTCAAACCAGGATTTTTATTATCGAAACCGTAACTGCTGAAGAGCCCCGTCTCTGGAGTGTATAGTTGTCCTGTCACGACTCCGAGGTACTGCTCACTAACCTAAGACTGTTGAGGTACTCTTCCTGTCGAGTCCTGCAGGTCTGCGGCCAACTACCGGGCTCTCCGCCCGCTGTGGGTCTGTCGCCAAAGACCGGATGCTCACCCTAATAGCCTTCAGAGGTACTCATCCTGTTGAGTATCGCGGGTCTGCAGCCAACTACCGGGTGCTCCATCCGCCGTGGGTCATTCGCCAAATATCAGGCGCTCCATCCACTAGGCAAGTCGACTCACTCCAAGTCGAGTCGGTCAAGCAGTCGTCAGGTCTCAGCCGGCTACACGGTCTCCGTACTCTGTACGCTCGTCTCCGGGAGGGTCCTCTGCATGAGCTACAGGTCGATACTCCATGTATCACAAAGTCCCACGAAGAAGTATCACAATGGACCACCTCGTCATAGGGGTCTCAACGCAACAGACGGTGCATCAATCAGATGCCCAGTCTCGGAGTTATTAGCATTTTTGTCCCAGGGGCCCGGTTGGTTTCGTGCGCGAACTAATCCGGCCGTAACACAACTGTACTCCGAACTCTCATAGGGTATACTCAAAGGGACCGTTTCTCAACGTGATCACCAACGTCGCTGACGGTTCGTCAAACGGACGTCCGGTCTGAAAGATAACAGTTTTTCCGTTCCAGGGGCCTGGTTGAATTTCGGGTACTATCCAACCCAGTCACTATCCAACAGCAACCAAAACTCAGGCGAAGTATGCCAAAAGTTCTGTCACATCAAGAGGAATTCAACGAGACAGACGACGCGTCAATCGGACGCCCGGCCTGTGAGTTATTGGCTTTTTCATTCCAGGGGCCCGGTTGGTTTCGTGAGCGAACCAACCCGACCGCACTCTAACGACATCCAAATCTCGAGCTAAGTAATCCAAAAGATCCGTCTCACCTATAGGAATCCATCAAAGTCAACGGCATGTCAATCAGACATTTGGAACTCAAGATATGAGCGTTTCCACTCCGAGGGCCCGGTTGGTTTCGTATCCGAACCAACCCGGCCAAACCCAAAGTATTCCGAAACCTTGAGTATAATATACCGAAATGACTTTCTCGTTCCAAGGATCACTACGCAACTGACGGTGCATCGATTAGAGGTCTGTAGCCCTAGATATGGGAAAAATACCAAAGAGGGTCTGAAAACGTGGGGTCTGGGCCCGGACCGACCCGGCCCGACCCCCCTTGGGGCGGCCCGAATCGGGTTGACCCGACCCGGCCCGGCCGGTGTGGCCAGCTCGGTCCGAGCCGACAGGCCCGGCGAGGCCACGCGGAAGCCACAGAACGGGGTGCGCGGCCGTGCGGAAGCCGCGGTGCGGGGTGCGCCCCCCCCCCCCCCCCCCCCACTCGCCGCTGATTGAAGCCGGCGGCGAACCACCACCGCCGGTCGCCGGCGCCACCGCGCCGGCGTGGCGTGCCGCCATCACCTTCCGCGGACCACTGGACGTGCTCCGGTGGTCCGTTTCTCTTTTCGTCTTCGCCAACGGTCCTCCCGGGACCCGGCCTTCACTGCGAAGGGATTCAAACGCCATAGCGGCCTGCTTCGTCATCGTTCATTGATCCACACATCGATAAACAAGTTGTGGAGGGTTGTTGGGCCGTGTTTTTTCGGCCCGCGTCCTCCACGTTAGGTGTTATCAATTGTAAAATAATAAACACATGGTTTTAATCATGGCGAGGGTATAATTT